>PYHW01010435.1:242354-259910 GCA_013186435.1 Turdus rufiventris | reverse complement strand
CTTCTCCTTCTCCTTCTCCTTCTCCTTCTCCTTCTCCTTCTCCTTCTCCTTCTCCTTCCCCTTCCCCTTCCCCTTCCCCTTCCCCTTCCCTCCCTCCCTCCCTCCCCAGTTACATTCTTAAATCCTATTGAAAGGATCCCAAGTGCTTGATTTCTGTACTAATATTTCCTTGCAAGGGAAGCATCTGTGTCTCTATCAAAGCTTCACATCTTAGTACTCAGAAATAATAGTGTTGTTTATATAAATGATAAAAGATTTAAGAAAGATACCTGCATATTTATAATCATATCTATCGAGGACAATGAAAAAAAAATGGTGTTAACTGGACAGTTCATAAGAACGTTTTTCTTGTTACAGGAGCAAAATCTCCATGCCTCAAATAATGAGTGTACATTGTTTTATGATATATGCAGAAAAATCTCACTTGACTAATGTAGTGCTCTGAAAGTAGTTCTTTTTCCTCTCTGAAGGAGAAGAAAAAATCTACTACTCTACCAGGAAACAAGTTTTCAGGCATAACTTACCACACTAATGCACTGTACAGGCTGAAATCTGTTACAGCTTGATTTCAGATGCTTACAAGCCTGGTGAAGAGTGAGCAAAAGAGCTGACTCTGTAGATGAGTCAGATCGTCTCTTTACGAAAATTTTTGTGTTACTTAAATTTATGTCTATGTTTTGCAAATTAGTCTGAGGAAGCGAAGACTAAGAAGGACTTTAAATACAGAAAACAGTAATTTTGCTCAAAAATATGAGTTGTGTGTATTTACTATGTTGCTAGAAAGTATTAATTAGTTGAAATCAAGTTACAACAAAAGCTTATATTTGAAGTTCTTTCAGTAAGCACATCAAGTGAGGTTTCTCTTTTTCAGAGCTGAACCCCTCTTAAATTGCTCAAAAGGGCTTATCTGTTATTGACATCAAAATATGTCCCAGGTGGGTATTGGAAATGCCAGCTGTTGCATTTTTAAGTACAGATGGCTGATCCACCTTCATCATTACTGAGTACTTTGAGTAATAAATTCTCTAGTTGTTTTTTTCGCATTGTCGTCTGTTTTCTTTTGATGACTGGTTAGCTGTTAGAGACAGAAATATCTGCATATGTATTGATTATAAAAATTACTGTCTCCATGAAACTTACAGGATGTAATCGTGTTTATCTGTATACGCACACAGAAGCAGAAGTGTGATTCTTGTACTAAGCTGCCATGTATTTCAAACTTACATTTTAAATCATACAAATGTTGAACACACAAATGTTTTAAGACCTGACTACTGAAGCAGTTTATTTAATATGCTTTTAAAAAGATTTTTGCAAATTGGAAGTTATTTGAAAGTTATTGAAAGGTGTTCTATCCATTCTAAACATTTTCCGATAAACATATTTAAAAGAATAGTACAGTAATTTCATGACTATAAGGCACACCGGAATATAAGGCACACTTCCAGATGTTGGCAAATTTCCAAACTTTGTCCATATAAGGCACACTGGCATAGCAGGTACACTTTTTTTTTTTTTTTTTTGCAGCAAGGTTCCACGCGCAACAAAGTAACAAATTAGTAACGGAATTGCGTGGTTGTGGGTTTTACTGGCAGGTGCTCAATTTGCAAACATTTTTCACAGATAGGTGTAGCCTTTAAACACAGCCCCAGGCACCCTCCCTGTGCGTGGACCCCAGCATGCTTGCCCGCCCCCGCCGCCTGCTAGCGTGGCTCGGCTTGCGCCGTGGCTCGAGGCTGCTGTGGCACGGCTGTGGCTCAGGGCTCGCACTTCCGGGTAGGCAAATTTTCGAACTTTGTCCATATATAAGGTTGTCCATATATAAGGTGCACCGGATTATAAGGCGCGCTTCTGGGTTTCCATCAAAATTTAATAAAAAGCATGTACCTTATAGTCGTGAAATTACTGTACTTTAAATTGTTTCAAAAGGAATGGAGGGGTCTATCACAAACCCTGTGTTGCTTAAAAATAGTCTAGTTACTGAGGATTACTCAGGTTAATTCCATTTTTTTTAGGTCTGCTATACAACAGGGATGTGTGTCATCTCTTGAAATAAAGCAGATGCTACAATAGCTGTATGAATTACTGTAGCTGTAGTAGCAACCTCCCTCTAGAGTGTGTTGAGACAGAAGAATGAAATAGAGACACCGCTGTGAAACAATACACTACTGAAATCAGTATAAAACTTAGGAGATTTATCCTCCTTTTTATGGATTGCTTCTCCTTGTATATAAGTCAGTTAAAATAATCCTTCAGCATAAAAAGACCGTTTAATGAAATGTGGTCATGTAAGATGGCTTATAATAAATGTCTGATGTGAAAACATAAAAGGAATGTAAAAAAGTTTCAAAACCGAATGGAGCTGATTTTTACTTTTGTGTATTATATAATAAAATCCGGAACGTTTTCAGGAAAGCCGTGTCCTCAAGTATGCTTGTTTAAAAAACTGCTATTTACTGTTAAGCAGCCTATGTACTTTTATAGGCCTGGAAGAGTAATAGAGCGATGTGACTGGAAGAGTCATGAAGAGACTATGCAATATATTATTATAGGAATTCATAATTAAATTTGTGATGAGTCTTAACACCAGGATCCTGCTCAAGGCTAGATATTTACTTCACTTGCTGCTCAGTCTAAGAATTATTTCCATTTGCTCCCTAGTTGCAATCTTAGGTGCCTACCAAATTCTGGGACCAATTAGTGTGACAAGGCTTGTTTTGTGTTCTGGGAATTTTCTAGCCCTGCACTAGATTCAGTTATCATGGTGTGTTACTAAATTACTGTCGGTAGAGCAAAAAGAAGCAACTTAGTGTACTTAATCAGAAATCCTTCTTGAACTGTTTGTTGAAACTTGATTCTGAAAAGTGCTGAATTAATTTGCTTTTTAAAATGATTCTTCATTCAGCAGTGAATTAAAAGCATATATACGAAGAAATGAGACCTATCTATTAAAAATTATTAGAATTGCTTTGTCAGGCACTTAAAACTTGAAGCTCCAGGATGTAATTTAAATGCATCTTGCTTGTGTTAAAATAGAATTTCTAATTATAATCTTGCATGTAGGTGTTCTTTCAGTGGAAAAATGTAAAATTTGGCTTTAAAGGTTTTTCATAAAATTATCACAAGCTGGTGGAGCATTCACTGCTGAACAGTAAAATGTAGTGACCTTGGTAAGGCAGCAGATCATGATTTATTTTTTCTCTATTAGACATTTCATCACAAATGGCAACAAACTTTTAAACAGGGTAATATAATGAATAATGAATTCTTCTTTCTAAAGCATTTTTCTATTACTTAATAATGTGTTATGTAGACTATAAAACCAGGCTTTAATAACATGCCTTGTGAATAGATTTAGGTAACTTAAAAATTAATTTGTGGACCAGTTGTCAACATTTAATGATGCTTGAAACAAAGAACTTTAGACCTATCAGCTGTGGTTTGTGGACCATTGGTTATTTTGTAGTCAGCTGCATCTTTGAATAAAACAGAGAATTTGTGTAGCATCATCTAAAGTTGTTCTCTTAATTGCCTCTTCACTTTATGTGTCATGTGATGAATCATTATGTATTTCTTCACTTTGAACACATTATAGCTTTGACAGGTCATAAATGTAAAATTACTTCTGCAGGAGTGTAACAGGCACTCTTTGCTGACAGTGTGAAACTGAAGTGCTGCAGGTCTCTGCATCTCAAAGATAACTAACTACAACCTGCTTTGTCTCTTCTGTTTGCATTCAGTTCTACTGAGTTGCCCTTCAGATAATGTTTTACAAGTCAGAGGAAACTGAGTATTGGTTATAAGAGTAGAGCATTTTCAAATGGCTGGAACTATTTCTTCATAAAACAGTATGTTCAGATGTGTATAAATTTATTTCATTTTAGAGCTTTGTCTCTGCCCAAACTGAAACTTTAAAACAATAAAATTTTGGATTGTTGTTATAAGAGAAATGTTCAACAGCTTGAAAACACATACTCCTGTTTCTTTGCATGGGAGATAAATTTAAAAATAGTTGGCCAAATTAGAGGTTTACTTTTATCCTTTTGAGAAATAATCCCATCAACCTTTAAAAATATGCAATGCTAATGGAGAAAATTGTTCTTATTCACATTGTTCTGTGTAGGACTATGCAATAGCTTTTCCAGCTGGATGATGTGACGTGTGTTGCACTTTAGAACAGGTTAGAACAGAGAGCCAGTGATAAGATATTTTTGAGGAGTTAACAATTTCTGTGTTACTGGATAAAAGTTTGGGTATGGATGTTTCATTTCAGTAAGTGTCATGCTCAGAATAGCTGAATTACTTGCTTTTGGCTACATTAGTAAAAGTGAGTTAAGAAGGTATTGCTGACTAAAACTACTGCCAAACAAGTGAAAAGGCATGCATATTTTTTATAGTTTAATAGCTTTCAATTTGTAACTTATACCTTAAAAAAATTGATATACTCAACTGGAATCAATGCATTTTAAAGCTGTTCATTTTAGAAGTACGGTATTTAAGACATTCATCTCTGTATCTAAGAATCAAATTTCAGTACTACAGTCCCCTAATCTTTTGCTTGCTAAACCAGTAAGCAATAATCACCTTGGGAATACTTCCATGTTCTTATAAGAAGGTTGCGTGTCTGTTGTATTACTTCACATACTCATTTTCCTTCATGATCTCACAGTGATGCAGCTTTTTAAAGGATTGTTTTTGCTGCAGTTAAGAATTTAATTTTTCTAGGTCTTGCACAAATGCAAGCTATTTTATTATGGAGCCACAGAATACTTTGTATTGGAAAGGAGCTTAAAAGGCCATCTACTCCAACTTCTGTGCAATGACAAGGAACATCTTCAGCTAGGTCATGAGCCTGAGCCAGAATGACCTGGAATGTCTCCAGGGAGGCAGCATCTACCACCTCTCTGGCCAACATTCTCCAGTATTTCACCACCCTTATTGAGACAAATATCTTTCTTACATTTAGCAAAATTTACCGTCTTTTAGTTTAAAACCATTTCTCTTTGAACTATCTCAACAAGCGCTGGTTAAAGAGTCTGTGTCTATCTTTCTTGTAAACCTCCTTTAAGTATTGGAAGGCCAGAGTGAGTTCATCACAGAGCCCTCTCTTCTCCAGGCTGAACAGCCCCAGCTTTCTCAGCCTTTAGTCATTGTAAAAGTGCTCCCTCTGGTTGTTTCTGTGTCATCCTCTGGACTCCCTCCAGCAGTTCCATGTCCTTCCTGTGCTGGGACCCCAGAGCTGGATGCAGGGTTCCATCTGGGTCTCACCAGAGCAGAGCAGAGGGACAGAATCCCCTCCCTCCCCTGCTGCTCACACTGCTTTGGGTGCAGCCCAGGACATGTTTGGCTTTCTGGGCTGGGAGTGCCCATGGCTGGGTCATGTCCAACCTCTCATCCACCAGTTGATCAGGCAGGACTTGTTCTTGATGAAGCTGTGCTGGCTGTCTCAAGTCACCTTCTCGTCCTCCATGTGCCTTAGCACAGCTTCTAGAAGAATCATTCCAGACACAGATAGGAGGCTGATGGACTGGTAGTTCCCAGGATCTTCCTTGCTACCTCTTCTAAAAGCGGGTGCATTTTTTTTCTCTGTTTTTGGTCACCAGAGTAATCATGTGACTTGCACAGCTCTTCAGATATCATGGAGAGGGGCTTGGCAACTGTGTGGAATCATAGAGTTGTTTATGTTGGAAAAGACTAGTAAGATCATTGAATCCAAACCCAGCCCTGCCAAGTCCACCATCCTAATATAATTGGATACCTTCTCTATGTTCTTCCCTGAAAACCTGTTCCTGCTTTCACATCTGCATTTGCTTTGTACCCTTCGGTTTGAGCAGCTAATATGCTGGTCCATGCTGGTCTCTGCCCTTGCTTGCCCGATTTCTTGCTCCTGGGATTGTGGTCTATGGAATGTGGGTTTTTAGCATCTGCCAGGCCTGTTCTGCTTCCTTGTCCCCAGATTCCCTGGGGTCTACTGACTAGCTTCTTTAGGCATTTTGCTGTTGTGGAGTTCAAGGCTTTCTCTCCTCTCTTCCTCACCCTCAGACCTGCAAACTCCACCAGCATATCTTCACTCCAGGTTGTCTCCAATCTTGATGTTCTTAGATAGCTGACTTGCATTAGTGACCACCAGGTCATCTTTCATGCCCTGTTATAGGGAAATCTAGTTCACATCTTAAGAAGTTATCCTCCATGAATTCCAGGAGTTGCCTGGGTTGCTCAGCATGCAGCCTCTACAGTAGATGCCAGGGTGGTTGAAAAACCACAGCAGGACGAGGGTCTGCAAGCCTTTGATTTAGATTTATTTCCACATTAATTATTGAGTTTTAAAAAATTAGATTGCAATCTAGAAGTAATGTGATGATTTATTACTGCAATGTTACTAATAAAGACAACAAGCCTAGATTTTTTGACATTTGAAGTAACTGATTATGCCTTGTGCTCAGCTTTACCTTTTCATTATTCTTTGTTACTTGATGTCTATCTTGGGTGTTCAAATGAAGCAGTTCTTTAATAAAAAAACCAAAAAGTGCTAGGAAACTTGCAGATTTCAGTGACTTATCATCTGTTAAAAGCATGACTTAAATTGATTGAGTTTTGCAGTCTTGAGAAAACAATCGAAATATTTTTGCGGCAGTATATCTGTATTCTGCTTGGGAGTCTGAATGTTGGAAACACAAGACAACTGGTTTTAAAGTATTTGACACATTCTTACCACTGTTTTGAAATGAAGGAATCAAAGAAACAGATTGTGATATCTGATGGATAAAATAGCCTTAAACCAAGTAATTTTGGCAGGAAAATTCAAGAACGTAGATACCTACTTCCTATGACCAAAGTATTAATCATCTTAGATTGATTGATCGATCGATCTATCTATCTATCTATCTATCTATCTATCTACCTATCTATGTGTGTGCATATCTGTGTATGTATGTGCAATGGCTCTTATCACAAATAAATGATTTTACATTAGAGGTCCTAAGACCTTCTGCTACAAAGGAATGAAATAACTTCTTTTTAATGTATCTCCAAATCTTAAAACAGATACTATAATATTGGTTCCTAATTTTTTTAGACTTTTGTGGAGAAGAATATTATTTTAAATTGTGATTAGGAGTACTTGCGTATCTAAAGATAGGCATAATATTTCCTACTTGTCCAATATCTCTTGATGCCTGACACCACTGTACATTTTCTCCTAGGTCAGTGTTTCTTAGCTTCACTGAAGTCAAGACATCCATAATATTTGTCTGATGTTTTCTTAGGGAATTTCTTTGAAGTAAAAAAGCCCCAACCTAAAAACCAAAACCAAACAAACATCAAAAAAAAAAAACCCCCAAAACCCAAAAATTCACAAAAAAATCCCCCAAAGTCCTCAAAAAACTACAAAAAACCCTAAAAGAAAAAAAAAATCCAGCTGCAGAGAAGATGAAGTTTTTTTTTCTCTGAGGCAAATCTCTAAGATTTATATCACCTTAGCTGGCAACAATGCATTACAATGATTGGGTTCTTCTGCTGGAACATTCTGACTCACCTACTTTTTGGCAAGACAAATATAATTATGTTAAATTGGAAGGATGATACCTGGTGTCCCATTTGCAAGACCTCTTGTATATCTGTTCCTGTTTGAAAATGTTATGTCTTGGTATGAGCACTGTGGAATTGTTTCCATTCTTCCACAAACTCTGAATGCATTTAAATTTTCTGGGCATCTCATTTTTTTAAGCAATATTTTTAGAAGAATTATGGAAGATGAATATTCATGTCAAAAGCAGTGCAAGTTAGTAACATGCTGGCATTTTATACTGTCAGTTGAAAGTGTGTTCAGATACACTTCATTATTAATAGAGGGCAAAAATCCTGATCTGGATATTCCTTGAGCTGAAAAGAGTATCCCAACCAGTTTATTTAAATGTTGGCTGAACAATTCAGCTAATTTGTCAATTATTTCCTGGATTGTGGAGATAACTAAACTGTCTGTAGTATCTAATTTAAACAATCTCAGCATGGTCCTAGGGTTTTTATGATATAAAAATCCTTTTTGGTGTGTGCATAATTAACCATCTGTGATTTTAAGAACTATGTGGCAACAATACAAGAGTGTTCTCAGAGCTGTAGATCTGTTGACTTCCATGCTGGGAATCCTGAAGTTATTCACCATTGGCAAGGATCATACTTCAGCTTTTTTTTGTGTTCATCTGAGTTTTTATGAGACATCTACTTTGAAAAGTAGACTTCCTGAGGAGGACAGACAGTTCCCCAAACAGTGGGAATTGATATTTATAAAACAGGGTTTTTTTTTTTACTTTCTTCCTCCTTCATCTAATCAGGCCTCCATTTGTGTTGTGGGAAGTGTGAAACATACTGTTATTTCAGCCAATACAAGTAGCTGATAACCCATCACTGCACTGGAAGATAGGTGTGAACAGGCACAGAGGGCAAAAATTGGTCATATGTGGAAATACAGACATCACTTTCCCCTTTCTCCTCACCTTTTAAGAATTGATTTCTATGGCAAGTTCTAAATAAGTCCCACTCATATATTTGTAATTAATTACAAGCCTGCTGCCAGCAGTGCTGGGGGGTGGATGCTCATCTCTAAGCAAAAACTGGGAGAATCCACAAGATATCTGGGGGCCTGTCTTCTGGGAAGAAGTGTTTGGGAAAGAGTACAGTGTGGCCCTGAGCTTGTGATGGGTGTCCAGGCTTTGGTCTTGAGGCACAAGCAAGTATCTGTGAAGGGTGCAGGCTGAGGCCAGGCACACCAGGTGGCTGAGTTACAGAGGCCAGGGAGGAGTACCAGAAGTGTGGTACTGGACAGGCTGAAGAAGAAACAGTGGAGAGCTGTTGTAACCTGTCCCTGATGGTTGAGGCTAGTCTGACTAATGCACCACAGATCCTGGTGACCCACGAGAGCAGAACTCTGGTGTATTCTCTGGTCTCTTGCCTAGAAATCAGGATGAGATGAGAATAAAAGCAGTGTGGCCAGCAGGTCAAGGGAGGTGATTCTCTCTGGTGAGACCCCAACTGGAACACTGCATCCAGCTCTGGGATACTGGCACAGAAAGGACATGGACCTGTTGGAGTGAGTCCAGAGGAGGCCACCAAGATAATTAGAAGGATGGAGCACCTTTACTACAAAGAAAAGCTGTAAGAATTGGGATTTCTGCCCTGGAGAAGGTTTCAGAATGTAGACTTTGAGGGAGTCTACCAGAAAGGTGGAAAGAGACTATTTGCAAGGGCATGTAGTAACAGGACAAAGGGGAATAGTTTTAGGCTGAAAGAGAGGGCAGGTTTAGATTAGATATTAAGAATTCTTTACTGTAGGGGTGGTGAGGCGCTGACCCAGGCTGCCCAGAGAAGTTGAAGATGTCCCATCCCTGGCAATACTCAAGGCCAGGCTGAACGGGGTTTTGAGAACCTAGTCTAGTGGAAGGTATTCCTGACCGTGACAGGGGAATTGGAACTGAGTGGTCTTCAATCTTCTTTCCAATCCAAAACATTCTTTGATTCTAGGATATCCTAACACTTGAAGACACCAGTGAGCAAGCTCTGGAGGGAAAAACCACATCCACAGCACACATTAGAAACCACAAAAACAAATTATGAGTGCTCATTGTGAGTATATCTCCGCAAAGGAGTACTTACCATTTGTAAGTCTGTCAGGGATTCACATCAAGTTTGCTGCTTTCCAGGTGCTGTGGTCTGGGATGCCACGGAGACCACAACCTAGTAGAAACAAGGATGGTTACACCTTGTTCTTCTCTCCCATAGACATGAATGACACAGCAAACCTGGACTTGGGCAGAATCAAACAGGATGGCAAAGTTCTGGGTGTGTGATTAGTGCCCAGGTACCCTGCTCCTCTCTTTACCAGTAAGAGGAAGATGTGTAGGCAGGAAGTGTTGGAGCAGCAGCAGGACCATCTTGGGCACTTGACTGTGCTTGCTGTGGTTGGCTACCAAGAAGCACTTTGCACCCTAGTCACACTTTCTCTTCTTCCCCATGATAGACTTTATAGAGCAAGCCAAAGGTCTTCTTGGAGCCTGCATGTAGTAGAACAGATTGCATTGGGCAGAGGCTTTGGCTGCTGGGACACCACCTGTTACTTATCTGCATTTGGATATTGAGCCACTGACTGCAGTATTTTCTCTTTGTCTGCTACTGTCCAGCCAATTCTTTGTCCATAGAATAGTTCATATAGAACATCCTTATCTCTCCAGTTTATTGGCAAGGATGTTGTGTGTAACTATATCAAAGGTCTACAGAAATCTAGGGAGATACTGTTGCTCTTGCCTTATCCAGAGACACAAGTCACCCTGATGCAGATGGCAACCAGATTAGTCTGGCACAATTTTCCATTGGTTAAGCCAAGTTGGCTGACTTTTATCACCTCCCTGTCTACCATATGCCTTGGCATAGCTTTCCAGGAAGATGTGTTCCATGATCTTACTGGGTTTAGGATGTTTCTGAGAACCTCCATTTTACCCCTTTTAAAAATGAATGCAATGTTTCTGTTTTTCAGTCAGAGGGCACTTCATCTGGCTGCCAAGACTGCTCAAATATGCTTGAGAATGGCTAGGCAACTACATCAGCCATTTCCTTCGAGAACCTGAAGTGCATCCTATTGGAGCCTCAGGTCTTCTGTATGTTTGAGTTCCTCCATTGATCTTATAATGATGGAAAGGAATTAACTCCACTAGTCCCTGCCTTAAGCTTCAGGGACTTGAGAGTGTGGGAGTGTGCCAAAGAAAATGGAGGCTCTTAGTCTGTGTTTGCAGCATCCTGTTTTCTTCCTCCTCCCTACTCTGCTTGGTTAGCATCTGCTAATCTGGATTGATTCAGGATAGAAATCCTTTTCCCTTTTTTTCCTGTTTCTCTCCATTCACTACTTCCCTTGCCCCCTATTGAATTTTATGAGCTAGCCTTATTCTTTAACTTCTCATACAAACTAGTTTTTTTCCTGAATTTGGGATAAGCAAATCCTGCATTTAATTAATATTACTTCATGCTGCTGAACACCTCAGTGATGCACACTCCTTGTCTGCAGCAGTGCTGCCAGCTTTTGAAACCTGGTTTGCTGGAATGTTGCATAGCTGTTGTAAAGAAGTTAACCTTAATACATTTTTATGAGATATCCAATAACAGACTGGAGATAGAAGTTCTTAGTGCATTAGAATTTCAAAAATAAATTTTGCCCCCTCCCAGTGTTAGACTCTTGCTCATTTCTGTGATTCACAGTGGAATATTTTCTGCAGTGTATCATTATTTTTGGCATTAGTAGAGTCCTGTATATTTTCAAAACAAATCTTCATGCTGCAAGTGCTAATAACGAAGTAAGATATTAACTCATTCTTGAAAGATTTCGTCCTGAATTTGAAAACTGATGCCATTTTATGATGCTTACTTTCTGCCACCTGCTACCACTTGTCAGTTGATGTAAAATCCTTGTATTTATTAGGCCAGGCCAAATATGTTGGGTGTTCCTTACCAAAAGGATGTCAAGCATCAGAAAGACAATTGCAGTAGAGATCTTTATGCCTTTATCTTCATATCTTTAATGGGCTTGTGATTTTTGTGACTGTTAATCATACACTACACACTGTGAATGTATAAAGGATATTACAAAGACACACTGTCTAGACAGCTGTTTTTGTCCTTAAGTATTGCACCTTTTTACTGACTTTTTCTTAATTAAACAGAAAGTTTAGACTTTGCTATGATAAAGACCTGAAGAGTTTGTATTTGGAATCCTTTTAATTTAGTCTGATGTGAAGTCATTTATCTCAAAGTTTTTGTTATAGTCTTCTGATAAATTAGAAAAGAATCTATCATGATGTATAAAACCCGACAAAAAGAGATATGCTTCTTAATATGAAATCCTATCTAAGCTGTAAGTGGTGCTGAAAGGCTGTTAAAAAATTGCCACTGTAATATTTTACTGTGTTTTAAAGGCATGCAGTTCAGGATATAATTGCACATTTTATAAAGATGTGTCAATGAATATGCTGTGCCTGGTTAGCCACATCATTTGTGAGAAATTTTCTATTTTGTACTTGCCATGGCTATGTATTTAAACTTGGTTATGCTGCATACTTTTAAAAGGAAACAGGCATATTTTGGTGACCTTATAATAAATAATTTAAAAATTAAATTAAGTGCTATTCAACTGAAATTTTGATCAACCATGTATTAAAGGCAGTGTTTTCTTTGTATGAAGATGTACTGATAGGATCATCACACCAGAAATTTCTTGGGAGGCACAAGACTAGGTGGCACAGCATAAGGAGAGTTAGGTGGAAAGTTTAAAGCAGGGCCAAAGACAGCTTGTTACTGGTTGGAAGCTCTAAATAATGTACTTATTATGATCTTTATATGATCATTTTATACCACATAATGTGTTTGAGTGGACTTGGCAATGCGGGGGGAACAGTTTAACTTGATTATCTGAAATGTCTTTTCCAACTAAATTCTATGATTCTATGAAATACTATAGATATGATATAAAGTAGGCTGCAGAGTTATGAATTAATTACTTTAAATTTTAGGCAAAGTTGCATGTCTTCGCATTTTTCAAAGATAGCAGTGAAACACCAGTGTGATTTGCTTCAAAGGAATAAAATCCTAGTGATTTAGATTGTATTATTTTATAGTGAAATAAGTTTGGGAACACACAAAAGTGAGTTGCCTTTGAGCTTGCAACAACATTTGCTAATGTTCTTTTTAAATCTGCTCTTGCATTAGGGAATAAAAGGGAAAAGTAAAGAACAAAAAAGTGGTACTAAAAGATTGGACTCTTCTTCCTCAGCTTCCTTTATTTTTTAAAATGAAATGTAGGGTGGATGGAAGAATTCTTGATCCATCTTCATTTTCATATTGTAAATCAGTAGTAATAACACAATAATTTATATTGCCTAAAAAAAGGAGGAAATAATGTGTTGGAAGAAAAGAAATACTGATAATACTCTTAAGTAAAGTTCTCTTAAAAAAATCTTTTATTTTAATCTGTGCGTTATGGCTCTTTGTGTATGATTAGACATGTTGTTCGTATTTGGCAGTGAACCTGAAGTTCTGTAGAACAAGTATCTCTCAAAACTTGGAGTTGTAAATAGCTTCCCAATTATATTTCTGATGAATACTATTGTGACGATGTTTTACTTTTGGTTTACACATAACTCTGCTAGTATTACAGCTTTTCTGCTTTGAATCAGGACAGAAGCTCAGAGGGGATGGGGCACAGTTTGGGAACTGGATCCAGCAACACCAACACTCTCAGTAATGGAGAAGCTCTGTTGCCTGAAAGGATGAAAAATGTGGCCTGGCAAGTTAGTGGAAAACTCTAAGCAATGTCACGATTGAAAAATGGGATCCTGATTTTAAGGTCCTTTTCTGGAAGAAATAAATTTTTGACGCAACAGATTTGAGAGAATTTAATAAATGCTGCTGACTGGAAATCATTTTATTTTTTATGATAATTCCTGAGATGGATAGTGCCTATCTTGGCTCTCAGCCTAGACTAAATTTGCAATACTTCCAGCTAGACAAGCTTTTGGTCTACCACCTGGGCAGCTTTTTCATGGAATCTGTGAGAAAAGACATTGTGAACACCCAAATGCTTTTTCTGAGTCGTGTCACCCAAACACCAAGTGAAAGCACCAAATCCTTTTGAGTCATCCTTAAAGGTAATTTCTTTCTGAGGCGTTGTGTCCCTAAAGGATTGTGAGTTAAAGTAATTTCTTCATATAATCATTATAATCCTGATCCCCTTAGTCTTCAGTTGGAAAAGTCAATACTGGTTTTAGGGATTATGCCTACAAAAATTGTTGCAGTGAGCTAAATTTTGTAATGTTTGAGTTTACAGTCCTTGGGTGTACCTCATTCATATACATAAATAGAAATAAAAAAATTTTCAAGTGATCTCTTTACAACTGAGGAATGAATACCTACCTGGGAAGTATAACTGATGAAAACAATGAAAAATAGGATTGAATCACAGTTAGAATCTGAAAACAACAGTTGTATGAACTCAAGTTCAAAATACCTTCTAATATCATGCTTAGAATGAGGAAACCCAAAGTATTTTAACCACTTACAGCTGAGATGTAAGCCACAGAGATGCTTATAATGTTCAAGTGGACATTGCTATTTTCCAGCCTTGGAGTCCTCCCAAGGTTTTCCCTCTCTTTGAGTTTTGGAAATTGTGACTCTTGGATGAAGCTTCTTAACAGAAAAAGTTTGATGAAGTTTCTTAACATAAAATATGATCAGAAAAATTCAACCCCCTGGGAAGTGGCATGTAAATAGTGTGAGGAGATTTTTTTTTTCCCCTAACAAATAAAATTCTGCAGCTGGAATATTTTGATCCAACACGTGTCTATTTTAAGCAAGTCTCAGTTTGGTCAACTGGAAGTTTGTGTGGGAAATGGAGAGTAGCATACTTCTGTTGGCTAGTCTCACAGTGATTTTTGGCTGACTAGACAGTGTTTTTTCCAGCAACATTGATCAACTGGTATTTCTTTAGCATTTGCTGTGGAGTGTTTTCATATTTTATATTAAATCATACTGATGGGATTTAAAGTGAAATATCTAAAGGCCATGTTTTCAGTACAGTAGTAGGGCTGTGGGAGATTTATATTTTAGACTCACAAAGAAAAATCAAATTGCAGGAACTGATCAACTTGGATCATTATGCTATAGAAACTTCAGTAGATCTTTTCTGCCCTGTTTAAAAGGAGGGCACAGCATATCCTGAAGAACTGAAAAGTGCTAAATATATTTAGTGGGCCAGAACAGAGCATGTGTTGTGTTTTTTCTAGTAACTTAGCCACAGGTATGCAGACTCTGGTATATAGTATGTGGTTTTCTTTTTTAGATGAATTCACATAATTTTCACAAAGTTAATTGAGCTAGTGGTAGAGGCATCATCTGCTCCAAAAATCAGAAAGCTGTGACATTTTTGTTTCTTGAGTTCCCAAATGAATTGGCATTTGGAAACCAATTTCAGCTTTATGTAAAAATATGTAGTGTACCAAAATAAGCTTTCAGTCAAACAAAGTATATCATTCAGTCTGAAACTAAATACGCCCATCGTCTGCATTTGATTTTTTCCTGTGGGGAAAATAAAAAAACAAGCCATCACCTCAGGCTCTGAGAAGCTGCTGGAATGGCTTTCACCATGGATGGCTCATCCTGGAGGACATCTCTAAGCATGTGGATGACAAGAAGGTCATCAGGAGTAGTCAGCATGGGTTTGTTAAAACAACCTGATTGCCTTCTACGGTGGGACAACTGATAGATGGAGGGAGAGCAGTGGTTGTTGTCTACCTAGACTTCAGCAAGGCTTTTGGCACTGTTTCCCATGGCACCCTCATAAGAAAACTCAGGAAGTGAGGGCTGGATCAGTGAATGGTGAAGTGGGTTGATAAATCACTGAATAGCAGAGCTCAGAGGGTAATCAGTGATCAGTGGAACAGGGTCTAGTTGGAGATGTGTCACTAGTGGTATCCTCCAATGGTTGAAACTTAGTCCAATGTAGTGACATCTTTCAAGAAAGGGAAGCAATACTGGATGCCAGAATATCTTGTTATTTTAATTTAGGTGGCAGGAAATTATTCCATTTTTGTGCATGAAAATAAGATAGATTAAAACAATTGCATTGGTAAGATTTTGAAGAACTATTATAATTTTATGTTGTCATTTATGTGTAAAGTTTTGTAAATTGAATTTAATCTCTAGTCTATTTGCTTTGATGAGAAGACATACATTATGGTAGCAATAATAACTGGATATTAAAAAATCCAGCAACTCTAACATACTTTGAAACACAGCAAGCGCTTATGATACTAGATTTCTGCTCTGACAGCCTTGAGGTGATAATAGTAGTTATTGGAAAACTGAGCAACTGCATGTGGAGTGCCTAACTTTCCCCCTCCTGATTGTTAGTGGTTTGCTTCTGAGCACTTGAGAACTTCTATGAAGAAACTCCACATTCTGATAACTGACTGCTTTGGCAGGAAGAGAAAGAGTACTTGCCACAGACAGGATTAATAAAACCTCAGGATTATACAGAGACAGATAGAAGCAGGTACATTGTAGAATTTTTAGCTTGATTGTAGTATGATTAGCTTTCAAGCTTGCTTTCAGCTCTTAAAAGCTTGTGGGCTTTCCCCAATCAGCCATAGCCTCTCCTGCTCTTAGCTGGAATGATCTCTGCTCACTGGTCCCTAAATTGAAAATCCATTGTAATCTGGGAAGTAGAATTATTTTATCACTTAAGTAATTTGGATATATTCAGAAAAGGCACGAAGGAAAGATTTTTAATCCTTCATGGATTTTTGAGAAATGCATTCTTAATTGTGTGAATCATCCATAGAGCACTTTTAAATGCAGATATGCTATAAAAATTGGCAACTCCAAGACAACTTTAAAAATTACTGCTCCACCATCAGTCTTTTGGGTACCACATCCTACTGTTTTCTGTGGGCTTTTGTGAAATTATTCTGTAGTTTCCTCACAATAGTCACCCTAAAACACAACGTCGGCCAATTTATATGGAAAATTGTAAGTCACTGTACTTTTATCCAAAAGTTTGAGTTAGCATATGCTGTTCCCTCCTGTTCAAGCCATATCACATTTCAATGTGCTGAAAAAAGAACATGGATATAGCAATCAGAACTTGAATATTTTAACTGCAATATTTAGCTTTGATATCATGACATGGGTTAACAAGTGGTCAGCATTTTGACACATTAAGACCTGATTAAAGCAAGTCTAAGATTTAAAGTATGGAAAAAAATAGTCAAGTAGTCATGTGATTCTTGGTATCTTGTCAAACCACAATACTCCTCAAGCACAACTTCAGAATGTTAATATTTGTTTATTTATTTTTTAGTTTTGAATTTTATGCTTTACATGTGTATACGCAGCATAAAACTGCAGTATATTCTTCTTTGTTACAATACAGCCTTTTGTAGAAACATCCAGAATCTCTACACATGTTGTAGTGAATTTTTCTGCCTGGGAGAAACCAAACAATATTTTTATTTTTAAATCTGTAACCTCCTACAGTTACTCAAGACTTGTCTGACAACAGATACTTCACAGCTGTTGTTTTTTTTCTCAGAGACCTCAATCCTAAACATCAACTCTCTGACATTCAGCACATATAACTAAGGTCCAGATTCTTGTGGAAGGAACTTATGTGCTGAAGGCGAAGATGTGAATTCTCACCTATGCTTCTAGTAAAATAGCTTAATCACCTGATATTGAGTGCTTACTTTATTGCTATTTGTATCTGAAGGCATTTAGTTGGAAAACCTTAGCAGCTGTCATTCATATTTGAGGCTATTTTGATTTAATGGTGTGTTTTAATGCCAAACCTGTCACAGTAAGATTTCAGGCATATCACTCAGGTGTTTTATCTTACTGACTTAACATACTGAGACAGGGAGAGAGCAGGGAAGTTTTCAATGTTGCAGTTTTTATTTTATTTTTCTTAAGCTCTTTGTCCTTCTGATGAATTGTGAGGTGACCCTGACAGTATAATTTGGGAAAACT
>PYHW01010435.1:215446-236589 GCA_013186435.1 Turdus rufiventris | reverse complement strand
GATTTTTTTTTTTTTTTTTGTTCAGTTTAGTTAACTTTGTTAACTTTAAAATACTTTTAAATTGTTTGCCTGTGTAGGTGCTTTTTTTTGACAAACAGCTTTTGGAGCCAGTAAATTGATCATGTGTCTGCAGGTTTACTATGAAATGTAGTTCATAACAGCTGTGTAAGGGTGCATTTTTAGCAATCTCCTACAGACTCTTAGTGGTCAAGGGAAGAAAAATCAGTTTGCGGAAGGATTTGAAGGGGAACATTTCACTGTTACAAACCTGCAGCACTTCAGAGTATTCTCATGTTTGACAGCAATGTTTGACATTAGAGACATTGTAAGTATTTTTAGCATGCCTCTTTGTAATAAAGACTTCATTTCGTGGAAAAGGATTGGAAGATAAATGTATCTTTACAACTGCTCTTACTGAAAAGGCTAAAGAGCCATTCATTTTATTATTTCTTTAGTAATATGTATTACTAAAATGGTCATGATTTAATTCTAGAGAAACTGTTGGTGAAGTTAAGGATAAAATACCTCTGTCATGATACAAAATCTTCATATTACTTGCCATGGCATCTAGTCGTGCAGTACAGAGTCACAGAATGGTCTGGGATGGAAAGGACCTTAAAGATGTTCTGTTTCCAGCCTCCCCTATCATGGGGATGCCACTCACTGGATCAGGTTGCTCAGAGCCACATGCAGTCTAGCCTAGAACACTGCCAGGGATGGGGCACACCCAGCTTCTTTGGGCAACCTGTTCCAGCACCTCACCACCCTCACAGTAAGGAATATCTTCCTAATGTCTAATCTAAACCTCTCCCCCTTCAGTTTAAAACCATTCCATCTTGTCCCATCACTCTCTGCTTGTGTAAAAAGTCGTTGTCCCTTTTTCTTTATAAAGGAAGAGGAATATTTTAAATGCTGGAAGGACCTCGCAGTAAGGTTTCCCTTGAGCCTTCTCTTCACCAGACTGAGCCACCACAGCTGTCTCAGCCTGTGTAGGTAGAGAGGTGCTCCAGCCCCGTGGTCATCTTCATAGTCTCCTCTGGACCACCTCTAAGAGTCTTGTGCCCTCTAAGAGTGTAAGAGGCCCCTGTGCTAAATAGCAGTCCAGGTCAGGTCCACAAGAGTAGAGTAGAGGGTAAGGATCACCTTTCTAGGCTGCAAGTGCACACTATTGGCTCATCTCCAGGTTTTCATTCAGAATTACCTCAAGTCCTTCTCCAACGACTGCTCTCAGTCTGTACTCATGTCTCTGATATCCCTGAACCAGATGGAGAACCTTGAACTTGGATTTGTTGATTTTTATGAGGTTGTCAAGGACCTGTTTCATTCAGATCCCTCTGGATGACATTCCATCATTCTGTTACGTCAACAGCACCACTCAGCTTTGTGTTGTCTGCAAACCTGCTGAGTGTGCACTGTCTGTTTCATTGATGAAGATATTGAAGAGCACCTGTCCCAACAGAAATCCCTGAGAGACATCACTTCCACTGGCTTCTATCTGGACATAGATCTTATGCCACAGCTGTGTGGCTGTGTCCAAATATTGCCAATTCCTTATCCCACAAATAGTCTACCCTTCAAATGTATGTCAAATGATTTAAAGCAATCTAGGTAGATTATGTTAGTTGGTCTTCCTTTTGTTGACTCTTGCCCTCAGTAACTGAAGGCCACCATGTCAGAGGTTGGTCAGGCAAAACTTGGACTTAGTAAAACTCTTCTGACTGTCTTGGATTCCTTCCTTATGTTCTTTGCACTTTAACAGATTTCTGATCTACCCCATAATCTTCCCAGGCTCACCAGTCTGTAGCCCCTGGGTCTGTCTTCATGTTCTTTTAAAAGTAGAAGTGATGCTTACATTTTTCCTGCTACAGTGGATTTTGTCTGACTGACATGACTTTTGAGATATGATTGAGAGGTGTTGCAGGCTTGGCAACAACCTTAGTCAGAGCCCTGGGATGCATCTCATTAGGCCTCATAGACTTGTGGCTGTTCAGTTTCATCATGTGGTCCCAAACCTGCTCTTCATTTACAGTGAGAGAGATTTCACTCCCCCAACATCCACTTAGAGGTTCATGGACTGGAAAAAATGAGAAGCCCAAAGTGCTTCAGTGAAGCCAGTGAAAACTGAGGCACCCCAGCCTTCTCTATATCCATTGTCATCAGTTCTGCCTTCACATTTACTGAGATTGTATATTCTCCCTGGCCTTTCTTTTCTGACTGATGCACTTAGAGAATCCCCACTTGTTATTCTTCACATCTCTTGCCAAGTCCCATTGTATCTGTGCCTTAGCTTTGTTATCCCATCTGCAAATCTGAACCAGATCCCTCCACCTTTCCAGGCCACATGTATCTGCTTCTACTGGCTGTGCATTTCTTTCTTATTCCTCAGTTTGAGGAGCAGACCTTTCTCTTCAGACCTTACATGTTTCCAGTCTGTCTTTCTTGATTTCCTAAACACCACGATAGAGGATTCTTGTGCTCTAAGAAAAGTGTCCTTAAAGAGTTGCCAGCTCTTATCATCTGCTTTGTCCCTAACGACAATTTGTCAGGGGATCTCACCTACTAGTTCAAGCAGCTGAAATTCTACTTTTCCAAAATTCAGGGTCTTGACTCTGCTCTAGACCTGTGTTCCTCAGGATCATGAACTCAGCAAGGCTGTAGTCACTACAACCCAGACTTCTCCAGCCTTAAGCCCTCTAATGAGCTCATCATGTATGAGAAAGTGAAGAAAAGTGAAAATTAAAAGCTAGGATTACTACTAGGTGCTCATTTTTCAGAGTGTAATTTCTAAATTTAATATTTAGGTCTTTGTAAAACTTAGAAAAAGATTGCTCCATGACTGAGATAAAGGACGAAATCCTAACTACAAATTCATGAAAATAAATTTTTATCCTAGGTTTGTGTATAAATTTAATTTATGGATCAAAAAATTGAGTATTTCTAGTGCCTTGGCATTATCTAATTGTCTAGTGTGTAATTGGTGGCTGTAAAAATGCATACTCTCACATCACAGATTCTGCCATGACAAATACCAACTACTTTTTAGTTTTTTTAGGCAAAAATGGGATTTCCATGGTGTATAAAGCCCAGCTCGTCTTTTAACATTATGTCTAGGTAATACACATTTTATTTATTCAAAACAAAAATAAATGAAATGCAAAATCTAGTATGTTTGTTGTGGCTGCTGAAATTAACGACTGCAGTACATTTTGTGCCTTCACTGAAGTGTCAGCCCTTTTGGAGAAATATGTACCCAATATTGTATTCTTGTGAATACTTGTGACTCAAATTAAGGAGCCTGCATACTGTTATTTCTGAGTAGAGTTTCCGTGGAATTTTGGACTTTGCAACTGCAGTCCTTAAAATGTTGTATAAAATGTTTTAAGAGATCTATTTTGCGCAGCAATTTTTCCTAGAGAACAGCAGAAAGCAACATCCCTTTCACTCAGTTTTTGCCATATTTCAAGTATCTGTTTTTTGCTTTCAGCTTTGCTAAAACAGTTCTCAAGCATTTTGATCATTTTGATACAATCAGTGTTTTGTTTAGTTGGCATCACCTTTCCCTTGTCTAGCTTCCCTCGTTCTACAGAAAACAACATTTATTCTGAGGTAGACCTTGACAATTTCCATGCTGAAATTTAGGGATTAAGAGTTTGCTAAAGTTATATTCCCAGGGAGGAAGGAGTGAGCTAAGGGTTTCTTAGTAGCATTTTATGATAATACACACCACTGTGCAAGTGGCATGACAGCAGCCAGGTGGCTGTATTGGCCTTTTATCCACAGCTAAACAGCACCAAACCCAGTGTGCAAACCACAGATGGATTCCTGAAGTATTGTGTGACCTGAGCATGCAGACAACATCCACTGCATGTATTTTTGTACAATTTTCTTTCCACGTTTTTCAATTCCATTAATAAGACTTTGGAAATGGAAGTGGTCCTATACCAGACAAAATCAAGTTGAGTTGTGTGATTCTTTACTGATCTTCAGGATTAGGTAGTCTTTTAATAACTAAAGAGCAGAGGAAGATGGACTATCAGCATATATGTAAGATAGTAAATATAATGTTAACTGTAAAGTAGCTGGTTTATATTTCCTTCTTATCAACAGACCAAATAGGTGATATATTTAGTAGCTGCTACACTGAGATATCTTACTTTTCACTTGACTTTTGGTTTCCTGCACATTGCTATTAATGACATTTCTCTTTGCACTTTATATCGAAGAAATAACAGTAAAATTCTAGCATTTTTAATAAATGATTTTACAGTGAATTATACTGTGTTTATTTAAATGAGTATGCTTCCTTAAAATCCTTTTAAAAAAAATCTATAATTTGCAGCTTTCCTGTCAGGGATTGGTTGTGTGTTCGAGCTGCTTCTTTTACCTCAGCTCTTAGTTGAGTAAATGTATAGGATCAAAGCAATCACCATATTAATGGCAAGTTATGTAGAAGTATTTAACACATGTAACAAAACCTGTTGCAGGAAACCTGGCCTCCCTTCCATCCACCTCACCATCTGCTTATGCATCCCATACGTCATCAGCTTTTCTCTGAGGATTCTTTTATGGTGCAGTATCAAAAGCTTTTCTAATGCCAAGATAGAAAATACCAATTACTCTTCTATTTGGCACTATCAATGATGGCTGCTTCCTGGCTGAAGATGAAGTTTGTAACAGAAGAACTACTGTCAGTATTTTTTGAAAATAATGCAAAGTGAGAAATGATAGAGTATGAGAGTCACTGTCATGGTGGGCTATTGAGAGAACTGGTAGACTATAGCTACCAGATAGGCTTTTCTTCCTGGGAAACAAAAACTGGAATGTGGAAAGCTCAGTCTGGTAAAAAGGAACAAATCAGTGAAGACTGAGTAAATAAACACTCAAGAGGAATTTTAAGAATTGCCTCTAAGGTTATTAGTGTGTTCTGTGAGTGACTTTTTTTCACAATCAGAAGCACAGAGGAATTACTTGAAGTCAGAATCCCAGACAGGTTGATGTATCTAATCCAACCACCCTGTTTAAATAGGAGAGCTATTTTCCTGGGACCACAGTGAGATTGCTTTGTAGATCTTTAGGGCTGAAGACTTCACCTCTTTGCTCAGGTGCTCAGTCACTCTCACAGCAGTGTTTTCCAAAGTTCATATAGCATCTCCTGTATTTCAGTTTGGACCCATCTGGTCCTGTGACTGGGCATCATTGAAAAGACCTGGTCATATTTTTTATTACCCCTTCAATTCAGGTATACCTTCACCACCATCCCTTCAGGTATTTGCATTAAAAATGGCTTTATGCCATTACATACTGTGGTTCTGCATTTGCATAATTTGAGTGGAGTGGTCAGCCCATGTCACTGTAATAGGACAGCTGTCCCATCCTGTCCTGGTCCAGCTTATGTTCCTCTGAGTCAGAAGCTACGTGTGCTCACTGGAAGCATCAAAGTAATGACATTGAAACTTTAATATTATGAAATAGCTTAATGGAGTTCAGTTGGCTTACCTTCTGCTTGGAAAGACATCAGAATTAGGCCAAGGTAAGCAGTGGGTAGACAGTCAGAGGTGAGTTGTGGAGGGGAAAGGAAAGAAAGAGCCTTTATGTTTGACAGTGGAAAGCTGTTAATTCAGTTAAGTAGGACATAAAATTTACTCTCTGATAAACGATTCTGAACAGTGACAGAATCAAAACAGTACAAAATTTAGGAAGATGAGCATGTAATGAATAGAGAAGAAACACATGTTTTGAAATGAAGAAGCTAATTACAGTGTCAGTTTATTGGATATCTCGTGATTTATGTCATTATAAAATAAAAGGCAAGTACGTGAGTGTTCAAATGTAGTTACAGTTTCAGGTACATTACGATTACTTTTGCTGGTAAATCTGTAATTTTAACAGTGTTTCAATATTACTGAGTACATTGCAACAGCATAATTTACTGCTGAATGAAAATTAAATTACCAGTTGTTTTTTTATTTAACATTAACCCCTTTTTCAGGATTATGGCTTTAAAAGCAGCTTGTCCACTATATACACAGCGCAATGTAAATTTTTGACACATTCTGGATGGGTGAATCTTCATGGCTGTTCTTGGATTTACATCAGAATTTGAAGTAGCAGCTCTCTTGCAAGTATTCTGATTTTGTAATGAGACATTGGCTCACTTTGTTGTAATTCAGCTCTACAGAGCCATACTTTGTTCATTCAGCAGTTTAATCCCATGACTGCCAAGACGGTCCTGATGAGTTCCAGTTTCCTTTTGAAGAACAGAAGCACTTGAATACTGCAAAACAAACGTGCTTTCAGATTGATTATCACTGACTGCTGCCAGGGTGCCTGTTTTCCTTTGTCCACTTCATGGCAAAATACAGTGTGTTTATACAGAAGGCTTTCTTTGGTTATTAGATGCAGGTAATGTTTAAGAAATGGCTTCTCTATTTCACCACACCTGTGCAACTCTGTTTTGGAGTGGTTATTTCTATCCAAGCACTGTCACTTCAGACGGTATTTCAGGCAAATTTTGGATCTCACAGAGCACATATAAAACCCCAAGAATTCTTGATTCTAGCAATCCAAAATTATTGTACTGGTTGGCAGCCATGCAAATTTCATACTTTCATGTTTTGTAGTGTTGCTGGGGAGGACTTTGTAAATCAGTGAGACTGGTAGCTAAATCTACTGTGAAACTTGAAGCTTTGGCAATTTTAAGGCAATATAGCGTTTCAATACTGCTTTATCACATAGTGAAGTTTTGTATAAAAGAGTAGCAAAACTAGAACTTTTTATTAGTAAAGTAAAGGCATGAATTGGGTGAATATATTAGAGGTCAATGTGAATAAACCTGAATTTAAATGAACCTTATCTTCCAGTCCTTTAGGTTATCTGAACAAGTACAGTAATTTCACGATTATAAGCTGCACCATTTTGACAAAAATTTTGATCCCAAGCCAGAAATGTGGCTTACACTCAGGAGTGGCCAATATGTGAGAAAAGTTCAGAAATTTCCCTACCTGGAAGTGCAAGCCAAGGTGCCGAGCCGAGCACCTGCCAGTAAAACCCCGGGTTGTGCGATTGTTACAAACTGGTTACTCTGTTGCGTGGTGGGTGGAGGCAGACTCCGTGCCAGCAGCGCAGACTGGGGGGGAGGTGGGGGGATCACTCCTGCCGGCCCTGCAGCCCGGGAAGAAAGCGGAGGGGTTCCCTCCTGCTGGTTCCGCGGTGGTGGGGGAAGGCGGAGGGCTCTGTGCCCACTTTCTGCCGGCACCACGGGAGTAGGTGGGCTCTGTCCCCACCCACTGTCATGGGGCAGCGCCAGGCCAGGGTGAGCATGTCTGGCGGCGGTGGTGGCAGTGGCGGCCAGCCCCGAGCAGCAGCACCGAGTTGGGCCACCTGCCCCTGTCAGCAATCCCGAGCAGGCCGAGCCTGCCCGGCCCCGAGCCAAGCCAGTAAACCCTGTGATCCTGCAATTCTGTTACTAATTGGCAACTTTGTTGCACGCAGGTCCTCACTGCGAACGACAGTGCGGCTAATAATCAGGTGCGGCTTATGTATGGACAAAGACCTAAAGGTCACTGACACCCGGAGGTGCAGCTTATAATCAGGTGCGACTTGTAATCGTAAAATTACTCCCTTAACTGTGTGTTAATCAGTAACATTTTATTTATAAATTATTTTAGTGCTTTGATTATACTAAGAACACTTGGATTCTTTTGTATATGTTGTCAAAAGGATCTGGCAGTGGATAAAGAAACAAACAGAACAGCTAAAATTATTAAAACAATTGTGTGCTCTTTCCCCCCTGTTTGTCTGAACCAAAACTGTAGGGAGTCTTTAACATCAGATTATGGTCACTTGCTTGATTCAGGCTTCCAGCCGTTCCATTAGAAAGGAATTCATGAACCACTTTAGTCCCAGAGTACCGTAATCACTAACACAGGGAGTTCTTTCTCCATGATATCACCAACAGAAATATGGCTTTATTCCCAGAAGCAGAATTGTATTTTGAAAACAAGATACTGTGCCTTCCCTTGGAGAAAAATGTAACTGTGTATTAAATAATTATGGCAATTATATGTAAGTTCATTTTCAATATCAAGTTTCTTAGTAATGCTGTTTTCCATACCATGTGTAGAAGTATATATTATGCCTTAAATTTCATCACCATGGGATGACATTTCCAGATAGAAAAGAAAAGCAAACCTTTTAATTTAAGTAATTTCTATTGTGTTTTGTTCTTACAAGTGGTACTTAGGAATAATCATATTTTAAGACATAGAATTATGGTAGGTTTTGCTGTTCCATAATTCTGAGATTGTAGGCAGTAAATGATCAGATGTATTTAAAATGGTAGTAGGTGATCTGATTTGACTGATAATATCTTCTCTTTTGAAACCATGCTAATGCTCTGGTTTTTTGCATGCTGTTTATTTCAATCCGCTAATTTATTGCATTTCTGACGAATAAAAGGGCCTTTAACACTTGCTTCCATTGAATATGTGGTCTCTTTATTCATTCTCCCATATAAACACAAAGCATTTCTCATACCGAATAACATTTTCTAATCCTTCCCTTTTTTTTTTTTTGTCTGTGTTCAGCTGCAGTATAATAACTATGTCTACATTGACTTCCAATACTGTTTTTTGGTTTAACTTACTTGAAAGTCTAAGTCCTTCATGTATCCTCCTTTATGTTCTAATTCTCTGGGCTGCTTCTGGACTTCATGCCCCTCCCTACTTTTGGTCTCAGTCTGGTAAATCAAGTCATACTTCACATCCATCTCTAAATTACCCATATTGTTTACTTTATTGTTATTTTAGCACATGGTTGTTTTTATTTGTCTCTGCTTTCCCCTATTTAAAAAGAAAGATTTTTTTTTCTTTTTCTGGACCTTGTTCTTTTGAAGGTCATTCTTTATTGCAGTTTGTAGTACATCAAGTGTATTTGGTGTTGGAATTGTCACACCATATTTCTTTTATCAGGGACTGATGTCTGGGAAGAGCTTTATAAAGCATTTTTTCAAGTTTCCTTTCTCCATTTATTTTCATAATTGAACTGAGTATTACTTCCTCTATTACTCTGTGTTTGTTCTGATCTTTCACTATTATTTTTTCTGTGATTTTGTTTTACTTATTCTTGCTTATTTCTGCCAGTCTTTTATATTGTGTTACTGGTTCTGGTGATCTGCATCAACTTGCCTTATTTGCAGTGTGTCAGTCTTCTCTGATGCTGTACATAGATACATCTACAATTCTGAACAAATAAAAGAAAGATCTTTCCTCTGATGATCACCTTCCTTTTATCCCTCCCATTTCATATAGGGGAAGGAAGTTTTCCTGTAGATATTAAACAGTTTCTTGTTTTCCATGCTGACTACACCAATATTCTTAGGCTGTTTTTTCTTCAATGTTTGCCTAAATTCTATGCACGTAAGGATCTTCTTCACTTCATTTCGTGTTATTTGTCAAGATTATTCTAATTGTGTTTTTTTTTATCCTTTTATCAAGTTCTTTATTTCTATCTACAATTCCTCTCATTGAAGAGAATGAAAACACTGAAGCCTTTTCTGGAGTAAGGGACTATTTGGTCTTCCCTCTGTAATGTCCTGAAAAATATGCATTTCCTTTTGAGAACTGTTTTTTGATATGTGTACTTAAGTGTTCTTCTGAGTTACTACCTTTAGGAAGACAGAAGACTTTTTATGTCTGTGTGTTTTTGCTCTTATTTTTATTGTTTAGGTTTTGTTGAGGTTTTTTGCTCTTGTTTCCTGGGAGAATAACATTTTAACTAAATCTGCTTCTAGGTTTTTTCCACTCTACCGATATTCCTCTCATCAGAAAGTAATTGTGGATTTTTCACACATCTTTATGCATCTCTGGCACTCTATGTACTATGTAACACTGAGGTTTGATTATGTGTTAAACCTCAATTCTAGTCACTGATTGCTTATTTGTCTGCTTGTGTCGACAGGAACTGGAATTTCAGCAAGGCTCTGTAATAGGTTGTTGCAGGGCTGCTTCTTTGGGGTGTTGATATATTTTTTGATTTATTTTTGTGACTGCTCACCCATACATGATTCCATAATTCCAAGTGTTAAGTGTTTTCATTTATGCTGCCTCCCTTGTAGTGATTATCAATGTAGGTTGCAAACACTGTCTTATCATCTGTAAAATATTTATTTGCTATAAAGTGTAAATTACAGCAAAATGGTACTTTCACCACTAAAATATTTTTTTTATTTTATAAAGAATAAATTCCTACAGTTCACATTAATTGCTATTCAGGTGGTTTGGGTTAGTGTGTTTTTAATCCTAGCTCTGACTCATCAAAAAATATTTTCTGGATGGTTGTTTCTTTGAAAATGTAGGTGTGAGAATATTTGCAGTGCTGTGCCTATGTGAGAGACAGAGAGGGATTTGTTTTTTTGGCTTCCTCGTTAAGCATTTCATTCTCTCCCTTCTTCTGAGTTGTCCCTTTAATCAGTTCCAGTGCACTACTATTTTTTGGAACAGAAGCACAGAAATATTGGTGTTTTTTCTTCCAATGGCTTAATTAGGGGCACGTTCTTTCCAGCTAGAAACAAGCTGAGAAATAAGAACAGACTCAAAGTTGGTTTTCCAGACACTAACTGAAAAGGACCATTTCTGAGGATTTTAAAGGATCACTGAAGAAGTTTGTCATTGACTCTGTAGGCAATATCTTAACACAGTCTTCTGTCTTACCAGATCTAGTTTATTAACTTGTGCAAGATAACATAATCTGTGACTAAGCCAGAGAAAACTAAAAATATATAAGTATACAAACTGAATATGTTGCTAATGATATGTGGTTTATTGAGAACTGTAGCAAATTAGAAATGCTTAAAATTTTTTGGATGTAAGCAGAAAGCAAAAATCTCCTACTGTTTAATCTCCTATTCTTTCCAGGATGTTTGGATTGCTGAAATATTTTGATACTTAATGCAGTACACAATATGGTATTATATTGCTCAGATACTGTTTAGAAAAGAAAAATCAGAACTTAAAAGATGTACCTGAAATCTCTTTAATTAGAAATGAATGTATCAAAATGTGCATTTCCACTGAACTGTATTGAATTTGACTTGACAGAATTTTGGGAAAATTTTATAGTGACATGGGGATTTAGCAATATTTTACAGGTTTTGTAACTTTTTTGAAGTTTTTTTTCCTCAAATTTCTATTATCCTTAGGTTTTAGTAGCAAAGTACTTTATAATGAGTCTTTTATCATATGTCAAAAATTCTCATAAAATGTATTTAAGGTAATTCTTTTAAGCTTACTTTGTTCATGTGTTTTATGCAGATGTTAACTTTGAATGGTCTGTCAAGTGGAGGTCAGATTTTTAATTAAGTTTTTTTAGCTGAATGTTAAGAGACAGCTAGATTTATTCTTTCTTTCCCTTGTATTTGGTAGGTTATTTTGTGTGATTGTTGTGGAGTAGCTTAGTTGATGGCTGTGAGGTGTGAAATGACTGGTGGGAGGGTCTGAAAACTGTACTGAAACAGCCACCACATTGTTCAGGTACATAAACACTGTCAAAGTAGATGTCTGCTCAAAATTTTATGAGGCTGATGTCTAGACTGTGTTCCATGCCTCCTTTTGTCTAGCTTTAGCCAGAACATGTCAGTTCTTCTGATTTTAGTATTTTTTTTCCACAGAGAATTCTGTTTCATTGTATAGTGTTTCAGATTTCTCTCTAAATAAAACATTTCAGTGAGAATGTTTTATTATTTACTATTTCATTACTTCTTTATTTTTTTCTCTTTCTGCCCTCTTTGCTTGGTCTGCCTTTATTTTTTGCAGAGAGGAGGTTTATCTATCCATTTTCTCCTCACTACTAGGTTTGCTACAGGATATGACAACTTTGTTTTACAGCTCACTTTTTTTGGATTCTCAAATTATTTCTGCTTTTGAACCTGATACTAAGTGGCATGGGATTTTTAAAATTATTTATTTATTCTTAAAAACAGTCTGTAGGTTGAGCTGTTTCTTAAATACATGTCAACCCCTATCAGATGTAGAGGAAAACATCTTGATTTGATGGTTGGTGAATATCTTGAAAAATGAAGGAATTAAGATTTTTACATCTTTTTTAAGACTATATTAGCACACAGAAGACACACTTGAGATTTTATGGCAGCTACATTGCTATAAAAAAGAATATGAAAACAGCAGAATTAAATGAGCTGACTGGAGAAGGAGAATAATTCATTCATCTGACTCATGGATTGAATTTTAAAACAAAGTAAAAGAAGAATTTAAGATATCAATTTTTAGGCCTTTCCAAGCTGGTTTCTCACTTTCTAAATTTACGTCCTTGTAGTTCTTCTTCCCTCTATTTTCTTTCCCTTGATCTTAGGGTTTTTTAGTCTGTTTTTGGGTTTTTCCTCCTAATATTGATAAAAAATAAAAATCCCACACTTGTAAACATTATCTTCAGAAAACTGGAAAGCAGTTTTCCTTATTTACTAGCTGAAATTGAATATTTTTGAATTTTGCTTTATAATTTGTTTTTCTGCTTGTCATGGTTGAAGAATTTCAGAACATCATTCATTCAACTTTTTTTTTTACTTTTCTATGGAATTGCCTCTTAAAAAGAGTGCTATTGTCCTTCCTTTATGGTGAGACAGAATTATTATATATTAAAATTTTATTACTCTTCACTTTTGAAGAGTCACTTTACTGTTATATTCAAATATCCTTACTTGAAGAGGGGTTTTATATTAGAGTGGATATAAAAGTGTTTGTATCAAAACAAAACATGATGTATGTGTGTGTTGTGAACTTTATCTCCTTGAGGCATTCTGGTTGGTCTTTAAATTTTCATTCAAATTTTATGGTATATAAAGGTTTAAATTTAATTTTCTTCTCAAGAGAATGTTTTAGTTTCAAAAATAGGGGTTGAAAATAGTTTTTCAGGAAGAGTGTATTTTTAGTTCACAATTCCTGGAAATGTGAGTAGTGTCACCCATAAGAAAATATGGACATTTGGAACGTAGTATACTACTGCTGACATGTGGTACTACGCACCTGCCCAATTCTCCTGTAGTGATAGAAAATGACAATTGGGCTAAGTGAGACTTCTTGCAAGGGTGATGATAAGATTTGAGTAAGAATATAGTTATGCAGCTTTTATCTTTGATAAAAGAGCTTTGAAGCCAGAGCCAATATTGTTGCTGGCAGTTGGTGTTAAATAGAATTGTTCACTGTACCGTTTGCTGGAAATTGAATTTGTTGCTTTTATCATTCTTTATGATTCAGATTCCAACACTACTGGTATTAAACCAATACTAATATCAAACAATCAGTTTCTAACATTCAACCCCGTTCTGCGCAATCTTGCAAAAACAAAACAAACCACAACCAAGCTCATATATACTTGAGCTATGAAAACAGCAACAAAATCTTTAAATAGTTTATTTGATATACTAAAGGTTCACAAAGATTATAGAAGATGTGTTTTGCCAAATAATTTATTTCATTGTTCTTTTCTAGTGAGCTGTACCCTGAATAGATTCACAAACAATTTGCATTTCATAACCTTCCACTGCATAGTACAACGTTGTTTTACTTGTTGATGGTTAGTGATATGAGTATTTCTGCTTTGTATTAGTGTTTCAAAAGGACAATTAATTTATAATTACTTTGGAAAAATAAATTATTTTCCTGGAAATCAAAATTTTTCTAACAGTCAGTTGACTATCGATGCTATTAAAAAACTGTAATCTTTTGCGTCTATATTCATTTAAGATATTAAATACCTCTACCAATGTAGTGCTGGTGGTCTCTGTACAGTGTCTAGCACATGGACTATTGATTAACTATGACAGGCTGCATAAGTACTTAGTGTTTCCACTAGTCCTTATTTCCATACAGGCAATATAAAGCAGAGCATATGCACAGAATTGATTTAAGGACAAAATATTTAGAAACAGATGGAAAATTCAATAATGTGAATAAAATACATCGATACATTTCATGTTAGAAAGTTCCAAATTATGCTAACAATATTAGAAAAAAATATGAAATGCCTTTATAATACATTTTTTCAATATTATCTGTTAGTTTGTCTGGTATGTTATATAGAAAACAATTTATAAAGTGCTCATATGTCTACTATTGCTTGGTTCAGGTCTCTTGTAGAAAAACAGGCACAAGTACATGAATTCGATTGTGCACCAGAGGAAGTCTGTTGCTTTTTGTTTCATGTTATAAAATAGTTCTGAGAATTCCAATGAACTTAAAATAAATAGGAAAAAAAATTTCTTTACTTTCAAAATAATTTGAATTAATATGTTTGCATTTTTGTTAATATTAATCTATAATTTTCCCCAGGTTAATAGCTATCCAGATAACAAAATATTTTCCCATTTTTACTCTTATCAGACTTTATTTTTAGTACAAACAATTTCCTTCCAGTTTTCACTGTTGCTTCTGCTGGTTTTGGCAGAAGTGAAATCTGAAACCCTTTCTTCATAACATTGTGTGAAAATAATTTTAAAATTTGCATTAAGATTCCTGTAATTTTTTTTTTATGCAACCCATTAGTCTTGATCAACAGGCTAACAGATAGCAGGCTTTAAATTCTATAGTTCTGACTTAGATTTGGCAGAGTTTGAAGCAAATGCAAACTAATATTTTTTTCCTCTTAGTAAAGGCTTCTCTTCTCTGGCTCATATTTCTGAAATGAAAATCTAGGTCTTTTTATGAATTTTTGACCTTTTTCAAAATGTCAGAGCTGGACTTCATCCTGCAAGTCACAAGTGTGTGTGTAAGAATGATGGGTCAGGTGATGATTGTATGGAGTTGTCTTTGGGAAAAGACCATGGATATACATTATCTATGTACACAGCAGGTTGCTCTGAGCAGTGGTCACCATCCATTTGTTTTTCCTTTCTTGTCTTGATACACATGGAATTTATGACTGCTGAGACTGTAAGCAGCGCATTATCTTTGGAACTGTTTGAGCAGGTTAAACCTCCTGTACACAGCACACCTTCTTGCTGTGGTAGGGCAAAGCCCTAACAAAGTGAGCAGAAGAGAAATTAACCACTAGTTGATGTCTTGACTGGGCTGGGATCAGGATATCAGCAACTCATCACTTCTCTCCTGAATTTTCTTGAAATCTTCTAGGAATATAACTCCTTTTTTAGAAAGAAAAAAACCTGAGAAACTGACATCAGTGCTTATTCCCCAGCTAAACATTAATTCTTGTAGTGAGATAAGGAAAATAAATGGTCAGCAAATACTCAATAATAAAATAATTTGTTACTCTTATCTCTTTTGAAGTACACAGATTCATTTATATGGTTGAGCCCCATGCAAAAAAATAGCATGAAGAAGGTAAATTATTTGTCCCGTAAGCCAAATGAGAAACAAGAGTTCTCTATATTAAAAAATTCCAAGATGCCCATGTAGATGCACAGGGAACATTAAGGTATATTGGTTCACTGTTCTAGTAATACCTGAAGTATGTACTTTTTAAGGGAAAAGCTGTGGGTTTTAAAATATTTTCTGTTTTCAGCAGTTTTAATTCAAGGTGTTTTAATATTAATAACAGTTATTTTATTCAAACCTAACTATTTTTAAGAGTGCCTTTTTTCAATTTAATCAGATCTGGTCACACTTTTCTCTCACATAGATTAGCTAAATGTGAAATCTGAATGGAATCTCCTTAAAATTATTCATAGTTTTGTGGAATCAATTAAGGAGTCAAAGAAAATTTTAGAAAAAGAACTAAAACATTAAGATATGACAGGGGAAAAAAAGAATAAAAGAAAGGCACACCCAAAGCCAGTATTCTGCTAAAAATAATTATAGTACTTGTGTATACTACAAATATTAGCAACAGATGATTTGTTCATAGTAACTTTGATAGAAACAAATATATTTATTTTTTCTTAGTGTAAAGGCAAAAAATACCTTTCTTCTTAGGATTTTTCGTTTCAATTTGGTGGACTTCACTAACCTAGCTATCTCAGGATAACAGATAATCTGCACTTGCTTTAATTCTCTAAGTACAGATGGTATTTTCCTGTCCCTATGTTGAGACTTCCTAGAAAAATCTAATTTAATAATGATTTATTCTACAGAACGTTTAAAAACTTAATTATAAAATTCAGATTGAGAGCTTTTTAATAAATAGCATTTGTAACCATAGATTTTAAAAGGCACTTAACAGATATTTCTGGTTTAATGATGAAATAAAGAATTAGATTCTTTCTTATGGCCAATGGCAATCTGTTCTGCAAGAAAGGTATTATAATAATGAAAAGAATCACAGGAAAATCAAGTATAGCAATGCAGTAAAATGTCTCCACGCTCAATAACTTTACATTTTAATACACGTCTCTTCACAATTTGCATTTGCAGGTCAGCTAGCTCCTGCAGCTTTAATAGATTCCTCTTTTTATTTAAAGCTCAGAAATACTGAAATTTTTTTCCAACTTTACATAGATTTTTTTCAATTCCCAGATTATCTTCTTCTATAATAGTCTAAACTATTTGGAAGCAAGCTTGGGAAGATGTGCTTAATTTTTACTGATGATTGCATATAATAATGAAAAAGTGAAAGATTAAATAGTGTCTTGGGTTTTTTACATACACGTCTTTTATTTACTGTTTTCTTTCTTTTGAGAAATCCTGCTGAACATTTGCCAATGGGGGTGTGTTTTTTAAAAAGACTACAATGGCTGTGAAAAAAAATAATGAGTTCCAGTGTGTTTGGACAGTGCCCTGTTCTCTGGGGTTCCAAATTTGAATATCTCTAGATGTTACCAAAATTATGCAGTCCCAGGTCTAGTTTCAGAGGATATGGGGTTGTTTTGCAGAATTGCTGGCTGCCAGTGGCTGCAGAGCAGCATCTGTTAGCCTAAACACAGTTTGAAATGTACTGTCCTTCAGAAGGGAAAGATATTTTATAACTGTATTTTGGAAATTCTGATTAGCTGCAAAATGACAAAACTTCTGTGTCTTAACTGTCAGCAGCCAGGCCAGGAAATACAGCTTTCAATTGTATTCTTTGTTGAGGGATTGATCAAAGTAAGATAGTAAGAGTTTTGGTATGAGGAGAATTATTAGAGTCAGATGTTTAAGAAGCCAAGGGGCATCCTAAAGTTCAAGAGGAGCAGTCTTCCAGGCAAGGGCAGAATCCACATTTAGATGTGACACTAAGTCAGAATAATAAGGTTGCAGAAACCAACAGTCAAATCTGAAAGTTTTGGTCATGCCATGTTGTTGGTGTTGATTCAACAGACTACCAATTGCAGCGTAAAATATTTTCAGTCCTAAATTTTTTGCGTGACTGTCCGTGTGCGTTATATTGACCTCAGCCATTCATATTATCAGCAGGTAAATATTTTACTGTCCTTTAATCTCTCACCAACTTAATCTCCAGAAGTTAGTACTTGTTTCCTCCTGCTTTTTAGGAATGTCACTATTAATTAAGATTTACAAATCTTTATTTTCTGATTTTTGCTAGAAGTTTTAGTTTTATTTTCAGCACTGAGATGATTCAGTAAACAACTTGTAAGGACTGTATATAGCTACTGTGAATATATGTGTGTGCACATAAGTGTACTAGTTTGCCAGCTTCTATAACGAAGTTGGTTTCTGGTGCACCACACAGCAATTTTGGAAAGAAAATGGAAAAGCAACTTTATAGTTCATAGGGAAAGGCTGTTTTGATTCGATTGATTTGGTTTGGAGTTGGAATCGGGTTGATTTTGCTACATTTAAAAGGGAGAGGGCATGAAAGGAATGAATCTGCCTTTTAATTAAATCTGCTGTGTAGATGGATTAGATGCACTGTAAAAGCACAGATACCAATGTAGAAATTGAATGTTGGAATTCAATCTGAACATAATCTCTAATGATGTTTACTGCTGGTACAGTTTAGCCAGGCTTTAGTGGCATACTTGATCCTTAATTCCTAACTTTGACAACTGTTTCTAGAAGATATATGGTTTTTCAACATTTTTCTCCTGCAGCCAGTTTTTGCCACATGAGCATTGACTCAATGGAACTTGAGGATGAGAAGAAATTGTTACACTGTGGATACATCTATATACTTAACATCTACTAAAAATGCCTTGAAGTATCTGTTGGAAAGTGAGATTTTCAATATTCAGATTCAGAGCTAGTAAGTAAGAGAAGTAGCAAAGTGGACTTCCCTGAAGAACTATTGCAAATACTGTATGTGTAGCTCTGTGTATATATGTATACATATTATTAATTAAAATTAATTTTTTTATACCACATGCAAGACAAATCAAGCATCATAAAACTGAGTGTGATTCCTTGTTGCATACCTGCTTCAATAAATCAAATATGCAGTTATTACCGTATAATATCATTCTTACATGAAATGACAAGCATTTGCTTGGTATGGAAAGATCACAAGGAGCACCTCATTAGGGATATAAGAACCTATGTTCAATGAAGCTTAATCTCAGGCTTCAGCATTTCTGAAAGAAAAATTGAAGTACTTAGTGCTCTGTCAAATTTGTACCCAATGTGTGTCATTGGTAAAGGACCATTTGCACAGAGAATTCAGCTGTTGTTGTCTGTAGGGGTAGGTGGAGGATTCTTACACAGCCCAAAACAGAGGTGACTGTGAGACTGACATTGTAAGTCTGGTGAGCAGCATAGTGGGCAATTTCCATAAAACTCAAAGGCTCAAAGAAGACAAAAGTAGCATTCTTTTTCGTAGTTTCTGTTGAGCCATTTTGTAGAAATTTGTAGAAAATGTAAAAATATAAAAACTTTCTTTAAATTTGATTGGTATTAACAGAATGGTGTGGAAACTCTGCAGTTTCCTATTTAATTAAATATTAATACTCTGTAAGGAAAAGCAGTTTGCATAAAATCTAGGGTGAAGCTGACTGTGCATCTCAGAGAAAAATCTGCCAGATCATTCCTTTGAAGGCCACTGCACAGGGCTATGAGTGTGTCAATTCAGCACTGGTTATATGTAAGCTTGTGATAAAAGTACCTGACAATCTGCTGTAAAATATTAAGGTGGTTGCTGCTTTTCTGGCCTTCTGAAGAACTGTGATTGATGTCTGCTGTTTTTCCAGAAAAATAAGTGCCTATCTGTGCCCTTTGCTGTGTTTAATGCTGTGTGAGTTGGGCGGCATAAGATGCAGGTCAGGATTAGTGCTGCTGGCCCATCAGCAGTTACAAGGGAGTTACAGAAACTCTGGCACAAAAACTGAGGCTTCTAGTCCTGGCAACAGAATACTCTGCCTGTAGCTTCAAGTAACGGCACCGAAGTAAGCCCAAAACCACTTACTTCAGGTAAGTGGTAGCATCTCTTCTGTCAGCTGAATCCCACATTTTTTTTATTAAGTAGGACCCATTTCAGCAACCATGCTGCATAAGCCCCTTTGATGCTTTGTTGTTTTTGACTGAGTGCATTGCCCCAGAGATGACTAAAAAAACCTGTCTGGTCTCCTAGGCATCATGTTGAAATAACTGTCATGGGTGTGTTCTTGATTCTGCAGGTCACCCTTGAAATGCTGAAATACGGGGAGTCTGTGCTCCTAGCAGAGTTGCTAAGGAATTTCAGAGAGAAATGATAAAAATTCCTGGGTATTTTCTGCATGGAGAACTGTGAAATGATAGAGTGTGTCTGTGTTTTGAGTCTGAAGAAACCAGTCCTAAAATCTAATTAAATCTTGGTCAAGGATCAATTCCAAAGTCAGTGTTAAGCCCATACTTTGTGACTGAGCTAAACTGAAATGTTGATTTTTAGTTCATTATTTTTTTCTGAATCACTTTTTATGAGTTCACTTTATGAGATTGCATGACTCTAACTTCTGAATTACATTTATTTTTATCTTTGGAATAGCCTACATATTCTCAGCAGAGGTGAAGATATTTGATGTCATATCAAGATGATTAGAATTCATTTCATGGTGACTGTCAAGCCTTTGAAATTTGATTTTGTTCAGCAAATACAGGTAAAATACCCTAACATCAAAAGAATGCTTCAGTAAAAATTGTTTAGAGGTTTGACTATATCTGTATTGCATCAAATAAGTAGTGACTATTTTACTTCCCAGTACCTGGCATTTTTTCCCACTCTTACTGCCTGTGGATGTAGGTCTGATTAAAGTTTTGTTTGGGGGCTTCTCTGCCTATGGGTATGTATGCAAAATAGTAGAAGAGAGGGAATATAAGATCTCTCTTAACTGTGACTGTTAATTTGAACTAAGAAACATATGAGTTCATGGTATTAATTCTGCCTTTAGATTCTTTACATAGTCATTTTTTCAATTGTGTTATTATAGTATCATTATGTTTTAAATTTATGTTTAAATATTAATATATATATATAAACCTCCTCACTTTTACTTGATCTCCCTCTGCGACTTTGCCTACTATGTTTCTTATAGTGTCAAGAAACTTATTTGGGGTTTTAAAAGTTGATTCTGTTTTGTTAAACAGAATTGAAAGAATACATACCGTAGTATCCCATATCTGGAGGAAAACTAAACAGTAAGAGAGAAAATTAATTTATTTAGCAACTCAGCTGGTATGTAAGAGATTCGAAATTGTCTCTCATGTAATTCAGCTTACCTAATTTGGATGTTTAAAATATGTGTAGTTCTGCAAGTAGATTTACTGTACCCTGGTTCAACAGCAAGTATATACATTTGCTTCAGAGTGAGGAAATCCTCTGATGTTGGAGTGGACAGAGGAAGAGTAACTTGCTCAGCTGCTGATGGATAGAAGATTGGATATAGGTGAGTGGGCTAAAACAGCCTGGACTCAGGTCTGCCTAAAATGCAATGTCACTGCAACCTGCAGACTGTTCCCAGTGGGTAATGCATTTACATAGACTCCTTGACTGTTTCACTCTTGAGAATGAGTGCTTTTCAATTTGTAGTTGTTGTATGGACTTATCACTATAGCTAAAATAGCTGTGAATTGGTCAAAATGCTTGAGGGAGTTTGTTGATTTTGTTTGGTTTTGGTGCAGATAATGCAGCTTTTATTGTTCAGTTAGACCTAAGTAAAAATCATTTACAGTAATTTCACGACTACAAGGCGCACCCTTTTGACTAAAATTTTTCCCCAAACCCGGAAGTGCGCCTTATAGTCCGGTGCACCTTATATGAAGTACAAAGTTGCA
>PYHW01010435.1:145475-201685 GCA_013186435.1 Turdus rufiventris | reverse complement strand
CTGGCAGAGAGGCGGGGGGCGGCCCCAAGCGCCGGGAACAGCGCGGGCAAGGAGGCGTTACTACTTCATTACTTTGTTGCACATGGCATTGATCCTCCCTGCAAAAAAAGTGCGCCCTATAGACCGGTGCGCCTTATCTGATCTACAATGTTGCGAATTTTGCCGACTCGCGGGGCAGTGCACCTTATAGTCCGGTGCACCTTATGGTCGTGAAATTACTGTAAGTTCTGGCTTATCCTTAAAGGGACACTGAAATTAACAATGCAGTCTGTGCTTAAGACCATATGTATGACAGACAAGGGGTTTGCAAACCTGTTTCTTGGGTAATGAGCTCAACATGCCATTGACTGGATTCCAGGCTTTTCCAAATCCTCATCTAGCATGTACCTCTGTTGCATCTCATGTTCAAGGAACATTACTTGCATCATGGGTCATGTTTGTGGAATCAGACTTGTAGGTATTTCCATATATAACCTCCTGGCATCTTAAGTTCAATTAGAGAGCTTGCTTCAGCATGAAGAATAAATATAAATATATTGATAATTTTGAGTGCTATTATCAAAAAACCTGGGATTGTCACTAAATAGTGCAGTGAGAATGAACCACCATTTAGCTAGAAAACTCTATATCTACATACACTACAAATCTGTCCTAATTCTTCCAGTACTGTGTGAAAATCAGATGGAAGAGAGGAGATAGAAGTGCAGATAAAAATACTTTTGTTTGTTTAAAACATTAAAGACATCAAATACATGATAGTTATTATTAGTTACTTTCACATATTTAGCAGGAGACCATTCAACATATTTTTTTCAATTCTACCTACTAAAATTCCTTGTATCATCTGTTAAAATATGTGATTGTGGAAACCTCATGTGAAACAGCTTAACTTCTTTTCCTCTTTCAGGGAGAGTCTATGGTTAAATTTGCTTAAATAATTTCTTTCTTTTATCAGTTGGTCTGGAAGAACAATGAAAGAACTTTGTTTCAAATATGCTTTACTAAAACAAAATAAGTTCTTGATTTACAGAATAACTATTATTTCTGTCTTCACAAGAAGATGTAATTTAATTGCTCAATCATTTTCTAGTTTTATTCTGAATAATTTTTTAAAAATTTCAGATTGGATAAAGTAAATATGGAGACTCGACAAAATAGAGGTCCATGAGGTTTAATAACACTTCTTATTTTTCCTACTCTAAATATAGGCTTTTATCAGTGTTGAGTTAAGCTTGTCATCCACTGAGTGGATCATGTAGATGTGATGATGAGGAAGACATGTGATGTTAACCTGATGATTAATTTTTAAATGTATTTGTTTCTTTAGAACACTATATTCTTTTGAGTAAGTCTTCCCTCTAGAATAATTTTTTATTGTTAACAAATTGCAAAAAAACCCTTTAGTGTATTTTTAGATTTATTGAGGTGCATGCCTGAGAAAACCTGGTGTTTTGCATGAATTCTAACAGCCTTAAAATAAACAAACTCCCCAGAAAATCTACCTTAGCTGTCAGTTGCATATCCACTGCACAGCCTAGTGATATTTGTAGTTGCAAACATATCCTTAGTAAATGTGAAAGGAATCTCAATTCTAACGTCCTCCCAATTACTAGAATATAATTTCTAATTTTCCACTTCCCTCCCTTTAAAATTAGTTATTCATATCACAATTTATTATAATTTTCTCCTAAAGGGATCTTATGATACTGCCAAAACAGCCTAAAAATTTACAGAAAAACATAAAGATAGTTGTAGATGCTGTTTCAAATTTTGGCCTTAACTTCTACCATTTGTCATTCAATATTGTTGTAACTCCTGTAATCTTTAAATTAATGCCTTATTCTATGTCAAGAAAACAGAGAGAGGAACATTTTCACTAGGTAAATAGGCAAAAGATTTGTTCTGCTGTCTTCAACATTAATCAATAAGAGTCAAGTGGAATTTTTGTTAGTGGAAACTGTTTCCAGATCCATATATTTTTCTTTGAAATATAAACAGCAAGAAGAGAAGGCATTCATCACTAATTATCATATAACTTCATATAATCACTACATTAACCACTAGTACAGAGATACTGTAGGCTTACATCTAGAAAGAGTGCAGTTTTGTAACAGAAAATGATGACTCCTTTTTACTTTAAATCTACATTTAATAGAATTTTTCATTCTTGTGAAGAGAATGCAGAATGAGCAACAAAATGCAACTATATTTGTCTTCACTGAGTTGAATGTTCTATGGTTTTTAGTGGCACATACACATGTATTTGTGCACATTTGTCTTTGTCTACCAATAATAAAGGAAATACAAAGCAGATAACAGCTGTGAGGTCCAGTTTGTAAAGGTTTAGTAGAACTTACTTACATTTTTCTAAGTTGCTAAATGTAAGTGAAGATTATAGTCTCCAACAAATACTGCAAATCAGAAACTATTTAAAGTTTTAAATTGCTTGATTATTAGTTTTGTTCTTATTGTTGCAATAAGAAAAAGCTGTAATTTTAAAGGCAGTGCCAAATCTTCTGATACTATTTGTTGGCACTACAGTGCATTATACTCATGTTTAAAAATGTGTCAGTGTGAAGATTGGCCGTTTTTCATTTTAATTTGACCACCTCAGCCTGCAAACATCATGCAATTTCCACTGTTACATCCAAGTACTTTTTTTACCTGGATACAGAAAATGTATAGTACTTAGGAATGCTTAGATGGAACAAATGAGTGACAGTTGTGGTTTAATCCCAGCCACTGAAACCACCAGAGTGACCTAAGTGTTTGCAATGTGAAACTTAATCTCCATGCCATAGTTCTCTCCTTATAAAAGAGACAATTATCTACTTATTCTCACAACACATACTAAAAAATTGTGAATTTCTCTGTTGTACTTGCTGGGAATAATGTGGTGTAGATTAATAAGTATGGTGTCTAAAAATGTCATTTGAAGTTATCTACTGCATATGATTAAAACTATCAAGGGTCCATTCCTACACTGATAAGAAATATGAATTTCTATTCTTTGACTCTTGCAAAAGGGCTAGATTTCTCTATCTCCAGATGTCTCCATTGTATATAACGATACATATCACACCTTTTCTTCCCCCAGTACATCCCCTTTCTTCCCTTTGTTTTACTAATAGTAGATTACTTCATAATTCAAGCCAGGTAACAAGGCTGTAGTACCTCAGAGGAAACTGACAAGTGAATTCAGAGGAAAAAAACAGGAAATTTGGGAGCTGGAGCAGGTTATGAAGGAAGATAAGAACCCTCAATGAGGGAGCTGCATGAGCTACATAGTGCAGGAAATAGAGGTGTTGCTACATATTCCCAATCATCTATGAGATGAGAAAAATATTTGTCACAGATTTACTCACAGGTTTGAAAATATCTCAACCCTCTTTTATAGCCTACACTGTGACTTTATCCTCTACTGTTGGTTTTTGGTTTGTGGCACTTTTAATATGATTTTACTGGTTTTTCTTCAAAACCTCACTATTATTTGGCATGTGTGAAATATGATTTCAGTTTTGTTTGTAAGGTCTACAGTAGTGTAAGTATACCCTGAGTGTAACTGTGAGTACTCAACTCAGTATTCAGTTTGCAAAGGTAAGACGTTTCCCAGTGTGTAAAATGCGTGAACATTACTGATATATTTTAAAGCATGGCAACCCTAGTTTCTAGTTATCAATATTTTAATGCAGTTGGCAGTCTTCCTGCTTGAAATTGCTATTGTACCAGAAGATAAAATTATAATGAGTTTGGAATATGAACAGGAATGTGAAACATGAACAGTGGTGGGGGTTTGTTTTAGATTGGTCATTTGTTTTCTGGTGGGAGAAGTTTGGTGGAAGTGTGAGTCGACTTCTGGATTGTTTAGTGAGGAGGAGAGAAGACTGAGTAAGGATCTCAGTAGTGAATATACAGTAATTTCACGAATGTAAGCCACACGGACGATAAGCCGCATCTCTGGGTGTTGGCAAACATTTCATTCTTTGTCCATAAATAAGCTGCACCTGAGTATAAGCCTCTCTGGCATTCACAGCGAGGACCCGTGTGCAACAAAGTTGCCAAATAGTAACAGAATCGCGCATGGCGGGGGGTTTACTGGCTTGTCTAAGGCTGTGCAGGCTCGGCCCACTCGGGGCTGCCAACCGGGCCAGGTGGCCCAGGTCGGTGGGGCCACTCAGCGGGACCACTCAGGGCCGGCCGCCGCTGCTGCTGGACTCGCTCGCCCCGGCCCGGCGCTGCCCCGTGGTGGCAGGGTGGCAGGGAGCCACCCCCGCTCCATGGCGGCAGAGGGCTGGGACGGAGCCTGCCTGCTCCTGCCACAGCAAGTGGGGGCAGGAGTCCCCCGCTTACCCCACCGGCCGAGGGGATGGCAGCATGGGGCCCCCTTGTCTCTCCCTCGGGATGTGGCAGAGGAGGGAAGGAGGGACCTCCCCTGCCCCCCCGTGCTGCCTGCAGGGAGCTAGCTCCATCCATGGCGCAACAGAGTAACAATTTGTAACAATCGTGAAATGCTTTTACTGGCAGGTTGCTCAACTCGGCACCTTGGTTTCCACTTCAGGGTTTGGAAATGTCAGAAAATTATTCACATATTAGCTGCTCCTGAGTGTAAGCCGCATTTCTGGTGTGGGAGCAAAATTTTATTCAAAATGGTGTGGCTTATATTCATGAAATTACTGTAAATATTGTAAATGTTGTTGGCAAGAAGATGGTGCCAGACTTTTCATTAGTGCAGAGACAGGATGAGAAGCAATGGCCACGAACAAGACCACAAGAATTTCCGCCTCAACTTCTTTGTACTGAGTGGGGCAGAGCGCCGGAACAACTGCCTGGGAGGTCATGGAGTATCCCTCTCTGGAGACATTCCAAACCCACCTGGACATGTTCCTGTGTCACCTGCTCCAGGTGACCCTGCCTTGGCAGTTGTGTTGGCCCAGATGAAGTCCAGGCTAGATGACCTCTAACTATATTATGATTCTGTTAAATTGTTTACCTGTAAACTTAATTTCCCAGCATTCCAGAAACTCAGATCAGTGACATTCTCTTGCTGCTTTCCACTGAATTTGTGGGATTAATCAGTTGTTTTATGTGGTATTTTGTGTTTTCTCAGTTACCATAATCTGTAGCCTCTTGGGTTACTTCCCTGTGGATTCTTTTCTTTGCTTTCCTATCTTCAGCTTCTAGGGTTAACCTCATATTTTAAATACTTATCTTGTTATAAGGATTATGTTATTAATTTTTCTATAATCTATGAATTATATTATTTTGAGCATTTTTGTCATTAAGCATCAACCTTTGTCAGTAAGCATCAAGAAGACTTGGAATGATTACTGCTGGGGATGAAAATTCAGTATTTGTCCAGTAGCTCATATCTTACAAATATTAATTAAAGCTAAATTAAAAGTCTACAAAGTCTGTTTCCTTGTGAGGGCAAGTAGATGGTGCTGTCCAGAACCTTGGTGCCAGATGTGAAAGAGAAATTACTTTCCAAGGTTAGTCAGAGCCACTAGTTTTTATGTTGACTTCACATGGTTACCTAAGAAGTATTTATATAATCTATAGATTTTTATATTCCAATTTAATACAAAAAATTACAGTAATTTTATGACTATAAGGCGCACCCTTTTGACTAAAATTTTTATCCGAACATAGAAGTGCGCCTTATAATCTGGATGTGTCTTATATATAGAAAAAGTTCGGAAACATGCCAACCAGGAAGTGTGAGATGCAAGCCGAGCTGGGACCTGGCACGGCCACTGGGCGGGGGGATGCTGGGATGCCTTGTGGCTGCCAGGCGGGGGGACGCCGGGATGCAGCGCGGCCGCGCGGTGGGAGCCAGGAGCCGCGAGCCGTGCCAGCTGGCACTGGGGGTGGGTGGGAATGCCAGGCCCCGTGGCACAGGGAGGGTGCCTGGGGCTGCGTTTAAAGGCTACACCGATCTGTGAAAAATGTTTGCAAATTTAGCACCTGCCAGTAATTCGTTACTTTGTTGCGTGAGGCGCAGCTCCTCACTGCAAAAAAATATCGTGCCTTATATAATGTACAAAGTTGTGAAATTTGCCAACTCCCGGAGATGCGCCTTATAGTCGTGAAAATACAATCCATAGGCATTTCATTTTTAGTAGTTGTCTCCTTTAGTACTGTAGTTTTCTGCACATAGTGAGGAAAAAATATGTCCCTGTATGCACCTTATGTGTACTATCCTCATTGTCAAACTTACTCAAATACGAATCTCATCTTCATGCCCTTTTTTTTTTTGACAATGTGTATTGGAGGAGCTGGGTGGGGGGACAGCCTGAAACACACCTGCCTATGTGCTGTTGAAAGCAATTCTCAATTGTCAGATGAGAAAGAAATGCAGAGACAGAGAAGGTTGCACAGAGAAAGTTATGTTAAGATGAACTTTTGTAAAGCCAGATATGAAAGGAAACATTAATTTGAGCACTCATATCTTAGATGATGATGATGATAAAAGAACAATTATGTTGCTATTTCAGGATTGCAATCTATCTCTTTAACTCCCTCTTATGTTCCCCAGCTTCTAATAGTATTGTGATATTTTAGTCTTCAGTACATTTTGATCACTTGTAATAATTCTAAAATACCTGTAAACAGCGTATTCATTAGGGAAGAAGGCATCAAATTCTTTAATCTGATCTGCAGTATAAAAAAAAAAAATTCTCTTAAAACTCATTTATTTCTTTAGTTTTTGTAATTTTTTTCCCCTGTGATTTCCTTCTGCACAAGTTCTGTCAATTAGACATTTAAATAAACCAATTTTACAGCATAGGTCAGTGCTGTTTCCCTGCATTACATCCAACGCATTTTGGATATTTACTAACATTTGTGTGTTTAGTGACTTCATGCTAGAAAAATACGGAATTTTAAGATGCAAAACTACCAGATTAAGATGAAGTACTCTTCTGGTAACAAAATATACGACAATTTGACTTTTAACACTTTGTAGTAGAAGACATGTAAAAACTTGTTTGGTTTTTTTCCTCCTTTCGAGTGGTGAAGTATTTCAGAAAAATACAGAAGAAATTTATAGATCGAACTATACCTTTAGGAAACACAAGTCAAGGATTGCTGTATTACATGGCAACAGACATGAAGGGTTACATATGTCTTAATTTTTACTCACCTGATTATTAATATTTGATGGTTAATTAGAAACACTTCTGTATTTTTTTAATCTCTGTTTATTGTAGTTATAGAACTTCAAATGAATCCAAGCTGAACCAACCAATAACCCTCAAACCCTAAATGTTAGACTTTCCCAATTGCTTTTGAATTAATTGTGCTTTTCATACTCATCTAGGACAGTCAATGTGTTACTTTAATAAAATCTTGTAATGTTTTATGGGTAAAAATTTGAATGAGTTTGTTCTTCATGACTCAGAATCAGGCATTTTGTTATTGTTGCTTTATTCTGACGTAGATCTAGTTTAAGCAATGATGCACTTATATATGTGTTTAAATATGACTTCTGAGTTTTGCTGCATTCAAAATAATATTTTTGAATAAACAGTCTTCATGATTTTAGATTGTTTGTTTTCTGGGACCTTCTACCTCTTAAGCAGAACATATAGTGAAATAAAGCTTCCAAAATATATAAGGTTTAAGTAAAATTTCTTTCATTGTGTAAAATCCCTGTACAATCTCAGGAAGGTAGACATCAGGCAAGTGGAATAACCCTCAAGGAATCCTTCTTTACACTCTACGTATATGTTGCAATTGTAATAAGGTATTTCAATTTATTCTTTCTTTATGCCAGTGTGATGTGATTGTCTTCTTTGTTGAAAACACTTTATAAGAGAAAATTCATTGTACATGAATGAAACAACTTACAAATCAGATTTTTTTTAAAAAAATCAACCTCAGTCTGTGAGAATATTGGAACAATAGATTAAAAATGATACATTGCAAATAATTCTTATATGGGATTTTAAAATTTTTTCAGGCAGTAGAACTATGAAGTGTCAAATCTGAATTAAGAAAAAAAGAATTTTAGTTTGGGTGCTTCTCATTACCTTAATAAAATCTGTTTTCATGTATGGAAATATATTTTCCCTTTCTCCACTATAAATGACGTTACTAAATTTTGGGAGATTTACAGTAGTTGTAGTGATGCTTGAAGCCATTGTGCTGGCCAAAATGCACACCGGCTCAGCACATCATGAAAAGACTGGAGATCAAACAAACAAACAACAAATAATTCTCTGTTTTAGGAGCAGCTGAAGACAGTGCTGCATGCAGTAGCTGCGCTGATGGATTTTCAGGCTTGCAATTGGAATTGATGTGATGTGGTCCATCTAACATACAATTTCTTCATTATAACACTGATGCCAAACAATATTCTCTCACAATTCCATGTGGGTGACTGTCTGTGACTGATGGGTGTTGGACAGGGGGATGACTGATGTTTTCAGCAATACTATTCAATTCCCTCTTTCATTTTTTAATCTTCTTTTGTCCCTGATATTTCAGTTTTAATTATATCTGCACTACTAACAGAAAAGGAAAAAAAGACTATGCATATAAAGAATAAAAAATGTGAGTGGGTAGAAATAAATGGAAGAACTAATGGTATGTCAGGTATCTGTCTTAATAGAGTAAAATCTTGTAAAGTTAAATATCATCAATAGAATTCGAGTAGGTAGAAATAACAGTGAAAATAGTTCAAGGATGGAGAGAGCAGGCAGTACTCTGAAGCAAAAATTTGGAACTGAGAGAGTAGCCTCAGTTGACAGAAAAGACAACTGGTGAGCGTAGAGAAAATCCAATTAAGTAAGAGCGCATCTAATGAATATAACAGGAACTAGTGCAAGATGAAACTACAATTAATTGATGAAGTTAATACCTTTAGATGTTTTAAAATGGAATTAATTAGGGTGAAATACAGTTACATTCCTATAAGTAAACATTTGGTGATGCATAAATACATGAGTCTGCTGCTGACACCTACCCTCCCTGTCAGCATAAACATGCCAGTCCAGTAAGTCCGTGCTCATTATCAGATAAAGAGATTCTTATTTATACCATTTGTCCTTTCATTTTCCTGTAAGATGATTTTACAGCTATCATAAACTGAATACTGTAATATTTTATCATTGCTTCAGCTCAAGAAATAGTCAAACTCTATAGATGATTTGCATTTTTTGAAAAAAAACAAACTTATGGGTCTTTAAAAAATCAATGTAATGTGTTTTCTGAATGAAATTAAGTATTTTTTCTGTTAAATGACATTACATCTTTACATTACATTGCCCAGCAGGCTCTTAAAAACTTTTCAGCTTCTTCATATTGAAAATTTGTTTGACCCATATTTTTTTTAAGCTAGCACTTTCATGCAGTATCAGCCCAAATGACCCTCATAGCGCTTGATTATGTCTGTGGATGATTTTAGGGGGAGGACACCTGATCTGGGGAAAACTGATTGGAATATTATTCCATAAAACTTTTAGGTTTTATGTGGCTACTTCGGCATTAAATTTGATTTGATTTCATTTGATTAAAAAAAATAGCTTGCATTACACACCAAATTGATAAGATGCCGTGTGAAGCATGTTGTGTCTGTCTTCTCCACAGCCCTTGAGGTTCAGCCTGAGCTGACACAGCCCATCTCTGCAAGCTTGGGATTGACAAAGTTATTCCTGAGAGCTACTTCTGAGGTGGAGTGCTGTTTGTTGTGAAAACACAGCCTAGCCTGTGGAGGAGGCTGCTGTTACCTAGATTTAAAAATTCATTCACCTGGGCACCACACAGCACAGCCTTGATAATAACTAACCCGTGCTTCTCTTGGGCAGTAGCACTCTATTCTGCTGCCCAATTATGCCTACGTGTGTGGACAGGCATCAATACCTGTACCAGACACAGAACATGCAGTAGAGCTCCACACCTCCAGAAGCTACCAAATCAGCTTTCTGTCCAGGGAAGCAAAGACCTGATTTCCCCCTCATTATGTTCTGCACTTTGCTGCAGCCTGTAATTCAGGATATTCATGCAGTTGGCATAATATTGAGAGGCTCCTCCTGTCTCTAGATTACTATTCTAGGGGCTTGGCAGTGAGATACTTACTCAAGAAATAAATTTAAAAACTAAGTGCTTACTAGGGAAGTTTATTGTCATTTCCACTGAAAACAGTGGGCTTTTAGAAATTCCATGTTTTCCAGCTATTAATTCTATATAAGGCATCAATACCAGCTCTGTAAAAAAGTAAGCAAAAAATAACTGATTAAACTGTAAATCTTTACTAAGATAATATTATTTTTCACCCTTTGAGGGGCTTGTCTTTATTGCATTACAGATTTAAAGTACAGTAATTTCACGATTACAAGCCACATCTGATTATAAGCCACACATCCGGGTGTCGGCAACGTTTCAGTCTTTGTCCATGTATACATGTATTACTGCACTATGAATAATTTGTTCTGTGCAATGAACATCCGAGGCTCTGCCCTGGGAATCTCCTCTCACTGTGAGTGGGGCTCACAAGCGGAGCTGCCGTGGGCTCAGTGCAGCCCTCCTTGTGAAGGGGCCAAGGTCCCAGCAGTGACGGTCCCTGACACTGAGACTGTGACTGCCACAGTCTCATCAATGGTCACACTGGGAATTTTCCTTGACAGGACAACCCCTTCTGTGGTCAAATTCTTGGTTATATGTCTATAATTACAAACAAACCACTGATATTTAGCATTAGAAAATAGACCCCCATTCCCTTCCAGTCAGCATTTTCACTGTGGAAGGAGTGTGCTTTTAAAGTGAGTCTTCCAGTCACAGGTACCTATTGCAATATTGCCTTCCTGACTTAATATGTTATAACTACCATGACAATCATGGCATATTATTTTTTAGGTCTGAAAAGCTTTTAATCTAATGTAATGTATTGGCGAGTATACATACACAGCAAATACAGAGCTTTAGGTTGAGTAATTTTCAGCTGGATAGCTCTGTGCCATTGTTGCAGGCTTTTCCTGCAGCTGATTGAAGGCTTGAGAAAAAAGAGTTAGGTTGTGCTTAGTGGCTCCATAGTGTGAGTTTGCCTGCTAAGACACATGTCTGGATTTTTTTTCTGCAGACAGAAGCAAAGCACATCAACAGCAGGTGGGTGTAGCAGTGGTGCAGAGCTGGAGAGCTGTCAGCAGAACTGCTTCTGTGTCTTGAGCACAGCACTGAGCCTCTTCATTCAGCTATGCAGAAGCCAAATAGAATCTGGCCAGAGAAGTGTGATTCTCTCTGTACCTACCTCAGCATCTAGGGACATAGAGTGCAGCTCTTTGAGTAACAAGACTGTGGATTGCAAATGAAAATTGTTTTATTTTTATCGTCATTCTCACTAATAAGTCCTGTTAATCTATAATAACAAGTGCAGCAATCTATAGATTTGATATTTAGAGTTAATTTTTACTGGGGAAAATGAGTAACTATGATGAGTAACTATCTAGTCAAAATTTCAGCATAAAGCATTACTTTACAAGTGTGTATATTCCCATCACTCTTCATCCACAAAAAAAAATTTCTAATTTCCTAAATATACGGTTGTATTTTAGAAGGTGACAATGCACAGAATGCCTGGGAACTTTGTATTCTTGACATAGCAGGTTTTTTTCTTTAATTAGTTAATTTTTTGGGATTGTGTAGAGGTTTTTTTCCCCACACTCAAATTTTGTGAGGCCGCACTGTGGAATTCTGGTGACATATTAACAAGGTGGTATCATGTGCTCCATTTATTTCAAAGAAGTAAATTACATATCAAACTTGATATTGTACCTGCTTCTCAGGTGGGTCTGTTGTTCACAGACCCTTTGGGGTGAATTAAAGCAAATTGATGCAAAATAACCAATAAAGCAAGAAACTTTGTTAGAACAAAGACTTTAAAAACATAACTGGAAAAAATCATGATCATCTGGGAAACGGTGTGTATGGATGTTCTGGGGTGTATGATGATTGTATGAGAAGATAATTGCCAGGAGAAAAACTGAGAAAAAGATAGGAGAAGATTCTGAGAGTTTGGTGGTGTTGAGAGGAGGGCATGAGTGTACACCAGTCTGTCTGGGTGTGCTTGGACAGACTTTTGGAATAAACTCTGAATTTTGTGGCTGTGTGGGAAAGAGACAGGCATTAAAAGGAACACTGACCCTGCTCCTGCAGGATCTACTGCTTGATGGCAGCCTCTGATTTAGCTCAAACCAACTTGTTTAAGGTAAAACTTAGCTGCAAGGTTCCAGTGGTTCATTACAGATGTTTCTTAATAACAAAACAAAACAACACAAAGCAAAACCCTAAGACTTGTCCTCCAGAAGGAAGACTTGAAAACGTTTTGAACTGAAGTGCCAAAGCCATGGAAGCACTTCTCTGCAAGAGACTCAGCAGGGAAAAAATGAACAAAGAAGCAAAAAGCAAAAAAACCCCAAAGTTTATCAGCAGGAGAGTGTGACACAAATTGTTTGTCTCCACCTCCCTGTTTCCTGCCTAAAGCTTCTCTGCAGTGCAATACTCAGCATGGCAGAAAGCAGAAAAGGGTTTATGTTCTGTAAGTTCACTGTGCTTGTAGAACACTTTTGGCAAGTTGTTGCGTGAGATACTGTTGCAGATATCTTTCTTGCTGGATTGGAGAGATTTGTTTGCTGAACAGAAAGAAAAAGAAGGAACAATACCTTCAGTCTTCATTATTAATGCACATATAGAGGACTGATGTTTTCAGAGGAGCAAGCTATCCTTTTGTAGGTAATAAAGTTAGGAACAGGTTTCTATGAGCAAATGCCTATCCAGAGTTTGATCAGTTTTTACTCTTACTTAAGCTGAACGCTTTTCCTAATATCTTTTGCTAAGTACCTCTTTTATTCATTGGTCCTAATAGGAGCAGTTCATCCTCAAAACAAATTTTTGCCTCGTGTGAAGTTAGTGGTGACATCAGAGTGATGGTCATTGATTTCATTTTAGATTTGTTTGATCCTAAATGTGGAAAGTAGGAACTGCTATTTTTGCACTCATGTCAAGCAAGTTCACTCTTTCTGTAGGTCATAGTAACAGATGAAGAAAAACAGAGCTACCAAATGAAGCTCTAAGGATCAAAAATCTTTTAAATTAATTCCTCTCAAAGTTCAGGGAGTAATTGATTGCAAAATGATTCTAAGACAACAGGATAGTTACAGCCTTACCTATTTTGCCCCAAGTAAAAGTTACATTTCAGGCTTAGTGAGTTTGGGTGGTACATCTGAAGATTCACTGCTAGTTTATTAATAACATATTTAAGCATTTTGCTATAATGGCAGTGGCGTGGGAGAGAAGGATGGGAGGAAGCTTGAAAATGTGCCCTGGGAAGAATTTCAGATAACTTTAAAAACTATAAATTGTTGCAATACTAGTGCATAGTCTATTTCTTCTTTTCTTCAGCAGAATGTACTAGAATCACACTGGTTTATTGTAGCCCTTCCTTGAATGCCATCTCTCATATTAAAATATTCAGTTTTTAAAGAAATCATGAATCTTTTATATTTTGCATGTTGAGATCCACAGAGAGGAGTAACAATTCTTTCTATTAGTGATGCGAATGAAACACAAGAAATAAAGCACTCCTTTCAAGTGAAACTTATTTTATCCCAGTGGTTCTCAGTTTTATCTGATTCATTGGTGTGTTTAATTTCCTGTTCCCTGTAAGCCAAAAAAACATTCCTAGGACACACAAAATGTGGTGTGTCAGCTGCTCTTTGTAGTATTTTTTCCTGCACCTTCTTCCTAATCTCTTTCACTGAAGCAGTACCTCAGTCAGACAGTAGTCAGACCATGATATGTCTGTGAACAGTTCCAGAATAATTTTGTGTCTTCACATGTGACCTTGAGAATTTAATCTCTATTAATAGCTTTCCATTTCAACTAATTTTTGTGTCAATATTTAATTGCTTTCAATATTTGAGATCTTTATGATAGCCTTTTTCTGTCAAGGGATGACATTTAAATACGATATCTTTACCTATTTCATGCAGCCTACCTATTGGTATTCAAATATTTGCCTGCTTGTGTATCAGGAAAGTTTAAAAGTGAGATAAGGATGACAAGGAGTTAGATGCTGGTGGCGTGACAGACCCATACTCCTTGTATTTGCTTCTATTCTGCCATTTCACCTCCCATTTCAGCCTGAAGATTGCTGGAGTGGGGCTTTCACAAAGACAAGCTTTGCTCAACATATATCCTATTTCTGTGGGACCTCTTAAGGCTCTTGCATTACATTCTTCCATGGACCACCTTGTAACAGATGATTGAAATGTCATGTAATTTAGAGAAATCATGTTTTCTGAAAATATTTGATGAATGCCTATGTAAAGGATTGTGCCCACGAGTGGGATCTATACAGACTTTCATAACTTACTCTAAACTCACGTTACAGAGGTGGCAAAATGCCATTTATCTGCTGTTCAAATGACAGTATGTTGGAAAAATATGGCAATACTGTAAAATCTATTAATGCTGTTTCACAAAGGTTCTCTTACACCTAAAGAAAGGCAAGGTCTGGTTTATTTCTAGAACATGACCCTTTTCTGTAGCTGTAACTGGTACTTGCACAGCGCAGATCTAATTTGCTGTCGAAGTTCAATGCTTGTACACTTTGACAATGTGCTGAGCTGATGAGAGGGTAAGAAGTCTGAGGCCTATTGGTGTTCATAATTAAAGTGTTTTAAGTTGAGTTAAGCCTGTGGAAGTTTCTTTCTGACTGTTTATTTTGGTTGTAGGGAAGTTCAGTTTCAATAGCCTCTGTTAATAAGGAATGTGTTTGGATAGGCTGAATTCCTGCTAGTATTTTTAGCACTTTCACCAAACTGTTAAAAGTTACTTTTACAGAAAGCATCTGCTTTTTTTAATAAAGTGCAATGTGTATAATGTGTCTGAATCCATTCCTGTGTCAGATGAATGAGCCAAGAAATGTGCCCCCAACAATAACCATGCCAGCAACATAAACTTATTAGTCAGATGTAAATCCAGATTCTACCTACCTGAGATGAATGCTTTACTGGTGTACTTATTAAAATGTCCAGACCTTACCTGCAATTGTTGGTCACTGATTTGGAACACACCAAAGTGTATGAAGGATCTTTTCTGTGTTCCATGATGACAGTCACATGGTGACATTTTTATATCACCCAGAAAAGGTAGATAAAATGACTGAAACTTTTATCCACTGACAGTCTGTTTATAAAAGAACTGAATGGAGGAAACTCATAATAGTGTTTCATTATGAACCCTAAATGAGAGTGACATTAGCACCTGAATGGAAAGATGGGTGAAATGGGGAAATTACAGTGATGAGTTCATAAATGCGATTTTCAGGTACCCCTGCTGCAGTGGACATTTCTCACCACACCCCCATGCCCCCTCAGGTTGAATTTAATAGTCCCTCTCTGACCATGAGCTGCAAGAAAAGCTCTGATGGATGTTATCTCAACACGTAGAAGGCTGCTGCTTGGCCTTGATATGACATTGGTTCTCCTTAGACCTCCCATGTCTTACTGGCAGAATGTGTTGAATCGTGTGGCTGCTGCCCACATGCTGGAGAGCTTGAGCTCTTGTAGGTGGTGCAGTCTTGATGTAGTATTGCAGACTTTTACCATTTGGTTATGGATGACCTGCCACATGTTGTCTGTCCTTGGGATCATTCTAAAGAGGAAACTTTGGATTTCTCCCCTTTAAAAAAGAGTCAGTTAACAGCATCAAAAAGAGCAATGGGAGTTAGAAAACAAAATTTAGTGCCTCTGAGCAAGAGTTTTGTAGTGGTCTTCAGGAAAACAAATCTCCCTAAGAGAGAGGGAGACTTTGTTCTGGCTGATGTGTAAAGGCTTTGATTACTTCAAGAGTAGATACAGAACTTCTTAATACATGAAAGGCATTCTTCAGGGAAATAATAATTTTTTTGACCTATCTTTGTATTTTAGAGTCAAACAAATATAGCCTTTGAGCTAGAAACAGTTTTTTATTGCTGACTTTTGGGTTCGAACAATTTAAAAAATTCCAAGGTTACTGGAAGTCCTCCAGAAGGAATATGGTATTTTTCCAGATACTAATGGTCTTATACCACTTATTCACATGTTTTGAGTGGGTTTGGGTTGGTTTGGTCTGATCATGTTTTGTTTTGTTTTGTTTTGTTTGTTGTTGTTGACACCATTTAAAATTCAGAAGTTTTCATTAAACTTTATCTGTATAAAAGTAGACATTTCTATATATAAATTATTATGTGATGAGTCCTCAGACATTTTTTAAAGGATGATATTTTAACCCAGTTCACTGTTAAAATATATTTAATTTCTGGTTTTTTCCCTTTAATATGGCTACCTAAGTTTTAAATGGCTGAATATAAGACACAGAAATACAACTGTGTGATGGTCATCTGACCTTAAAGGATTCAATTCACTGAGGCCTTCTTAACTCTACTTAGACCACCTCTTCTGGAAAGTGAAGAACATGGGAATATGTTCATAAAAGTCTCCTGGTTAGAACAGTCTCATCATATCCTATTTAATCACATAATATAATTTTTTCCACTCTACATATAGTAGAATTGCCTGTTTCTAATGTGCAAGCTAAATAGCCTTACTGCAGATTGAATCCCATTCCTCTTTTCAGTCTTTTCCTGGAGGCCCAGCAAATATGAGGAAAAGCTCATAGCCACATTCCTCATAATGGTTTTCTTGAATGCTGGAAGGTTGCTTCTTATTTTTCACTCATTCTTCTCTTCCTAGTTTTTGTTTTCTTCAGCTAGATTGTTTTACCAGAGTGAGCTGGGTTTCTGCTTTCCCCATCTGTTGATGGTTGGTAGCTTCGTTGAAAAGATTATGTCCTATAGTCCTTTATATTATACCTAAAGATAACATTCAAGGTCACCAAACAGAGTATGTTTCAGAATGGTTTTTTAGATCTTTAGATCCCTTTATCTGTATCTAAATGTGATAGTCAGCATACTGCATGTGGTCTGTCTTCAGAAAGCTGCATGACTAAAAACAATACCAATTTGGGCTATGAATTGGCTATATTAAAAAAAAAAGCAACTTTTGTATATTTCCTATATAAATAACAAGGATTCTTTATATGTATTATCTCTTCCATGAGGAAGATGATCACCTATATTGACTGCTATTGGCCTTGATAGTGGTAGCTCTCAACATTAATGCTAGGAAAAATCAGGACTATACAAACCTCAAGAGATCACTAAGTTCATGTTTTCAGGATCAATTCCTGTAATTCCAGATAAATCTTTGCCTAAATTCTTTTTAGAAACCTCTTGTGAGGGAGATCTCATAAACCTCATTAAGAAGTCTATTTCAGTATTAACTCAAATTCCTTTTTCCTGCTTTTTTTCTCCCTGCCTCTCTCATGCTACAGTTTAATATTAATACCCAATTCACTATGGAGACAAGGAACATCGTTTTGCATCCAAGACCATGTTTCTCCTCAGTCTTCTCAAGCAGTGAAAAGGAGTAGATGTAAACATTGCATCTCAACTAGGATTTCTGATGGTGATTTCTGTAGAAATTATTTTCTACTCTCTCTCATTTAGACTTTTGAAAGATTTGTTGGAAAGCAGTATGATCAGTATTATGCGGAGTAATTGATTACACCTACATCACTGATTTGGTTGTTGCTTTCTTCTTCCCTTACAACTCTATGAAAAAATTAGAGACTGAGTTTTAGTAGTGAGAAAGAATCACCATGTTGTTGTATAGACCCCATGTTATATATAAAGGATTTTTTTGCTTTCATCTGTTTTTGACATGTTAAAATACCAATACTTCCAAAGCTGAGTGTCTGAGTGAAAATCTGCTTTTTAAAGAATTAAGGAACAATTGTTCATTTTTTATCTATCCCTTTTTTGTTGCTGAATTACATGTCTGAATGCTCTATAGGTTTGCATATTTTCACGATGAGGAAGTCAGGCATCACTCAAGGTATATTGAAAAAGATACAGACTGCATATATCAGTTGAATTTTTAAACTAAGATTAAATTTATTCTTACATCTAAAGTGAATGTTGCATTGTCATCTGTTCACTAAGCCTTTTGTTTCAACTAGGTTGAATCAAAGTGGATTGCACTTTGGTTTTAATACACTGGGAGAAATTTAAATCTTTGTTCAGATGCACCTATTGACTACAGTCTTACATAACTTAGTAAACCCAGTATGTTCACTATGAGTATTGTGCTTGTGAAATATGCAGTTTCAGAGTCAAGCTTGCCCTAGCTAAGTGGCCCAGGTTTCTTGGGGATACATATCCTGACAGCTCTCCACAGACAAAATTAGAAAATTAGTTAATGACCAGGCTTTGTGATGAAATATATTGTTGTGTCTGGAAGGTAGTAGGTTTTCATCCCAAAAAAGTGTTTGGACTCTATGTTCTGGTAGTTAGTCTTCTAGAACCAGAACTATGTTTTTTAGCATTTGACGAAGTGCAGTGGGTTAGCCTTGGCTGAGGATCAAAATCCACTCAGCTGCTTACTCACACTGCTCCCTCAATACGTGGGGGGAGAAAGGACCAGGAGTGTGATATCACTTACCAATTGTCATCATGAACAAAGTAAATCCAGCTTGGGGGAAATTAATTTCATTTACTGCCAATTAAAAAGGCATCTCTGACCTTTGTCCTCTCCCTGCTGCTTCTAACTCTTTTGATTGCCTCTTTCTTGCTTTGTGCAGTGATTTTGCTTCTCCTTAAGCATGCTTTCACAGATCCAGCAGCTATGGATCTGCTGGGGATAATTGGACCTCCCAGTACAGGCCACCACAGGTACACAGTGCAGCACAGCCCTCTGCCACCAACGCTGAGACACAGACATCACATAGTCCCAGAACACAGGCTCCACTGTGCTGTGTAAGCTCCCAGCTTTGGAGCTAGCACACTATGATTTTATGGTGGAAAGACTGCAAGCTGTGTGGAATTTCCTTTTAGGGTTTTTTTTTGTTTGTTTTGTTGTTAGGGTTTTTTACAGCGTAATGCAATTTTGTGCAGCTTGTATGTGAGAGGAGGGAAATCCTTTTCTACTTTATGAAGATATGTTTTATTCTGTGCTTAAAAACTGATCAACTTGTTTTTCCACAACACACAGATTACAAATTGATTTTGAGGGATTCATGCTTTTTTTTAAAGAAATATGTTTGCAGTTATCACCATACTACTGGCTTTAGGATGGGTATTATTGTGAATTTCCCCACCATTATAATTGCTAATAATCCTGTCAGAGCTCATTGCTATTTATAAGGCCCTCTGTAAGCTTACTTTTATGATATTTTAAAGGTGATTCTGCTATCTCATGGTAATTGTTGATAAGTGCAACCCCTTTTATCGAGCTCTCTGCTCTTCAAGAGTTGGACATCTAAGGTCTTTGTCTCTTCTTCATTGAGACTTCATTTGTCTAGTTTGTTATTGTAGCTCCTTTAAGTAATTGAAACTTCCATAGTTGTTTTTGCTTACAATCCTGTAAAAAGCATACTGAAATAGGCAGCACTTGCATCTCCAGCATGTATTGTTTGAACATGTTGTCATCTACTGTCAGGACCTGCAGACAGCAGCTGCTGGTCATTCTTGCAGAGCTGCCTGCCAGGATGAATAAAACGGTGCGTGGCAAATGCTTGAAAAAGCAGAGTTAACAGTAGAATTATGGGAGTCTAACTAAGCAGGTCTTATCCTGAGACATACAGTTGGTAGATGTATTTTAAGGTCAGCTATAGAGTGTGTAGGGTCAGAGGATCTTATACACTCTTTAAATCACTTCAGTGATCCATGTGAATTTCTGCTCCAAGCTCTGAAATGAACTAATTTATACCTCAGAGTGGAGAAATGAAAAACACCTGGGATAAGCTGCTGCTTACCTGTTGCATAGGGAATTACCTAAGGGAACTATATATGCCTCAGATGTTGAGTGATTTCTGTTTTTATGAAACTGCTGTTTGCCTAGATCATCTACTTTGTAAAGTAATTGATTTTTTGTATTTGGTTGTTATTGTGTTCATCATGTGCATTTGATAGCAAAGCAGATATGATTATCCATGGGTTTGACAAAAAAGAACAGCAGAATTAATCTGGTTATGCTATGCATAATTTGTATGTGTGTGTGTGTGTGTATGCACGCACAAAATTGCAAATTTATTGTAATCTTATGGCTCAAGTAGTGTAATTACAAAAGGCCGTTATGTATGTTTATATATTTACTATTCTGGGAGCTCTTGTTTCTGGAAAAGGAGTAATGTAAAAGAGTGGTTATGTGTACTTCTTTTTTTCCTCCTTTGAGATTTGAATCTCTGGTGTCTAATGACACTACCATGAAATCTTCAGCTCTTTCTCTGTGCCATCTTAGCACAGTAGCTGTATTGTTATAGTCAAGCACTTTGAGTAGACTGGAATTGTATGGTAAGGTCTAAAGGTTAGGAAGATAAAATGTTAGAATATAGCCTAGTGTATTAGAGTCTGAAATCTAACTAACACAGAGAAAGATTACACACAGATTAGATTGCATTGAAGCAAATCTGGATGAAAGAGTCAGACTAGCAATGGTTTTTAATAGGACTGAAAAATAATCAGTGCAGGAAAATAAAGTAAGAATTGAGGAGAGGGAATGCAATATTTGTTTATTGATTGACACAGATTCTGAAAAAAAAAATACTGTTTGTGTGCAAAAATATATTTACACTTTTGAATACTGACACCATTGAAAGTTATATGTAGAAGAGGTCAATTATCTTAATTTTTAAACCTAAGGAGATTTACTTCCAAACTGGGGCTAGAAAGAACATTTTATGGTAAATTCAGGCAGATGTTGCCCTAAATATTCTTGTTCTGCTTATAAACAGTGCAACCAAAAATGATAGATTTGCCTTCAATCTTGCAAACTGCTTTAGAAATTGAAATAAACTGAATAATTTCACAGTGCTTTCTCCCCTTTCCAGACTATATTTTTAATGAACCTGTTTATTTTGCTGTCCTTGGGTTTTTTTGTGGAGTCTTTCTTTTATACAAGCTTAAGACCTTAATATCTTCTTTACTGTAATATGTGTGGGTTTATGTTATTCACAGATATTTACATAACCTACAATAAACATTAATCTGGCTAAGTAGTATCATATTCTCTTACTTTTTTTTTCTTAATGCTTTATTTCTTTGTCTCTTCTAATTTTATCATCATTACTTATTTAGTTTTTCCAATCTTTTCTCATTTTAAGCTCTCAGAAATTTTAGTGTTCTCCACCTCCATTTTTAAGAGCCAAGTCAAAAGCAAAAAATTTAAAAATATACTTTTTAAATGAGTCAATTATATCCTCTTGAACATGTAGACACAAATAGCCCCATATTGCACTGTTTTCTGAATTCAGTAAGTTATGATCTCAGCTTTACAGCCACTGGTGAGAGTTTATGGTATGTTTAATACCTGTAACTTCCAGTGGATACGTAGTGTACTTATGAACAGAAATTATTCCTCTGATATAACATGAGTTACACAAACCCTTAGTAAAAAAATCCTCTTTTAAAGGGAACATTTTTGCAGCTACTGTGTTAGAATTTGTTCTTGTGGTCACTTTGTGTGATGCCTGGTAGTCTGCTTGTATACATCTGACTGCATATATGTTTTGATTGGCACTTTCCTATGAGATATTATCTAATGCTAATGTGTTTCATTAGTATAACCCTACTTTGTTGTAATTATACTGCTATTTCTTTTTTTTAAAGTGGAGGTTTCTTTTCTGTCGTCTTCCAAATAACATATGCAGCAAGCACTATGTTTATGATGTTATATTTATTTTTATTTCCTAGGTAGCCTATACCTGACTCTAATACTTAAGTTTCTGAGTAAAAAAGAACCTTTATATGACTATATTTACTATTTAATAGTGGCCTGTGCATTTTCTGATACATTGTAAAACACAGTATAAGATTTCAGGACAGTTAGACTTCAGGATCGCTAGCTAGACTTTTTTACAGTAAGCTCACAATAGTAGGTTTCAGCCAGAATTTTCAAGCATTAACTCAAAAACATGATGTCATCTGGTAACAGGATCTACAAATGTGAAATTACGTAATTTACTGTAAAAGCGTAGACTATTTGCTTATTTTGGCTGTTGGCCTCAGTTCAGTTATATCCAAACAGAAGAAACTTTTTTCGCCTTGGAGGTTTCATGGTTGCATTTGATCTCTCACAGGTCGTGGCCATTCTGTATATTCATGTCTTTATAGCCTAGATATTTTATGATAGGTCTGCAGCAAAAAGTGAGAGATTACAGTAATTTCACGAATACAAACCACACCATTTTAACTAAAATTTTACTCCCACACCGGAAATGCGGCTTACATTCAGGGGCGGCTAATATGTGAATAATTTTCTGACATTTCCAAACCCTGAAGTGGAAACCGAGGTGCCGAGTCGAGCAACCTGCCAGTAAAAGCTGGCATTTCGCGATTGTTACAAAGTGTTACTCTGTTGTGCCACGGGTGGAGCTGGCTCCCTGCAGGCAGCATGGGGGGTGGGGGAGGTCCCTCCTTCCCTGCTCTGCTACAGCCGAGGGAGAGACGAGGGGGCCCCGTGCTGCCATCCCCTCGGCCTGTGGGGTAAGTGGGGGACTCCTGCCCCCGCCTGCTGTGGCAGGAGCAGGCAGGCTGCGCCCCCACCCGCCTCCACGGGAGTGGGGGGTGGCTCTGTGCCTGCCCGCCATGGGAGCAGGGGTTGGCTCCGTCCCTGCCCACCGCCGCCATGGGAGTGGGGAGGACTCCGTCCCTGTCCCCCGCCGCCGCCACGGGAGCGGGGGTGGCTCCATTCCTGCCCCCCGCCGCCGCCATGGGAGAGGGGGGTGGCTCCGTCCCTGCCCACCGCCGCCATGGGAGCAGGGAGGGTTCTGTCCCTGCCCGCCCGCCACCGTGGGAGCGGGGGTGGCTCCGTCCCCGCCCGCCACTGCGGTGGGAGTTGGGGGGGGGGCTCCGTCCTGGCCCCGTCGGCAGCCCCGAGCGGGCCGAGCCTGCACAGCCTTAGACGAGCCAGTAAACCCCCTGCCATGCTGCGATTCTGTTACTATTTGGCAACTTTGTTGCACGCGGTTCCTTGCTGTGAACGACAGAGCGGCTTATATTTGGGTGCGGCTTATTTAAGGACAAAGAACAAAATGTTTGCCAACACCCAGAGATGCAGCTTATAGTCCGTGCAGCTTGTGTTTGTGAAATTACTGTACTGTGCTTGTGAGTAGCACAATGTTCTCAGCATTTCATGTAACCTTGAAGGTTGATCCTGTACTTAAGGGGGCTACAGAGAGGGAGAAGCTTTGGCTCAGGCAACAAGAAAAGATTTTCTTTTTAGTTTTTAAGGACTTTCATTAGTGGTTTGATAGGACCCTAATTTTTTTTAATTAGTAACTTTATGAAAGATTTTCTGTGTTAAATCCTATCATGTCTGTTGTAGACTGGAACAGCTGTTTTACAGCTGTCAGGTATCTTTCTCATATGCTGCTGCTCATTTCCTCTTGCATGCCATGGAAAGTTTGTCTTCTTTTGTCCTTTTGTTTTGGATGACAATAGGCAATCGCGTTCCCTGCAACTTTCTCATTTGAAACTCATTTCAAAGTTTGGTAACATCAACAAAATACCTTAAGCACAGCTTGTTTGTGGGCTGTTTCTGAGGGATTCTGCAAGCACAGATGTTGGCAGTTCTCAATCCCTATTTGTTCCTTTGTTATGGCTTATGCTTCTTCCATAACTTGTGTCTGCAAATGTAATTTTGTTAGGAACCACATTAGCATCTTTCTGTTCAATAGTCCAGTATTTTAATTTTTGGAAGAAAAGCTCATTAGAATTAAGAGTGAAGAATATAATTAAAATTCATCAGAACTGTGGCATGGAAAATAAAAGCTGTCAGCTAGATGCATTTGCATCCCTTGATGAGATTCAGATTTGATTAATAAAGGTAAATTGTGTATAACTACTATATACTATATATAGTATATATACTATATGTACTATAGTATACTATATATACTATATATGTATTAACTGCTTTATGCCACTTAGTATAATTTTTCTTAATTGTTTTGTATGCTGTGAAGAGAGTACATGTTGAAGCTATTAAGACAACTAATAACATGTCAAAATTTTAAGAGAGAAATGTATAGGAACTAACAGAATAAATATACTGTTTTATATACAGAGATTTTGTTGCTCCTCTGTTTAGAATGTCTATACAGTCTACACACTGAGACAATCTAAAAATTTTGCATTTCACAGTTTAAAGACAGATGCAAAGTTTAAAAAGAAAGATATCAGGCCCAGTTATATTCTAAAAACAAAGCACCTATCACCTTATCTCACAAAGCTGAGGAGAGTTTGCATTTCTTTATCTCTTACTCATTTTTCTGGGAAGGAGTTAATGAATTCTTCTGAATGCCTTGAAACATATTTCCAGGTTCTCTTTTTGTTCTCCTGCACTTCTTTCTCCTTCCTCTGAGTGTGATTTCTCTGCTCAGCTGAGAATAGACAACATTTTGTTTTTTCAATTTCTCCTACAGATATGTCTTTACTTCCCTTCCCTCATTCTTTTGTTTTTTTCCCTTGTGTGGAATGCTGCTTGTGCCCTTCTTGTTGACTTCAAGCCTTTCTTGACTTCAGATTGCCACCAGGTATCCAGTCTTCAGTGTTACCTCTCAAAACTTCAGCAAATGGTGCTAATTTGAGTAACTGGTGATAGACTTTGGTTATAGTCTTCTGTCATTTGGGCTCTGTTAGTTAAACAATAGATTTAGATGTCAGAAAACATTTTATTTTATGTTTAGCTGTGTATCGGGTCTGATTAAAGGTCTGGTGAAGCCTAGGGATGGTTGTGGGGGTTTTATGGTGATAATTTTTTTTTTCTGGTTCTAAAACTTGGAGGCTTGTTTCCTTATATTCCTTCAGAAGATGGTAACACGGACCAAAACATTGTGTGAATCAACTATCAATCTTGGTGTTTGATAAAATTGGAAATGTGATGCACTTTCTCCAACTAATATCTTTACAAGTTTGATTGGTTCTGAGTCCTCTTTAGAGCCGTATTAGTAAGCTTCTGGAACATTCAAGTTAGACTGATTCTCTGCTTTTTAAATTACTGTTCTGTTTAGTAAAGAATATAATAAGGAAAGCAGCAGTTAAATGTATTCTCAGGTCTCTTCTAAACGACTCTCAATTGTGTACTCACAAGAGAGAATTAGAAATACATAAGCCACTGAACAATGAACAGAGTGTTGAATGCATCTTGTGTGAAGAAATTATTTTCCCTTGTTTTCGCCATTTACTGGTTCCTCCTACTTTCAGAACGTCTGGCATTTTTTGTTTTATGTATGTGTAAAAAATGTGTTAAAAGATGCAAATTTTCAGTCATTCTGAGTGGAAGCACAGGATACAGACAAAAATGCCTCCATCTTACGTTCTTCAGGCATTCCTGATTCCTTTTCTGCGAATACTGCAAATCTTGCATAGGTGGGATATTTTAGTTAGGTGAACACTCTTCAATCCCAAAAAGCATGACAAGTTACAAAAGCAACAAAAAAGATGAAGCAAGATTAATTTAGACTGGAAGCAAAGCACAGTGCTGAGAAATTAAGGCAAATATCTATTGAAAGAGGCGTGATTAATACCTGTTATGTGTTTGTAAGCTTTATCTCTCCATATCTCTTAAGATTTAGTACCTTTTCAAAAGGTGTGACTTCATTAGAATTTATTGTGCTTTTTCAGGAATTTCCACATAAAGTGTTGTCAAATATATAAGAAAGTGAAGGTAAATTGTTGTGATGGTGCAGTCTAGCTTCAGCATCTGAGATCCTGTTGGAAGGGGGAACAGAAGAAGCTGATGGGGAATCTTCTCTTAGGCTATTCAAAATACCATCTTATCAACTTTCAGAAAAGTAGCTCCTGAATCCTTTTCCACAATTGATAGTGTCATATAACCTCATCTTTACTTTGAGGTGCCCTGTGGCTGCATCTTCTGAGATGTTCTTCAGCATCTGATTTGAAAACTAGTGACATTACTTTGGTCACAGTCCAGTCCCAAAACTGCTGGTGGCAATCATGATAATGTGATGGTCAGGGAAATCATTAGAGCTGGCCTTAGAAGTGCATAGTAAACAGGGAGAAAAACCTGGCATCATGCATAAGAAAATGTCAAATCCATTGTTTTGTTAAATATCGTCAGAGAAATTATGAGTTTGGCTTATGCCAACTGCTGCAAAGGCAGCAGTGAAAGTATATACAAGGGGTCAGTACACAACAAACAATTGTAGAACTTTCTGCTATTTTAGACAATTAAAATTAATTTCTGGTGATAGCTGGCAGTTTTCTCGTGGATTTTAACAATGCTTTCTTTAATACTCTGAAAATGTCTAGTTATTTTTTTTCTAAGTGTCTTTATTCTTGTAAAATAAATGAGCTCAGAAATCCAATTATGTTAGTGTCAACCTCTACTGAAAAATGCTAAGCAGTCATACAGGTTTTGGGTTTTCAGATACTTGCATCTATCAAACAATTGCTTCTTAAACCTTTCAATTTCTTCATTAAAATACAGAAATGAGGGAAACTGATAAAAAATTTAAAAAACAAAGTTTTAAGGAAAGTTTGCATTTCTTACTGCCTCCTGTATTTTTTTCTCCTTAACTTCAAAGAGTTTTTTTCTTTTGTTTTTAATGAGACTGCTCTTAGCATTCTTTTGGGAAATCTTGCACATGAAGGGAGGAACTTTGTTGACCTGAGCTGTGCTTTAATCTTACTTCTGTAAAGATCACTTCCCTCTCACTTCCAGACAAGAAGCAAGAAAGGAGCCACTACACAAGGGGAAGAGAGAAACAGGGAAAGAGAGGAAAAGGAGAAAAAACTCTAGAAGTCTCATATTCCTGGAGGTAGTTTGAATTTAGGAGAAAGCCTTGCATGAGCTTGAGCTTATCAGATCTTTGGGAGCCAGTGCAGTGATAGCCAAACCGTATCATCGTACATCTAGAGGTGTAGCTGTATTTGCACACAGTGCCTGTTGCTGCTGAAGTTATTTATTAAATATCTTGTTGCAGTTGGCACTGCTCTATGCAAGCAGAACAAGTCTGGGATGAGTGCCTGTAAGTTGCCTTATATGCAAGCATTAGCATAAGCTTTAAAATTGGTTTCAGGAATGCTTTGGAGGTCCACATTTCTGTTTCATGCCTTCTTCTTGTGTCCCTCAGTTTTGTCCTCATAACAGAAAATGGCCAGTGTCAAATGCCATCAGTAGATTTGTAGTGACATAAGGAACTGTATATGTGATCCTCAAACTGCAGTGACTAAATAATGGAATGGAGATTTCTTTAATTTTTGGTTATCTGCTCTTACTCTCTGCTTAATGAATATTTCCGCTACGAAGAAGATCAGCATTTTTGCAAGTATTATGTCAGTCCATTTCTGGCATGAATATATGTAGTTTTCAAAGCTATGAAGACACTGTTTTCTCTTCTAAAACAGACAAACAAGCACACATTCACACCCCCATGCCCCCAAGACACCCATTAAACAATCTCTAACCATAGATTTTGCAGTAATATATTTCTGTGAAGCCAGAAAGGTTTTAACATCAGATGTCTGGGTAAAGCAAATGCAAGACATGACTGATCTCTCTATGAAAGAAGCAGGAATCAGTAGGGAGAGCGATAAAATGTGTTAGCATAGCAGTGAGGTTTCATATTTTGGTAAGCATTCTGTACATGTGAGGTGTTCCCTAATGGAAACTTGAGGTTGTTAATCCTTAACCATGTTTGTCACACAAGTCTGACATGCTGGAGAGTGGCTGCAGAAAAAGTTAACTCAAAGTTGATGATTTATGTTAGGAAGTTCATAAGAAAACCAGTAGTGATCTCCTTCCAGTGAAAAATTTGTAAATGCAATATGATGATGGTTTTTTTGGTTTTTCTTTTCCACTTGCAAAATCATTGAAGATGTTTTTCTCCATATGTTTTTGGCATGTTAGAGTATAAGTTGGTGTTACACAATTATTTATTTTTTCAGAATTTCCTTTGTGACACCCAGTGTAAGAGTTTTGTAAGCTGAAAAACAGGAGGTAGATGACTATCTGATGATAGTTGTCTGACTAGATGACCTTTAGGGAGGCACAGATTGTTTATGTGTCTTTTCCTGCTGGTAGTGTTGTTGGAAATTTTTATGTTCATTACAGTCCTGAAACAGTAAAACAGTCTGGGTATCTGTAAGGGAAATAAATTTTCACGTAAATTTCATAGATTTTGTCATTTTCTGGGGAAAATACCTTATATTGTACTTTGTGTTGAAAAAAACCTTTTGATCTCTAAGAGAATGTGGCACCAAAAATAGATATGCTCATGATAGGTTCAGTTTTATGTATTCTGCGTTTTAGTTTAAAAGAGCTATTTTCAGTACAGCACCTGTAATGGAGAGCCATTAGCGCCTTACCTTGCCTAAGGATGGGAGTCCAGTAAGGGATTATTGCTGCTGGCATGAGCTAGTGTTAACAAAGTGGTTTTTAATATAGATGGAGATAGGAATAATAATGGAAACAATTCCAGTGTTTTTGCACTGTGAACTCTGGAAAGGATTTTGAAATATATTGAAAAATATATTTGCCCATTGTTAGGTTATTTCAGTTACACATTTGATGGTATCAGAGAGCCAAGCTAGCACAGCAGATTAACCAGAAAAGCTGAATGAGCTCCCTCTCCAGCATGAATATGACTGTGAATTGGAAGTGGACACAAGGAGCAGTACATATGATTTTTTCCCTGAGTCTCTTTTCTTTTTAATTGGATTATCCTCTAACTACCCATATTTCATTTAGAAATTGTTTTTGTCTTGAAAACTGGAGCTTGAGTTTCAAGAGAAAATTCATATACAGTAATTTCATGACTATAAGGCGCACTGGATTATAAGGTGCACTTCCAGGTGTCAGCAAATTTTGGAACTTTTGTCCATATATGAGGTGCATGGGACTATAAGGCGCACTTTTTTTTTTGCAGCAAGGAACCACCCCCAGCTCCCCTCACATGGTTGCTGGCCACAGCCCCGCCTCCACCTGGCTGCTGCGGCAGCCCTGGCCCTGCCTCCACCTGGCAGCCCCGGCCCCACGATCCCGCAGGCATCCGGCAGCCCCGGCCCCATGGCCCCGCCCCTACCCAGCAGCCCTGGCCCTGCCTCCACCTGGCAGCCCCGGCCCTGTGGCCCTACAGGCACCTGGCAGCCGCGGCAGCCCCGGCCCCGACTCCACCCGGCAGCCCCAACCCCGCAGGCACCTGGCAGCCGCAACCCTACTGGCTCCCCCCGCGGCTTGCAGCGCGCACTTCTGGGTTGGCAAATTTCCAAATTTTGTCCATATATAGGGCACACCAGACTATAAGGCGCACTTCCGGGTTCGGGACAAAATTTTTATCAAAAGGGTGCACCTTATAGTTGTGAAATTACTGTAACTTCTGATACCTTTCTTTTAGTCAGATGTTATCAGGAGAAGCAACAAAAAGTATTACCTCTCTTTTTCTTGCCTTCCACCACATATGTGGAGGTGACTAAATGAAGCACAGTAACTCTAGTATTACAGTTTCATAATGAAAGAAGATAAAATAGAAGGCAATAGAGGACAGTTTTCTGTGTGCCTGCAGCTGCTCATAGATAACTGGGACCCTTCTGCTGCGGAAATGGTGCAGACTCTGCAAAATCATTTAGGTAGAGTGGGCTGTGATTTCATCCCTAATGCTCCTGCTGCACAAATTCAACCTGTTTAACAGAGGAAAATGTAGTGTCTGGCTGTGGAGATATGAGACCAACATGGGAGTTTTCTTAGGTGGTTCTTGAATGATTTTATGATCTGAGAGAACCAAGCCAACTCATATTTCCTTATGAAATTTTGTGAATGTCCACAACCCACTGTCCTTGGTTGGATTAAAACCAGATGTTTATTGTGCTGTGGGGTTTTTTTTTAAGACTTGGAGTATAATTTATGTAAGATTAAGTAACTCTATTTGGTATATCTCAATATTGAAACATATTGTGTGAGGTACTCTTCTGTATGAATCTGGAAACGTGAGAACATGTTCAAGAGCTTCTTCAAGTCTGAAACCAGCAATTTCTTCCTAAATAATCCTTATTCTTTAGTGAAGATAGGAAACTCTGACACTTAATACAGCTATAACTAATATTCATTTTTAGTATAATTCATTACATCAATTTTTCAGTATAGCACATGAATTCCAGTCTTGTGGAATTATATTTTTTTTATTAACAATGTAAATAATTGGAAATGTACAATGCAAATGCATCTCATTCTTTGCTTTTAAAGAAACCAAAAGTTTTTAATGGGGTAAAAGACTGCAGAACACAAGGAAAACAGTTTTGCAAAATACGTTGCATTATTTTGTTTGTAGATAATGATATTAAAGAATAATTGTGAATACAATCTACAAGATCACTGTATTTCAATCTACATTTGCTAACAATACTAATGATTACTGTATTGTTAGAGGACTATTAGTTGATGTCAGCCATCTTTCATCTGAAAAGAAAATTCAGTTTGCAGAAAACAGTTTGGTGGTTTAGTTTTTTTCTTACATTGTTTTGCATGTGAGAAGCAAAAGCTGGGAAAAGGCATAAGGAAGTAAAAAAATATGATGATAAAGTCATTCTTTGATCAGATAGGGATAACAGCTCCCAAAAGTATTGCAAAATAATTTCATAATAAATTGTTTATCAGTAACATTGTTGGTTGTATTTATAACAAGGGAATTAAATGAAATACAACACTGTGTTTTTACCATAATATCTGAAGATGTCTGACTGAAATGGCTGGCTTTGTTTTGGTTAAAATTTAGCTCTTTTTATCAGCCAGTCTTCTTGAATGTGTGCATGTGTGTATGTGTGTGTTCAAACTAGCATGATAAACCTATTTCCTTTAAAGTGCTGAAGTGCTTAGTTTTCTAAGTTTATCCATCTAACTTAATAATAAAAGTAATCAGTAACTTACACTTCCTGTATTATTTATTTTCTTCAAGGAATCAGTAGTTCAAGGAGAGGTTTATAGACATGAACTGATGTGTGTGAGTGTGGGCTTAACCATATGTTACAGCACTATCCGTTGTTCATATTGTATATTGAACAACCACCTCAGCAGATTGCGAGCTCTGGGGTCACTCCTTAAGGTTATCAGAGCCTACAAAACAAATCAAAATCATTTATTCTGGTCCTGCACACAAGAATAATCCCTCTTCAATTTAATTATGTCTTAAACTGCAATTTTCTATTTAAGTGTTTTGACAGATGAAAGAAGGAATGGGTGTCTAAAAGACAGCTCAGTTACAGTAGCCTCCCCAAGAAAAGGCAAAGTAGTGGTCAAGGGAAGTGATGACCTGTGATGAAATTCATAGCTAGCTAGTATATCCAGATGTGATGTTAAAGTTTTATCTTAATTAGTTCTTGTCATACTAATCTTCTAGTCTGACTGGAACACTTTCAAATTATTTGAATAGCTTAGTTTCCCGGCACCAGAAAAAACAAAAACCAAAAAATAATCCAAAAAAACCCAGCCCAACCCAAGTCAGCCTGGTTACCATTGATTTCCTCTTTCTTTGTTTAAGATTTAATTGCATCATTTTATGCATACTTGGATGCTTCTCCTGGTTTCTAATTTTCACTCTTGAAAGTTTTATCTTTGATCTAGCTACACTAATTGCAGAGTACTCAAGAAGTTATCTAAGGTTCTGACTTGAGCTATGTAGGGAAAGCGTGAAAGAAGTCCATGTTTCTATGTAATAGTCCATGAAGTGTCAAGCTGCACAACATTACCTTAAGATATTAGCTCCTGGTATAAACTTAATGTGTTTCTTTGTAATTTATTTTACCTTCATCTGCATTATTTAAAAATCTAGTCCCACATTTAGCTGAAAATAAGTGCAGGTTACTCTCTGTGTGGGCTATATAAGGCATATTTGATTTTCTGGTTTAGGGGTTGAAAAAGGTATTAAATATTTGGTTTACCAGGATATCATTATAGAACCAGTGTTTCTTTGTGATTAGTTACTGAAACAGTCTCAAATCTGGAAAAATTTCATTCAGTCACCTTCTGGAGCTCCTGTTTTTTCAGAACTTGGTCTTGCATGCAGCTCACCATTGTACATTGTACTTTGCACTGTCTCTGCAGTGAGACGTCACAACTCTTGCAGCAGTGTTCTTAGGCAGTGTTGTTACCTGGACGTTTATTAAATCTTATCATCTGAGACCAGGGTGGTCACCTAAACTAATTTCTTATTTGGAGAAATTCTTAAGTTAAAAATACTGGATTTCTAAATGCTTTTGTTTGTTTTTTTTTCATGCTGGAATTTATGATATTTCTGTTTGTCTGCTTGCCAGTGAGATATGTCTTGTTGAGCATCTTCATAAGTGTTTGTTTTCTGTGAAGTGCTATACTTTATCTGTTATGTATTTGTCTTGTCTTGGTATTGTCCTTTTTTTTTTTTGTTTAACTTCAGCATTGAAATTTCTAAAGAATCTCACAGAAGAGGAGTTTTACTGCTAGTTAAGTAAGGAGAGCTATGATCTCTTGTTTTGGCCTAGAAGACCTAAGAAAAGAAGAACTTGTCCTAGGAAATAAGAACTTTAGCAACCTTTTAAATTAGGTAACACAGAAAACCCAACCATATTGCTTTAAATAGCTAAAATGTCTTAAAAAAAAAAAAAGCTAAAACATATGGGTTTAGCTACCAAAATAAGTGGAATGAGAACTTCTTGGAAAAAATATGTCCTTCAGAAATCAGATTTGAAATGGGCAATGCAGTAAGTGGTGATTTTGCAAGCAACAGGAGTCCACCACTGTGACAGGTGGTGCAGCTGGTTTAAATTCGGTTTAGAGTCTTCTCAGCACTCCAGCCCTCGGGCAGGGTTCTCACTTAAGTTAATTGAGACTGAATCACTCAGCTGCAAACTGAGCTGAACCTCTGCCCAGCTGCCTCAGGACAGGTAGGGTGTACTTGCTCCAGTGCCTTCACTGATACTTCCCTGTGGCTTGCAGGTGAAGTGAACAGCTTCTTCAAGGCAATGTGGTACTTGGGCAGGGTACGTAAACCCGCAGCTATCAGCACACAGGCCATGCAGAAGCACACCCACACAACACCACTGCACATGAAAACACACCCATCCCCATTGCTGTCTAATCTTGTGTGATTTGCTTTATCCTTTCGTTGCAGGAATCCTCTTTCATCCCCTTACTCGAGGTGATGAAGAAGGACTCTCATTGGTCTTTCCTTTTACAGATTTTCTGTACAAAACTTCTTGATTTAAGTGATCTAAACTAATATCAGACAGCTAAGGTTAACATGTGAAAGGGAGCCCTGAAAGCCACAGGATGCTGACAGCTTAACAATAATTGAAGGGAGTTGTGAGAGCTGGAACTACAGAAGTGCTTGAGGTCTCAATCAATCATGCTTGCTTCAGATTGATTCATAGGATAATTGCTTTCATTTGGGCTAAAGTAAGGAGAGTAATTGAGGTATAATAACCTGAGCTAACTGCTCCAGTAAAGTCTACCATGACTTAGCAAGGCCGAATTAGGTAAATTTGCTTAGTAAATCTTTTTGGTTTTGGAAGACTTCCTAACACTGTATGATAACTGGCATGAAAGTATGTTCTTAACCTAAAATACAGATCAAGTATTAGTGGTGACTTGACCCTGGCTGGAGGTCAGGTGCACACCAAAGCTTCTCTATCCCTCCCCTCAGCTAGAAACAATAGAGAAAATATGACTAAAGGTTCCTGAATCAACAGAGGAGCTGGTAGAGATTTCTTTGTAGTACTGTATTTCTATTTTAATTTCCCTAGAAAAGAACTGCTATTCCTAGTTCCCATATTTTTACCTGAAAACCCCCTGATTTCAAAATGATAATAATTTGGAGAGAGGGGGTTTACATTCTCCATTTCAAAGAGAAGCTCCTGCCTTTCTTAGCAGACACCTGTCCTCCTAAAACAGCAACTTTTCATTCTTAGTCCATATATAAGCCGCACCTGATTATAAGCTGCACTTCGGATTCGGACCAAAATTTTAGTCAAAATGGTGTGGCTTGTAATGGTGAAATTACTGTAAATCTGATAAAAATAATAATAAATAAATCCCAAATTTTTCAAAAATATTGCCCCCAACCCTTCCAATCTTTGCAGGCTCCCGAATTCCCTACATTTTGCCACACTGTGATGCAGCGTGACAGGCAATGGGGATTGTGGTCATTCATCACACCTTGGCCCTGCCTCTCTTTCCTCCTCACACTCTTCCCTGCTCCAGTGTGGGTCCCCCACAGGATCACATGTCCTGCCAGCAAGCCTTCTTCTGTGTGGGTTCCTCTCTCCATGGGTCCACATGCCCTGCCAGGAGCCTGTTCCAGTATGGGTTTCCCATGGGGTCCCAGCCTCTGCTGGGCACATACATCTGCTCTGACATGGAGTCCTCCACCTGCTGCAGGAGCACAATGTGGCTCACCGTGGTCTTCCCCACAGCCTGCAGGGGAGGTGCTATTCTCTACCACCTGGATCCCCTCCTTCCCCTCCTCATTCACTGCCCTTAGTGTCTGGATGGCTGTTTCTCTCATTCCTCTCCTCTGGCTGCAGCTGTGCAGTTTTTTTCCTCTCTTATTAGATGTCATCCCAGAGGCACTGTGACTGTTGTCGATGGGCTCAGCCTTGTCTTGCAGCTGGATGGCACTGGCCCTGTCTGACACGGTAGGAAGCTTCTGGCATTCTCTCACAATAGCCACCCATGTAGTGCCCCCCACTACCAAAATCATGCCGCATAAAACCAATGCAGCACAACATTCTACAGGCTTGCAGTTTTTCCTTGGTGATAATTGCATTTAATTACAATAAACGCTGTGTTCTTGGCCATGGATCTGTCAGTTCCTCCAGAAGGATCATCTCACACTGTTTCTCTTTCTAATTAAACACTTCAGATGTCAAGAGATGGCTTATAAGTTCTTATCTTGCAGCACCTCTGATATGAATTAAATGCAGAGGTGCTGTTTATGAAGAATGGTATCATGGTTTTTGCTTTCTTTTGGGTCTTGGTTGATTGTAAAAACGCCCTTTTTTGAGTACAATTTCAGTTCCTTTTGTATCAGCTGGCTAAAAAGGTGCATGCTTTCTTGAAGGCCTTTCACAATTTAGATTGATGCATGTATTAGTTTGTGACAATATTACTGTTTGACTGCAGCTTTATACATTGGTTTGCTTATACTAGGAATGTCAGTATTTAATTGTAGTTATTTTTCAACAATTGTTCTTGGAGAGGGATATGATTTGTGAGCATAGTAACAAGTGCTTATGATGTTTTGTACTCCATTTACTTGGAAGGGATTTACTTATGTAGAAAGGATAGGATTAAAAGCAAAAAAAAGGCTAAAAAATTTCATCTAATAAATCAGTTTTACTAATTCTAGTGAGCAGTTCTAAGGAGTTAACTATACCATTTTCTAAATTATTAACATAGGTAGGTTTCCAACCATGAATTGTGAATTGAATCCATTGTACTATTTCCTTACTGTTGCTGTGTTTATTTATGACCATTAAAGCACCTGTATAATCTAAACAGGTTTGTGTTAAAATCTTGGAATGTTCATATCAGGATTCACTTTAGTATTTATGGCATTACTAAAAAAGGACACATTCTCAAGGGGAAGTGTTGCCACTTTCTCTGTATCTGCAGAATTACATAAAAATCAGAATGAGTCTGCCCATGTTTGAACTGGGAATTTTACTAATATCATAATGTTTATATTTAAAAGTGACAAACTTTTTCAAAGATCCTGAGATAGAGTCCATAAATATCCAAAGACAATTGTAATGCATTTCTTGGCAAGTTTTATGCAAAATCAGGTGGAATCAGATATTGACTTAATGTATAAATGTTAATGTGTATATACACTATTTTGTGTCATCAACAAAACTGAGTTTTACAATTAGCTATAAAATACAGAGGCTAGTAAGGGGAACTGCAGTTGAAGTTATTAATCTCTGCAGTTGTTTAGTTATTGGTGACATGTCCTAGCTGTAATGTCTTTAAAAGATGCATCACCACTTCCATAAGGAAAACAAAGTTATTAGCATTCCTAAGTATAGACAGGAATTAAATATGTATGGATGGATATCTCACTAAAAAGGGAAATAAATCAGTAATAAAACTGCACAGATGGGATAGAGATAATTAATATATATATAAAAATTGGCTTTACAAGCCATAAAAAGAAACACATCTGTTTTAAAAGAAAATACAACCAAGTATAAAATCAGCTTGACTCGTAATTTTCTTCATAGCTCTTGAACATCTGTGCAAAGCACTTTACTGGTGTAAGTAATGATAGATTTGCTTTTATCAGCAAAGATTTCATTTACAGGAGTAGAAAGCTATAAATACAATACAAACACTGCTGAGCTCACAAGCCTAACTTAGATTGCTTCCATCGAAAGTTTGTTACAGCAGTGATGCTGTTCTGCTTTGATGCTTTAATTAGTGCAGGCTCCTGTCTTCTTCAGGCTCCTGACATCCTGCCTGAAGGTCATAGGAACAGTCATCATCTGCATAAGCATACCTTCTGAAGAAAACAGTGCATAGGCATTTATTTTGGAAAGAATTTTTTATTGTATTTCTTTTACCTCCAAATTTTGAATATATTTGCACAGCAACACTATATTGACCTGTGCCTTCTCCCTCTCTTGGAATTTTTTTGCCCTCCAGAACTTCAACTTCTCCAGAGAATAAGCCCATAATCCAGAGAAACTGTTTTCCATTTTGTTTTCCTCAATTGTCTGATTATGGGGTTTTCTTCTACAGTTCATCATAGTTAAAACCTTTTGTAATATATTGCAAGAAAAATCCACAAACTTTTGTATCTAATGAAGCATATATAAGTAAAATTATGAAAAAGGCATGAAAATTTTCAGTATTTTAAATCCTAAGCAAATTTTTTTAAAGTTAAACAAAATATTTAAAATCTTTACACAATTTACTTAATACTAAACAGCTACTAATCTAATAACAGACTCTGAGGAGTCTATAGTGACAAAATTGCTAAGAAATTTTGGTAAACGGAATGTCTCAGTCATCATGCTGAGACTTTTGGTGCGATATTTATTTACCTTTTGCTTTAGTGAGCAGAAAGAAAACTTAATTCTTAATAAGAAACCAAGGTTACTGTGGTCTTTCACAGATATATGCAATTATTTAATATAGCCTGCACTGATTGTGTTGCTGTTAATTTTGGACTGCCTAAATCTTCCTATGAAAAGGCTTTATTTTATTTGCTTATAATTCTGCTACATTTGAACCATTAGTCTTTTTTCTTTGCCATGGACAGATTTGTTAAAATTTTGTAAAAAATATTATTATCATTTGAAGAACAAGATTAGGGGAACTATATTGCTGATCTGAAAACAGAAATGCCTCCTAACAGACAAATTGCTTCTACTTGGGGTAACTTCACTCATTACTTCAGTGCAGTGACTTGAGGGTGTGATGTGGAAGGGACTGGGGAGGAGAAAAAATCACATGAGAATGCATGTAGGAAGAGAATGACAAAGTGGGCACTGCTAGTGGCAGAGGAGCACTGGACAGGGCTTTAAGCAGAAAATATAGTAGGAGTGATCACAAGTACCAACTGAAATAGGGATGGAAGATATGTAGGGTTTAGAGCATTCGCCTTCTGGAGCAGACAGTTGGAGTTTTCATTCCTATACTCTTTCCAGTTCATCCACAACTCAGACCAAACTGAAAGGATTTTTTCTAATTTGCCTTCATCAATTCAAAAATAAAGTACATGCAGAGGATTTAGTATTTAATTGAATTAATGGAAACAGTCAGGAGTGAAAATGGCCCTACCTTGCTATTTCTGTCCCAGGCTATTTCTGCCTCTGTGCTTTGAACTTGCTAATCTTGCAGCCCTAGATTGCCGTGTGCCACACATTTGATCCTTGTCTTCATTGTAAACTGCAAAATTGGATAACAGCAATTATTTATGTATGATGGATGCAATAATGGCTTTTAATTTTTGATTTTTGGCAAAGAACAGAAAATTACATGCAGAATTTAGTAAAGAATAGAAGCATTGAAATTTTCTACACTTAGAAACTGGGGAAAATAAGGTTTAATTCTTTCATTGCATGAATGTTTTTGAGTTTTTGTAAGAGACAAAATGTGTATGAAGAGAGACATAATGCTTTTGTTAGACCTACTCAATATAGGTGAGAAAATTTGGTCATAGAAGCCACCTCCAAGTCTGCAATACAACATTCATTTCCAATTAAATGCATTTTTAAAATAATTATTTGGCATTTTCATTGCATAAAATCACTTAGACTATCTAAGGATAGTGAGTGGGAGGGAGCATTGACAGCATTGGAAATGTGATAGAGTAATTTCTTTCAATGGGATACTATGCTGTGGGTGGTCTTTTTGTTTACAGAGGATGAAAATTGAATTATAATTTATACTACTACAATACAATAATGTAATATTTTTTCTAAAAGACCCTGTGTTTCCTAACTTTTGAGTCTTAATTTTCAGACTTGCACTTGGCCTCTATTAAACCTCATGAGTTTCCCAAGGGCCCAAGTCTTGTCCTGGTCCATCTGGATGGCATCCTGTCCTTCAGGTGTGTCAACTCAACTACACCACTCAGCTTGGTTTCACTTGCAGACTTGCTAAGGGTTCACTTGATCCTGATGTCTATGTCATTGATGGAGACATTAAACACCACTGGTCCCGGTGGGGGACACCACTTTTGAATGCTATCCATCATGACACGGAGCCATTGACCATCACCCTCTGAATGTCACCATTGATAGAAGCTTTAAACATTAAAGAACCCAGCTGACACTAAAGAGAAAAAGAAGAAATTTAATTTTCAAATAAAAGATAGCTGATTATTCTTCTTTTTGCTCGCTGAAATTCAGGAAACAACTGGTCAGATCAGCATATTCACAGTAACAGTAGGAACACTAATGATTATACCTGTAACTTCTAGTTAGTGCATTTTTTAGCTTGATAGAAGGAAGTGCCAATACATTATTATTTCTTTCTTTTTGATAAGATTAGTGAGCCTCATATATGAGTGAGGTCATTTGCACATTTTAGTGTATAGTTCTCTGAAGGCAAAGGCTACCTGATTTTGAGGCAGATACATTGATACTTCAATCCAGCTTCATAAAATTTGTGTCATTATAGTTTTTGTGACTAAATCACTGCTTGTGATTTAACTACTGCTTACATTCCCTTGTTCTACATCTGCCTTCAGTCACAATAAGGAAAATATAATTTTGTTGCCGCCTATTTAAATGAATTTTTTCTGTTATCATCTCTTTGAAAAGTTTTTTGTTGCTTTCCCCATTTTTGTTCAGTATTCTAAACAAGTGTTGTCAACCTCAGCTACTACCTCCCCTACTCTGCCATTATGAGTGTCATTTGGTTTACTGCATCCAGCTCTTGACTGCCTCCAGCAGTCTTCTCTCTTTCCTGAAGAAAGACATCAACCTGCTGAGGGCATCCAGAGAAGGGCCACAAAAATGATCCGATGACTAGAGCTCCTATTTTATGATGACAGGCTGAGGGAAGTGGGGTTGTTAAGTCTGGGGAAGAGAAGTCTTCAGGGAGACCTCATTTCACTTTCCAGTGCATGAAGGGGACTTACAAAAGAAGTTGCATGGGCAGATAATGATACAATAAGGGAAAAGGGTTTTGAACTAAAAGAGGAAAAATTAAGATTAGGTAAGACAGAAGTTCTTCACTCAGAAGTTGATGAGGCACTAAAACAGTTTGTCCAGAGCAGCCGTGTATGCGTATCCCTGGAAGTGTTCAGGGCCAGACTGGATGAGTCTTTGAGCAACCTAGTCTACTGAAAGGTGTCCCTGCCCACGGCAGAAATTTAGAACTAGAAGGTCTTTAAGGGCCTTTCCAACCCAAACCTTTGTATGATTCTATGACTGCCCAATTTTACTTTTTACAGGATTTGGTATGTGCAGTTGTAACAGTAGTAGCAGCTCTCTGTAGGCACACATCCAAACAGATAAATGTAATAAATGCACTAGGTGGGTTTCAAGCAGCTCTCAAATGTTATTTCAACCTGATCATAAATGAAATTTGTGTAAAAAAGAGTCTGTGTTAATATAAGGTGTCACTATTGTTATGAAATAGTGCTACTGGCCACCTTGATAGAGTAGTTATTTGCTTAATATTCATCCTATTTTAAAAAAATGTAATGTTATCCTACAGAAATAGCCTAGCTATGTATAATTCTGTTCTCATTCCTTCAGGATATTATAACCTTTTATAGTAGGAGACAAGAGAGCAGTAAAATGGATTATTGCCCTTAGTTTCTATTTTTACTCTTCTTTCCCCATTCTTTTCTGTCTTATGTACTCTAGTCAAAGCACAACTCATGCAAACTAGAGAAACTAATTTCTGAATTATTTAGATTAGTCAATTGGATTGGTAAAATCTGACGTCCTTATATATTTTTTCTGATCTGTTTTCCCCTAGAATTCTCCAAATACATAAATCTCATCTATTTTCTGTACAACATTGTGCCTCCCTATTTGTTATCTTTTGGAGTTTTTCTTTTTGCTTTGTTTGATTTGAAATCTATAGTAAAGATACAACTGCTTTCTAGATATATGATTATTCTGTAGCATAATATGTGACATAATGTAAAAGAAGACATAGTGCATATAAATTAGAAATTCAATTCTTAATGATTTAAATCACCAAGCTAGACATACTTCAGTGATTTGTAAGAAAATCATTATTACTGAAGAACCAATCAGTGAATATGCAGGTCTTTTACTGCCTAGAAAAATTTAGTTTGGAATCTATTATTAAAAAAAAAGGATAATACCACTTTTTTTCAAAACATACACCTTCAAATCTCCATTAAAACTATTAATATTTTCAGCCATGAAAATACATGAGTCAGTATAAAATGGGTTTCTAATTATTATCGCCTCACTGAAAGACTTTCTACTAATCAACTACACTTCCCAATTCAGAAGTTCAACAGTGAAGTGTATCCTGTAACAATATTTTATAATTCTGAGAGGATGAAGAATCACTGTTCAATCTTAGATCTCCTGCTACTATGAAGCATGTAACTCAGTAGGCTTGGGGGTTTTGTATTTTTAATGCAAGAGTCATTCTCAGTGATGTTATAAGAACACAATCATGTTAATTAATGTTATATTTTCATACCATCCAGTGAGAAAGCACAGACATGCCTGTGGAAAACTATAATGGCAATATAATTAAGATTTCTTCTAAGGAAAACATTGTAACAGACATCCTGCCATGCTTATGTTATTTTAATTGGATGTTTAGCTCAAGGGCATTCATAATTTATCATAAACTTTAATGGTAATACAATCAGCTGGAAGGAAGCCATATTTATCTCCTTGATTACACCGTAAGAAATGAAATGCTAATTTGAACATCCTTGTTTTAATATTCTTTTACTGACATGGCAAGAGTGAAGACTTGGTTGACAAGGAGGTCATGCTGTTTGGTGTCTCAGCTGTGTAATGACTCAATGTAGTCCAAGTGTCAAAAAATTGAATAAAAAACCAGATTAAATCTGACCAATCATGCAGAAATCCTGTATGCAGACTGAAGAATAGCTTTTATGTCAAGAGGATGGTGAAGTATTACAGGAAGTCTTACTGTATTGATTTTGCATTTTCTTTCTTTGGAAGAACTCGAATATCTTGGGTCCTCTAGTTCAGTCATTAGTTCCCCAGAGGTAACTTCTGAAAAACTACTTTTAGGTCTACCAGCCACCAGAACCAGGTTCCAGGCATTCCCAAATTTTGAAGTTGTTGCAAACTTTATGGTTAACCTTCCTGTAAGAATTATGGAGTATTTAATTAGTGGGGATAGATTATAGAGCCTTGGTCCATATTAGGTAGATCTGCTAGCACTTCTGCTTTCTTACTTAACATGAGAGCTTAAAATGTGACTTGGCAATGCATTTAGGTGTTCTCAAAATGTGTTTACCTAAAAAGATAATAGTTCATTTTTCGCCAGTCTATTGTTTTGTTATCTAAAGCTGTTGAAAATCAGTCTGTTTCAAGAATGTTAATGTGATGTGATATATGATGGGATACATTTTTTTACTAAATATATCTCCCTTGGAAAAGTTATTAACATTGCATTCTGCAGCCTTGATCTTTGTGGTGAGCTTGTGCTGACACCTTCCAATGGGTCTTTATGAGCTACCAAATTGCTTTTACCCTGAATCAGTAAGGATTCTTATTCCTGTTGTTCCTTCTAATACCATCTTGGATATTCTTAATATGTGTCTGTTTAATCCTTTTAGCTTCATGCTAAGTTCTGAGCTTCATAATTTTAAAATTCAATAATTTTGATCTCCCTTAAGTACTTTTTCACACACATTTTCTTTTTCTCCATTTTGTATCTGTTGACTATTTTTTTCTAGTAAAAAATATGTCCGATTTATCTTAATTATTATTTATAATTTATTCATGTTTTATTATTATTGAAAGACTCTTATGTTTCCTCCATAAAGCTAATATTACTAGCACTAAAAAAAAAAAAATCTCACTGGAGGCAATCCTTAGTTCCAGTTATTTCAGGGGCTTTGCTCTCAGTACCCAATTCAGTCATCTGCTTCTGGCTGGGAAGGGTAGACCCTCCACCCGGGCAGGCAAGACCTGTGCATAGCAGGAATGCAAAGCTGCACCACTGTATGAGTGAACAAAGACAGGAACAGAGAGCGAATTGGCTGATGCAGCTGACAAGCTACTCTCTGTGATTTTTGAAAAGTCATGGTGGTCAGATGCCATCTCTAAACTGGAGAGAGATGGATTAAATGGGTAGACTAATCAATGGGTAACAATTTGGTTGAGTGGTGACATCCAAAAAATGATGGTGAAAAGCTTAGGGTCCTGATGGAGGGAGGTCAGTGACAAGTGGTGTCCCTTGGGTGTTTGTATTGGGGCCTGTGCTATTAATACCTTCATCAATGTCACCAACATCAGGATCAAGTGAAGCCTTAGCAAGTTTGCAGATAACACCAAGCTGAGTGGTGTGGTTGACACATCCAAAGATGGGATTCCATCCAGAGACACCTGGACAAGCTCAATAAGTTAGCCTATGGAAGTCTCATGAGGTTTAACAAGACAAAGTGCAAGGTGCTGCAACTGGGTAAGGCAAACCCACATTATCAGCCCAGGCTGTGGGATAACAGATGGGGAGCAGCCCTGTGAGAAGGACTTGGGGGTGCTGTGGGTGAGAGGCTGGACGTGACCCAGCCATGGGCACTCCCAGCCCAGAAAGCCAAACGTGTCCTGGGCTGCACCCAAAGCAGTGTGGGCAGCAGGGGAGGGAGGGGATTCTGCCCCTCTGCTCTGCTCTGGTGAGACCCAGCTGGAACCCTGCACCCAGCTCTGGGGTCCCCAAAAAGATGGCATGAACCTTTTGGATCAAGTCCAGAGGAGAGCCATGAAGATGATCAAGAGTGATGGAGCATGTCTCCTAATGAGACTGACAAAATTAGGGTAGTTCAGCCTGGAGAAGAAAAGCTCCCAGGAGACTTAAGAACAGCCTCCCAGTACCTGAAGGGAGCCTACAAGAAAGCTGCAGAGGTACTTTTTACCAGGGCATGGAGTGTGAGGAGATGGGAGGATGGCTTTGAAACTGAAGGATGACCAATTTAGATTAGATATAAGAAAGAAATTTTTTACAATGAGGGTGATGGAACACTGCTGTAGAATGCCCAGGGTATTGGGAAATTCTTCATCCCTGCGAATATTCAGTGTCAGTGAGGATGAGGCTCTGTGCAACGTGTTCTACTTGAAGATATCTCTGGTCGTTGCAATGGGGGTTGGACTAGATGGCCTTTAAAGCTCCCTTACAATTCAACCTATTCTATAATTTTATAATTCCCTCTTACCTCTTGTAGATAAAAAGATATGGCATTCAGGGAGGAGCATTTCTCACTGCATCATTGCTTTAATGATCCAAGATTACCACTTATTAGTATTTACTGCTATGTGTACCCCCTTGTCATAGCTCTAAGTCTCCCAGACCACTTCCACATTAATATAAATAAATTAAGACATGGCTGAGTGTTTAAACACACTTCAGTGTGTTTGTGTAATCTATTTCAGAGAATAACACAGAATCAATCAGGAAAAGTTCTTTGGGATCATCAAGTCCAACTTGTGACCTAACATTACAATGTCAAGCAGACCATGGCATGCAGTGCCACATTCAATCTTTCCACCACTTCCCTGGGCAGCCCATTCCAATGGCTACTCACCCTTTCTGTGAAGATCTTCTTCCTAATGTCCAGCCTAAACCTTCCCTGGCACAGCTTAAGACTGAGTTCTCTTGTCCTGTTGCTGGTTGCTGGGAGAAGAGGTTACTCTCACCTGGCTACACCCTCCTTCACCAGCATTGTTACTCTATTTGACTTTCTGTCCTAGCTAATATGAAATCAAACATTTTTTTCCCCCTTGGATGGTGTCTTTCAGGAGTTCTGTGCTCCAGCACATCCATATCTTAACATCTAATGTACCCAACAGATTTTATAAAAAGGTAGATTTTGAATAAATGTCCAGATTTCAAAGCAAATCAAATAAGTTTAAGGCTCTTAGAGCTCTAAACAAAAAGTTGGTGCTCTGCCACAAGTGTTGATCTTATGATCTGTTTTTATCTTAATGTGTTCTTCTTTTAAGTCCTAGATAGGCACTAGTCCTATCTTTTTCCCTTTTTTGTCTGCCAATTTCCATTACACTTTATCACTTTTGACATGAGATTTAGTCAGTATGTTGGATTTATACCAGAAAACAGAAAGTGAAACAACTTGGCCTCAGTTTGAAGCAAGGAGACTAGTCAGCTCTTTAAGGTATCCAAAAGGCTTCCAGTAGCTTTAGGTCTCCAAACTGCTTCTCCTATAAGCATGTTTATGTTGTCCATTTTCCTAGGTAGTTTTAGAAACATATAACACCTCTGTCTCATATTCTTGGCTCCATCCTTAGACCAGCACTGCTAAAAGGTGGCACTGAGTTTTTATCTGATGTTGCCTGGATTAATGTCATTTAAAACGGATGCTGCAGATTGAATTCCTACTCTCCATCTTTAAAGGTATAATCAAGTATCACTCCTATGCTAAAATTCTATGTTTTCCATTTATGTATATTTTATGTAAAATGCTTATCTTTTATTTTGTGTGGAAAAATCTACCCAAGCAAGGCAAATGGATTAAGAAATTTAAATACATAAACTAATAGTGAAATATTGCTAATTACTAATAAACAAAGGCATTCAAGGCCAGGTGTTTTCCTACACTCTTTTTGCTGCAGGTGTTTAGGCATTAGTGTAAACAAAATGTGTAATGTATGCAGACAGTTAATTTGTTTGATGAAATATTTAAACAGAATTATGGTATTACTGCATGGAAGGTATGAATGCCATTTTTTATACATTATTTCAGGTTATCTGATAGTGCTGGAGTATAAATCTGTGCTTAATTGGCTATGCAAGCATTTACTGGATTTTTGTTTGAATAATTAAAGGATTCAAAAGCTTGTTTAAAGGGTAAACCCAGCAGTTTTCTGAAGTGTATTTGCAGTGGATTGATAACTTCTTGAGATTAAAAGAAAAAAGAAAATTGTAGCTGATAAGCAGTAGTGAGGAAAACAAGCTGTATGCCTGTGCCTCAAAAGAAATAAAGTTTTCCATGCATAATTATAGGTTGCATTGAAATATATAAGGAGTTATGGGATTTTTTTTTTCTAACCAGTCTCATTTTTTCTTGACTTTTGGCATTTTAAACAGTTTTTCTCATTTCAGTGCTTGAGGTAATTTTTGTTAGTAATATAATTTACTGCTAGGAGTTACAATTATTTCACACATGAAAATACTTCCTTTCAGATCTGCCTGTACTGAAGAGAAAATATCTCTGGAAATATCGGACAAGTGACAGTGAAGACAAGTGCAACATTCTGTGGTTTCTGCTCTGCAGATCTGTTCAGATGAGACATCTGAAAAACTCTGTATTGAGAAACTCACTAAACACCTTCCTCTGTGGTTCCAGTCTGCAGAGGATGGCATTCCTGGTATGGGATGTTTAATTTTCCAGTGGGATGGATTGGGTGTAGGTTAGATTTATGTTGCAGTGGTGGTAAGAGTACACAGTTTCTGACAAAGCAAGCCCTATATGCAGCAGTACCCTGCCTTGTTATCTTTGCTGTTCAGAAGTATTTTGCTGTCAAAGAAGAGATCTGCTGGTGCATTCTTGTTGCAAGATATATTTCCTGGTCAAGAAGTAAGTTCCAGTTTATCTGACCTTTCCAACTTTTGTGTGGTTATGTAAGTTAATTGTTTCTCACTCCCCAGGATAGGTTGGAATCCATCTGTTTCCTCTTGTCATGCTTTCTATTTTGACTTTTTGAAATTACTCTTTCTTACTAACTTCTATTCTCCACCTTCATCGGCTATTCAGACAACTTTAGCAAACTGGTGTTTCTCCTTAGACATTGCTTTAACAGTCTACTTTACCCAAGAAATAAGCACTGAGTATTCTTGTTTGCCATTTGTCTCGTAGCTGTGCATCCGGTCTTGTTAGCTAAAAAGAAATACTGTGTCCTCCACAAGGTGTTATACTGCACTGTTTATGGCATTGCCTGTGTGACAGTAACAAATTTAGCTGTAAAATGATGGGGAAAAAGGATAAATGAACAGAGAGGGTAGCATCTTTTAAGGCTGAGTTACTCCATTTTGAATCATGATATGTATTTGCTTCTACACACATGCTATATAATATAGTAATGTAAAGTATATTTTAAAATACACTGAATTGTCAGTGTTTCTAGTCTCCCAAAGTTTATATTTTTGTGAAAAACTTTTAGAGGAGGTTAGGTGCGGATTCCCTAATATTGATTCTACTGTAGACATTGCAACCATTCTGTTCCTCATCAAATTATGTTTTGTAATATAAGTTTACTAATTAATATGGAATTGTACAACTGTGAAGTAATATCAGTTAAAGAGGTGACAGAGATCATCTGGTCCAGTTCCTTGCTCTTCAAGCAGGATATGTTTCAAGACTGGAAATCAAAAATCCATCAGGTTACACTGGATTAACTTTACTTAGTAAGTTTCAAACATATGTTTTTGCAAACAGAAGTGTTAGAGGGTGGCAGACAGATGTGATAGAATGCCTATCACTGTGCAAAAGTAGGTTATATTAAGTAGCTCTTTATAAATAATTGAGATACTATCTCAAAGGGAGAACTTTTTTGGTACATGGCTTGCTTAGATAAATCCTCTAGTAAGTAAAGATGATTATATAATTTTAGTATTTATCAAAAGATCTCTTTCAAAAAAAGTGTGGACTTTTGGAAGGATAGGGCTGTTTGGTTTTGCTGTCTTATATAAAAATGGATTTTATGCAAACATGGGTAAAACCAAAGGTATAAAGCAATAAAAACATCTTGACAAAAACATTTATTACAGTAATTTCACAACTATAAGGCACACCCTTTTGACTAAAATTTTTCCCCAAACCCAGAAGTGCGCCTTATAGTCCGGTGCTCCTTATATGAAGTACAAAGTTGCAACATTTGCCACCCCGGAAGTGTGAGCTGTGAGCCATGGGGAGGGGCCAGCAGTGCAGCGGCAGCCGGGTGGAGGTGGGCCTGGGGGGCCGTGGCACCGCCCCTGTTGGGTCTGGGGGAGCCAATGGCTGCCGAGTGGAGGCGGGGCTGGGTGCCCACGACACCGCCCCTGTTGGGTCTGGGGAGGCCCAGGGGCCCATGGCTGCCGGATGGACGTGGGCCCAGGGCCCGTGGCCCCCCCCCTCCTGGGTCCATGCAGGCCCAGGCGGGCCCGGGGACCCATGGCTGCCAGATGGAGGCAGGCCCGGGGGCCCGCGGCGCCACCCCTCCCGGGTCTGGGCGGGCCTGGGCACCCGCGGCACCCCCCNCACCCCGGGTCCATGTGGGCTCAGGGGCCCATGGCTGCCTGGTGGAGGCAGGCCCGGGGGCCCGCGGCGCCACCCCTGTCGGGTCCTGGCGGGCCCGGGGACCAAGGGCTGCCGGGTGGGGGCGGGGCCTCGGCCAGCAACCTCGCAGGAAGAGCTGGGGGCAGAGCCTTGCTGCAAAAAAGAAAAGTGCGCCCTATAGACGGGTGCGCCTTATCTGATCTACAATGTTGCGAGTTTTGCTGACTCCCAGCAGGTGTGCCTTATGGTCAGGTGCGCCTTATGGTCGTGAAATTACTGTACTTTCATTTTAGACTCAAATTTAAGTATCAAACAGTAGTACTGTAAAAGATTCCTATAACAATAGGAAAAACTTTTCGCATCCTAATAACTTATTTCACTGATGGAGAGTAGCTCACAGCATTGCCCTTTTGTAGACAATAATCATAAATATACTGTGAATAGTAAACTCAAATTATTATTTTCATTTAGAATTTTTCACTTAGAGGGAAATGTGACCAACTTGTGAAGCAGAGAAATACTGTAGTTTAACTCAGCACTTAGATCTCAGTATTTGTAGCCCTGAGGCTTGATTTTTTTTATGTTTTTTTCAGCAGAATTAGAAATTAAAATGGCTTTTTCTCAAAGTTTTCTTCAGCGTTTGAATTGGTGAGTTACTTTAAAAGTAAGGAGACTTAGTACTCAGTTAAGAAGTCCTTTTAAGCCTCTGATGAGCAAAGTAAGATACAGGTTTTCTGTAGTGGATAACAGGTTTAGTAAGGCAGAGGCATGCAGTTTCTTCAGGAAGATTGATTCTTCTAGGAGAAGTCATAAATACCAGGAAACCCTTTGTGTCAGACTGTTGTGGTTTGCAGGATGTTCATCTCCTGGTAGGAAGAATTATGCCTTGTAAAATATCACTACAGTATAAGGATTTTTCATGAGACAGGAGCCTCATACTTTTTATAGCTAGTGTTATTGGGACAGGGGCACACAGAGGGCTGCTTTCTCCTGCTGTATGAAATTGTCCTCTCCCAGTTTTTTAAGATTGCACACTCAGCGTACTTGAACAATAAAGGCTGTAGAAACATTAGTTTTTTTATATTGCATTGCAGAAGAAAACCTCCCCAATTCTTCATTCAGCAGAAGAGGTTTCCTGCACTGAACATAACAGAAGTGCAGATGGTGTGCTAAGCATCTGAGCTGATATCACTGGTATGACAGGAGTGAAGCATCACATGTGAAGCAGGCAGCACAGCCTCAGGCCATTACAGGATGTTAATTCTGTGGCTTCAACTTCCCTTGGTTAGTGTGAAATGGGTCTGGATGGACAAAGATTCTCAAACATGTACAAGGACATTGGTCTCAACAAGTGAGAAACAGGAGGGATACATTACCACTGGTTTTTTTAAAGGGAGGTCTCTAGCCAAATGTCAATGAAATACTGTCCCGGCCAACTTCATACTGTCATAAACCAAACTACTCTCTTCTGTAACAGTGTGAGGAGTACTGAGTGTATCCAGGCTAAAAAGTGTTCACCACACTAGCTATCAGGTTTTGGATGTTTTCTTAGAAGTGTGGAGGTTTTTTGTAGGAGGGAAGGATTTGGGGATAAGCTAAATGTAAACATACGAGCACTACTGTGTAGGAGTGAAAAGGACATTATCTTTGTTGGCGTAACAAAAGGGAGATTTCTCAAAGTTTTAAAAATTAAAAAGTTAAGAGTTAAATTAAAAATTAAAGAGTTAAAATTTCATCTGGGGTCATCCCGCAAAGGGGGTGTGTGTTGCTAGTTCAACAACATAATATCCACAAGATACCCAAAAAAAGCAAAGTTTCCAGTTTCTTAATAATTTATGTAGAATTAGCATTTGTAGTGCTTATGCACTTCAGAGAATTCAAATATTTGGTCAGATACACAAATACATGAATCCATGTTTTAGAAAGTGTTTTATATTTATCATTAAACAAATGTACTACTTTATGTCACAACACATAGAAAGATTTCAGAAACTAAGATTAGTGATCAAATCATTTTTTCATCTTCTTTTCTTTAACCCAGAGGGTAGAACTTGATATTTCTATCTAAATATATAACCTTAAGGACTTCTCCCATTTTTTTTCAGTTGCATACATTGAAGGCTAATATTTAACAAATTTAATATTTTTGCCTCTCTATGGCCAAATCTGTCACATAGTGAGAAAGATTATGAAATAAAAGTACTAACACACCTTGCATACATGTGTTATGTAATAGACTTAATTGTAAGTTTCACTTAATTTAATAAATAATTCCATAGGCACACTAAAACTTTAATGATTTTGCTAACACAAAAGTTTGGTTTTTAGTGTTATGAATCAATAATCATTGTAAACTGACTTCAGGACTATTCTTAAGGATAACAGGTTAGCAAAATAGCTTTCTTCTTCTGCTTCCTAAAGTTAATAATTAAGCAGTTTTCTCAGCTGCCTATTAAAAAATATATGTTTTGTAGGAAAAATGTTGGTAAAAGCTGTGGTATATTGCTGTACATGAGCCTTCAGAAAGGTTTAGTGTCTTGCACTGAAGATGTGTTGGTATAAAAGATTCTGTATCACTTTTTTGGTCAAATTTTACAATGTTTTCAATATATAGTATGAATTCTGTAAATAATAAAGCTTCCACATTAAAAAAAGCTAGTGTTTCATGTAGAATGTATTTGATCCAGGTAATAGCTAACTAGTAGACAATAATGCAATGTGTGTTATTTTAACAATGGAATATTTTAATAACTTGATACAAATGCAGGAAGAATTAATTATTGATTAATTATCTTTAAATTTGTGAAATGTCATTTATTAATAAATTCTTTGTCTGTCTCATGCTATATGAGACATGCTAGGGAAGGGTATTTGATTGTAAGGGAGCTCTATCACCCTTTATGGCAGGGTGGGAACCTTGGCAAGTTTTGGAACTATGGCCGTGAGGTCATGGGAGATTTGGCTTCAAGGAGGGTGGATTGTTTCTTTGCTTGATGTGTGGTAGCCAGAAAACAATTTTAGCAAGTGGAAAAGTTTTTAGCATCAAACTGTTACCTAAGGATGCACACATGCCCCACCAAGATGTTCAAAAGGATATGAAGCACATGCGTGCTGAGGGTTGCCACTGGATGTGATCACAGCAATGCTACTGTGGTAAATCACCTTCTGTAATGAGGCAAACAATGGAAAAACTGCAGAAGGCTCTACCTCCTGGACTGCAGGGGTATTAGTTTAATGCTGTGAAGGCACCTTAGCTCCCAAGACTCATGATGTAAACACGGAGCTGGTCCCAGCAAGCTTGTTGGTGTCTTACTGTGTAACCTCCCTGATAATGAGAACCTGCTTTTCTCTGCTGAGCTGTCTCAGTGACTGAGTACGTAGGAGCAACCACAAGTCTAAATATCACTGAGTTACCTGAAGCTTAAGCTATGATAGGAAAATTTGTTATACCTTCTCTGTGATCACTCATCCTTTATCATCCAGAACAGTAAATGAGTCAGATCTTTGGCATCATCTAAACTGCTGAGTCAACCATTTCAATTTCACATCTTAGTGGAAAGATTGGCAGGCAGTGCATTGTTCATTGTAACTGGAACTGTTATTACCAGTTTCTGTCATCCCTTCCACATTAGCCTGGTGCTTCCTTTCTGGAGGCTGGTTTGTTCCAAAGAAGGGCGCTAGTGACACTAGGAAGTCCAAATCTGAGGAGGCCGAAAGACTGTCAGCCTACCTGCACTTAGATAATGCCCAGGATAATTTAAGATATTTTTCTGTTTCCTTGCATGCATGCTGCTGTCCTTTTATACCAATGCTGTTTAATATGTCTATTTACAAGCTAAATTAGAGAAGTGCTGACAAGTTTCTTTTGCATTCATTTGGTCCCATGCATTTGATAAAAATGCAGATCCAGAATTGTGTGGAGTTGTTTGTTGCATCTTTCCAAAATATTCTGACTGATGCAACACTAAGTGTTGTGTCCCTTTTATGTAGAGATTCACACTGAATTTTCATTATCTCTCAGTGTCATCTTACTATCTGCTAATGTTCTTATGGTTTCTTTGTATGTCAATTATTTCCAGTGTAAAAAGTCAGCTTTCCTAAGATACTTAGTCACTTACCTCTTACAACCATGGGTATTGCATTACATGTGTTGTCTTATTATAATGACTTAATTTCTGCAACTTCTTAATTTCCAAATTCTCTGGCTCTTATGGGTTGTCTTCTCATTTGGTCACAATGTCCTTGACTGTGTGTCATGAGCAGTGTCCAAGATTTTATGCCAGTGTCACTAGGTATGATATTGTTCCTTAGAAGCTTCTATAATGACTTCCCTCCAAACTGATAATTCTCCACTTGTACATAGTTTATTATTGCTCCTCTGTTATCTAGTTCACATACATTTCATAATTTCAGTCTTAATCCTTATCTTCCTCAGGCTGATAGTATTTCTCAGAGAACCAAAGCTGACGTACAGTAATTTCACGACCATTAAGCGCACCGGACTATAAGGCACACCCCCGAGAGTCGGCAACTTTCGCAACTTTGTAGCTCAGATAAGGCGCACCGGACTATAAGGCACACTTTTTTTTTTTTTTTCAGCAAGGAGAACACGTGGCGCACAACAAAGTAGCGAATTACTGGCAGGTTCTCAATTTGCAAACATTTCACCACCATTTTTGGCCGCTTTTTGGGGTGATTTTTCACCACCTTTCGCCACGATTTTCGGCACTTTTTCGGGGCCATTTTTTGCCGCTTTTCAGCTGCTTTTCGGCCGCTTTTCGGGGCAATTTTTTGACGCTTTTTCACCACTTTTCGTGGCCATTTTTCGCCGCTTTTCAGCCGCTTTCCAGGGCGATATTTTGCTGCTTTTCCCCGCGATTTTTCGGCAATTTTTCGCCGCTTTTTCGCAGCCATTTTTTGCCGCTTTTCAGCTGCTTTTCACGGCAATTTTTCACCGCTTTTTCAGCCGCTTTTTCAGCGCTTTTTGGTTACTTTTCACCGCGATTTTTCGCCACTTTTTCGCCGCTTTTTGTGGCCATTTTTTGCCACTTTTTCACCGCTTTTCCACAGCGCTTTCCCGCGACGCTTCTTGGCATTTCCCTGCAGCCGCGCCACTTCCCCCGCTTCTCCCTGGCCGGCGGCCACGCCGGTTCCCGGTTTCCCCCCGCCCAGCGGCCGCGGCTCCCACGGTTCCCGACTCCCTCCACACGGCCGCAGCTCCCGCTGGTCCTGGCTCAGTTTGCAGATCGCACTTCTGGGTTCGCAATTTTCCGAACTTTGTCCATCATATAAGGTGCACCGGACTATAAGGCGCACTTCCGGGTTTGGGGGAAAATTTTAGTCAAAAGGGTGCGCCTTATAGTCATGAAATTGCTGTACTCAAATTTGTTGTCTTGTCCAGAAACTTAGATTACCTGTAGCTTAACATTATATTATAGTTCATATTATTGAGACCATCCTAATGGTCTCAATAGTCATCTGAATTTTTTTCAAGCTCTCAACTTCTTGCTGTTCAGCAGAACAGGATCATCTCAAACACAGTAGATTTACATGTGTACTTTATGTGGATGAAATGCCCCTTGGACTCACTGAAAGTAGTAAGTAAATCTTCATCTTTAGAAGACCTAAACTCTAAAGAACAGAGGGAAGAAAGAACAGGAATAATTCCTGTTCGTCTTATTTGTACATTTACAAAAAAGTCCAGTTTAGATAAAATGGTCAACAGTTTAGCACTTCTGTTGATTTAAGAACAGCTCAAGTGGATGGAGGATTAAGTTTTATGTCTTCTCTGTTAAATGGGAGGAATTGTTCTTAATGTTCAAAGAAAAATTGTGTTAATTTAAAAAGCACCATTTGCATTCACTCTTTTAATATGTGATAGTCTTGCAATAATAAAGTTAGTTGGTTCGGGCTTTTGTGTGTATGTAATAAGAACTTCCCTTTTTTATTATATCAGTAAATCACAGCGATTACAATCATTTCAGAGCTTGCAATGCAAATTACTTTGTGCTTGTGTATTAGCTATTGTATTTCATGATAATGAAACATTGCCTTTATTCTAATTTCTTTCTTATAATTTTTTTAATTCCTGCTTGCAGTTTAGAGTTCCTTAGAGCATGATTAGATCATTAGTATTTCTTGCCAACTTCTAGTTTCGACTGGCATGGAAAAAGGCAAGCACAAGTCCTTGCCAACTTTTGTATTAGTTGTGCTGTAAGAAACATTCAGAAGACAGCAAACTACTCAGAAAAGTCACTAAATAATTCAATATGAAAAGTTAAAGTGTTGGGCCTCCATGTATTATATTGAATTGAAGACGAATATTCTCATTCACTGCTTTCAGTGAATGTGAATTGGTTGTATCATGCAAACTAAATGTTCGTTTGGCAAAATATTCTCTCTCTGTAGTAACTGGTAGCAGAAGGTGAGGCAGTGGTACAGGACAATAAGGAGATACTGTGAAATATTTTCAATTGGGGCTCCCGGGCTTCTAGATAGTAATGATTGGAGTTTCTTGCTAAGCTGTTGCCTTGCTCTTTAAAGTAATCCAAAATTTTACCACCAGCAGCTTGCTGTGCCAGTAAAATCTGTGCTTCAGCTATATGATTATTTCTTTTTCTGTTTCTGAGTCTTGAGTGCATCCTTGCAAATCTAATAGTTCTTTATGTGAGGAGAGATAGTACAATTCCTATCAATTTTTGCTCACTTACTCTGACTCTGTTGTTCTCGGGGCTGTCCATCTTTGAATTACTCCCTTTTGCCCTGATTATCTGTTTATTTAATGATCTAGACGTGTAATCGTTGGGTAGCCTTGGTTAGTACCTTGGTACCCACATGATGATTGATGACAAACTTAGTATGACCCAGCCATGGGCACTCCCAGCCCAGAAAGCCAAACGTGTCTTGGGCTGCATCCAAAGCAGCGTGGGCAGCAGGGGAGGGAGGGGATTCTGCTCTGCTCTGCTGTGCTCTGCTCTACTCTGCTCTGCTCTGGTGAGACCCCAGTCAGAGCCCTGCATCCAACTCTGGGGTCCCAGCACAGGAAGGACATGGAACTGATGGAGTGAGGATACGAAGTTGATGAGAGATACAAAGACAGGCTGAGAAAATTGAGCCTGCTCACTCTAGAGAAGAGAAAGTTGCATGGAGACTTCATAGCAGCCTTCCACTATCTGGAGGCCTATAGGGAAGCCAGAGAGCAGGTCTTCAGGGATTGTATTGATAGAACAAGGAGTAATGGATACAAACTGAAAGAGAGAAACTTAGGCTAGATAATAGGAAGAAATTATTTCTTGGGAGGATGGTGAGAGAGACTGACCAGGTTTTCCGGAGAGGTTGTTGATAATCCCAACCCTGACAGTGTTAAAGGCTGGGTTGGATAATACTTTGAGCAGGCTGGTCTAGTGGAAGGTGTCCCTACCCATGGCAGAGGTGTTAAAACTAGATGATATTTAAGATCCCTACCAACTCTTAACATTCTATAATTCTGTGTTATCAGTTTCAGATGGGATGGTATTGACAAGTGCCTGGTCTTCAAGATTCTGGTATGCTGTGGATACACCCATGCTTCTGATTCACTCTAGACTTGTTGTCATGCTATTTGCTTTTCCTTTCATCATTACTCAACCTCCATGTGACACCTACACAGAATTGCATACTGTGTGGATTAGATTCTCTTTCCAGAATCCTAACAGCTCTCACAGTCCGACATTTTTCAGGTAGAGTTAGGATTGTGTTCCTCCCATGTACAGTAATTTCACGACCATAAGGCGCACCTGACTATAAGGCGCACCCCCCGGGAGTCAGCAAAATTTGCAACATTGTAGATCAGATAAGGCGCACCCGTCTCTAGGGCGCACTTTTTTTGCAGCGAGGCTCCGCCCCCAGCTCCTCCTGCGAGGTTGCTGGCCGAGGCCCCGCCCCCACCCGGCAGCCCTTGGTCCCCAGGCCCGCCAGGACCTGACAGGGGTGGCACCGCGGGCCCCCAGGCCTGCCTTCATCTGGCAGCCATGGGCCCCCGAGCCCGCATGGACCCGGCAGAGGTGGCGCCGCGGGCCCCCGGGCCTGCCTCCTCCCAGTGGCCGTGGGCCCTGGGCCCGCCTGGAACCGGGAGGCGCGGTGCCATGGGCCCCTGGACCTGCCTGTACCCGGCAGCCATCGGCCCCCGGGCCCGCCTGTACCCGGCAGGAGGGGTGCCGCGGGTCCCCAGGCCC
>PYHW01010435.1:100690-144820 GCA_013186435.1 Turdus rufiventris | reverse complement strand
CCAGGGCAAGCCTGCCGGGACTCCTCTCCCCCTCCACGGGATTGGAACATGCCTGCTGGGGCTCCGCCCCCCCTCCACGGGATTGGAATATGCCTGTCGGGGCTCCGCCCCCCCTCCACCTGGCAGCCAAGGCCCTACCGGCTCCCCCAAGGCTCACAGCTCTCATTTCCGGGTAGGCAAATTTTCCGAACTTTGACCGTCAGATAAGGCGCACCGGACTATAAGGCGCACTTCCGGGTTTGGGGGAAAGTTTTAGTCAAAAGGGTGTGCCTTATAGTCGTGAAATTACTGTACTTTGCATTTATCTACACAGAATTTAATCTGGCGTTTTATTACCTTGCTATTCAAAATAATGAAAATTTTTGCAGGACGGTTTACTCTTACCATGCTGAATAATTTTAATTTATAGTCAATAAAAATCTTACCACTTCCCAAACCCACCTCCTTTGCCAGATAATTTAAGACTTCATTTTTCAATTCAGAATGTCACACAAATCCATTTTCCAAGAAATGTAATCATCCTACCCTTTACCTCCCAGGCTTGACCACCTTGCTTAGAAATTTCAAAGCAAAGCTAGGATCAAATTGAATTGCTTTCATTTAGATGTTAATAAGCTGAAATGTAAAAAGACATTTTCTTTTTTGCAACATTAAGAACAAATTGCTGCACCAAGATTAAAACAGGCTGTCTTCAGGAAGTGCTTTCAGTGTCATGTTTGTTCTGTTTTCTCCAAATTGGGATCTATTAAAAGTTTTCAGTAACATAACTGAAAATGGATTAGTACAGTTTTGCATATGTGTGATAGTACTGCATTACTGAGTTGATTGAATTTTTTTCATTGCTACTATTAATCTTTCGTTGATTATCAAAAGTGAAATCATTATTATAACGGGGTATATCTTCTCTCCATGATTTCAGCAGAGTATATAAAAAAAACCCAGGCGTCTGAAATTGGAATGTGTGAAAAATGCAGTATTTATGTGAACAGCATATTTCTGTTAAGTAAGTGCTAATGAATCTTCTGTAAAGCAGATTTTGTAATAAGTCAAAGGTTACAGAAGAAATTGCACAGTAGGAGGACAGCATTTAGCTTTGCAGCAATAATATGTTGCAAATCTTTTGGATAAAATGCATTTTACTACTTTACACAAAATTTTCATGTACTTTCATGTACAGTAATTTCACGACTATAAGGCGCACCCTTTTGACTAAAATTTTTCCCAAACCCGGAAGTGAGCCTTATAGTCCAGTGCACCTTATATGAAGTACAAAGTTGCAACATTTGCCACCCCAGAAGTGCGAGCCGTGAGCCGTGGGGGGGGCTGGCAGTGCCGTGGCAGCTGGGTGGAGGCGGGCCCGGGTACCCGCAGCACCGCCCCCGTCAGGTCCGGGAGGGCCAATGGCTGCCGAGTGGAGGCGGGGCCAGGTGCCCACGGCACCGCCCCTGTGGGGTCTGGGGAGGCCCAGGGGCCCATGGCTGCCGGATGGAAGTGGGCCCGGGGGCCCGCGGCCCCCCCTCCTGGGTCCATGTGGGCCCGGGGACCCATGGCTGCCAGAGGGAAGTGAGCCCGGGGGCCCACGGCATGCCCCTCCTGGGTCCATGTGGGCCAGGGCGGGCCCGGGGGCCCATGGCTGCCGGATGTAGGCAGGCCCAGGGGCCTGTGGCACCGCTCCTCCCGGGTCTGGGCGGGCCTGGGCACCTGCGGTACCCCCCTCTCCCGGGTCCATGCAGGCTCAGGGGCCCGTGGCTGCCGGTGGAGGGAGGCCCGGGGGCCCTCAGCAGCCCCCACTCCCAGGCCATGTGGGCTGGGGGCCCACGGCTGCTGGGTGGAGGCAGGCCCGGAGGCTCGCGGTGCCACCCCTGTCGGGTCCTGGCAGGCCCGGGGGCCAATGGCTGCCGGGTGGGGGCGGGGCCTCGGCCAGCAACCTCGTAGGAGGAGCTGGGGGCGGAACCTCGTTGCAAAAAAAAAAGTGCGCCCTAGAGACGGGTACGCCTTATCTGATCTACAATGTTGCGAGTTTTGTTGACTCCCGGCAGGTGCGCCTTATAGTCCGGTGCGCCTTATGGTCGTGAAATTACTGTACTTAACTATGAAAAAATAATGGATTTTAAATGTAATGTGTAAAGGTACTAATGGTTGTAAATGTGTAATGTTAATGGTTGTTTCATTTATACTCAAATAGCATTCTTCATTAGACAACTTAGAAAAGAAAGCTGCCCAAGCCACCTCACCTTCTTTCCTTTGTTTTCAACATTATACATTTTCTTTATTTTCCTTTCAGGAGACTTTACTATGAAATTCTAGATGTAAAAATCATACCTTCAGGTTTTTTGCAGAAGAATCAGACCATCCAAAAGCATAGTCAACTTGCAGAACTCACGTACAATTTTAAGTAAAACAGACCAGGAAGGAAAGTGTAGCTTATAACTGGAGAGCTAGAAAATCTACTCAGATCAACTGTTCTTTTTTCATTATTGAAAATGTAAATTGTAGAGTGAGAAAATTGTTTTTCCAAAGAGCAAATATCATCACCCAGCTGTTTCTTAGACACTGTTTTCCCTTTCAATCTCTAATCCACCTGTCTTGCCAGCAACCACCTCTAGTTGTAAAGGAAGCCAAGTTTCATTTCTTCCAGCACTACTAGTTAAAACACTCATAGGCCTGATGATATTGGTTCCTATTCTCTGTGATTACAGGGAACTCACCCAAAGCCTTGTGTAATGTAACAACCAAAACACCTACATTTCAAGACAGAACAAATGTTCTCAGACAGCTTTAGGTTAAGAATTCTGTGAATAAGGGGTATAGGAGTCATGTTGTAAATTGGTTTATTTTTTCACATTCATTTTCACTTAAATATAACAAAGGTACCTGTTTTATTAAAAGCAAATTTAACATAGCTTAAGGTATTTCTCAGAATGTATCTGTTGCTTTTTTACAGGTTATATGACTAACCTCCAAAATTTTAATCTGAGTAACAGTAACAACCATGTTTGCTTAAGCAGAAGCATTTGGGTCTGAATGAGATGGGAGGGACACTCTAGAAGTTTTATATTAAAGTTCTGCTTTTCTAAATGTGACAATGTTTTATCTTGTGCATGCTAATGAATTTTACTTAGATTTTATGATTCTTAGCTTTGTTAGGTGTTATTTTACGTTTATTGCCCTATTCTTAATATTACTTTGTGTAGCAAAATTTCTGTTCTTGAAAGAATTGAAGTAAAATGAGCTAAATGTTTTGCGTCTGATATACTGTGCAATCAGAACTTACCTCTCTTGCTTTCTTCAGTGTATAAAAGACAAACTTCAATACCCATTTCAGAATCTGACTACAACTTAATTTTACAACACATTCTTGAATGACTTTTATATCTAACTAGCACATTTTCCTTATGTATTAATTACAGGCCAATCTGTTTGCAGATAAAACAACACAGCATGGGAATTCTCTGGAGTTAGTAGGGGTATTAGCAAGGGCAGCAGATTTTAAATATATTTATGATATCAATATTTTATTACTCCATATAATTTCCCATTTAAGAATAAATACTCATCACATTATTAATGAGCTAAGTTGTCTTCTAGGGAGGAAACTGAGTCAAATATAGTTTTATGATTTGCTTATAGTTCAGTTGTCAGCACAGAAAGTATAAAGGCCAGATATTTTGAATTCTGCCAGCCAAAAAACTTATCTCTTCACTATATCACATTTACTAGTTTGACAGAAGTAGAATGTCTTTTTTTGCTACAGAAATAATTGGAAATCACTATCATAATCAATTGCTTAATTGACATACTATAGTGTATAAATACTTTACAAAATGTATATTCAAATGGTTTTATTTCAATTATTGAATTCTCTGTCAACATGAAAAAAAGTTTTGCTAAGGCCATTCCGTTTTTTAATGTTAAGCAGCACTATTTGCATATATCAGTACAATCAGCTTTGTGCTCCATAAACACAAATACAGGGTGCTCTTTAAAAAATTGTGAATGTCGCTACCCTTTCATTAAGGATCTGTGCTAGATGGGGTTTTCTAATTGAAGTCAGTGGCTTATGCATAGCACCTATGAACTCTGAAATATTACCCACACACCTAAGCATTTCCCTTAGCTCTGTAGTTGGACAAAGTGAAGATAAACCCAAGACAGCTGACCCTCTCTTTAGACAGAGGACAATATATGCTTGTGGAAACTCAGACCAAAACAATGTTACTATTTTCTACTGAATGTTTTAAAATTCTATGCCTAAAAATAACCATGATCTATAAGAACTGGTAATAACACCAGTACCAATGTGAGTCCTTTTTTCAAGTAGAAGAACTTCAACTTAATGTCTCTTTTCCCCTACACCCTTCTGTCTTTATAGATGCAGCAATTGTTCCACGAAAACTATGAACACAACCGCAAGGGTTATATACAAGATCTTCACAACAGCAAGATCCACACAGCCATAACACTTCATCCAAACAAAAGACCAGCCTACCAGTATAGGCTTCACAATTACATACTGAGTCGCAAAATTTCCGAACTGCGCCATCGGACCATCCAGCTCCATCGAGAAAGTGTCCTGATGAGCAAGCTCAGTAACACTGAAGTAAATAAGGAAGATCAGCAACTGGGAGTGATGCCGTCTTTCAATAATTTCCAGCCACGTGAAAGGGATGAAGTCATCGAATGGGAGTTCCTGACAGGAAAGTTTCTTTACACCATGGTGGAGAACCAGCCACCCCGGCAGAGCCTGAGCAGCGTCCTGCGGGCTGCACTGGATGATGCTGTGATGCAGGTCATGGAAATCATAAATGAGAACTCCAGATCTAGAGGAAGGCTCATTGATTTCAAGGAAATACAATATGGGTACCGCAGGGTAGACCCTCTGCATGGGGTAGAGTACATCCTGGATTTACTGCTTTTGTATAAAAGGCACAAAGGAAGGAAAGTCACAGTTCCAGTCAGACGCCATGCTTACCTTCAGCAATTGTTTAGCAAACCTTTCTTCAAAGAAGCAGAGGAGCTGGATGTAAAAAGCTTGTTGGAGGACACTAACACTGACACTCCATCTTTCTCTTTCCTTTCAAATTCTTTGAAGATTTTTTCCTCATCGTTCCAAGGCACCAAAGACATTAAGGGACACAGTGACAAGAAAATACATATTCTTGTCCCTATCACGGGAAGATTTGATACTTTCTCAAGATTTATGGATAATTTTGAGAAGACTTGTCTGATTCCCAAGCAGAATGTAAAGTTGGCAATAATTCTCTTCAGTTCTGAGTCGGGCCAAGACTCTAGCAAGCACATAGAGCTAATGAAAGAATACAGCATTAAGTATCCCAAGGCAGATATGACACTGATTCCAATGTCAGGAAAGTTTTCTAGAGGTTTAGGTCTTGAGATGGCCTCTTCTCAGTTTGACAATGACACTTTGCTGCTGTTCTGTGATGTTGATCTGGTATTCACATCAGACTTCCTCCAACGATGCAGAGATAATACTATTCAGGGAGAACAGGTTTACTACCCGATCATCTTCAGCCAATATGATCCAAAAGTAATATATGGAGACAATCCTCCAGCTGACAGTAGTTTTGTTTTCACAAAAAGAACTGGATTTTGGAGGGAATATGGGTTTGGAATTACTTGTATTTACAAAAGTGATCTGCTGACTGCTGGTGGATTTGATACCTCGATTCAAGGCTGGGGACTTGAAGATGTAGATCTCTTTACTAAAGTGATAACGTCTGGCTTGAAGGCTTTCAGAAGTCAGGAAGTAGGAGTTGTCCATATTTTTCATCCTGTTCAGTGTGACCCCAATTTAGATCCGAAACAGTATAAAATGTGCTTAGGGTCCAAAGCAAGTACATTTGCATCTACCATGCAGCTCGCTGGACTCTGGCTGCAGAAACATTTGGGTGTCAGGTACAACTGGACTCTCTCCTGACAACTCAGCCTATTTGGCCTTTTTAGGGGAGTTACCTCATTGCTATTATTTGATTTTGCTGTCAGTTAGTTTTAAACTCCCTCCTTGTAGTCTTCCAAAGACTGTTGACCTCAAACTGGATGACTGCTGTTCACTGATGTTTCTTATATCTACTGAACTGGTGAGGTGAATTCCTTCATATTTCCTTTATTTGAAATCCAGTCTAGTCATGGAAATCATACAAGCCCATGGAGCATATTCATCGCAAGAGACTGTATTAGAAGAATGTTGTCTTTCAGCTTTTGGATTCAATATCATCTTTGTTGCATTTCTCAGATTTGACGTGAAACAAATATTTACTGGTGAAGGTACCACAAAAGTGCTTTATGCTTCTTCTGGGGATGGAACTCTCTAAGACAAACTTGAGTTTTATAATTTATATGAGGACTTACATGTATAAACACTACTTTTCTTCATCTTTAGAATTTTTAAAGTAAATGAATAACTATAATTGTACCTTTATTTTTTAAAAAAAGAGTAAAGCTGAGGAGCTACTTGCAAATACAACTGGTACTGGCTACCAAGGTCCTTAAATGTCTTATTATTGAAACAACTCCTCATTGTTATTCAGTACTCCTCATTGTTATTCAGTCAAAGTGTAAATGAACTTTATTTTCACAACAAACAGGATTTAATCAAATACTCATATACACTTGGAAGATTTTTGAGCCAACATCTTTCATTTGCAGGCAAGAAGAAACTATGACTCAACATGGTCGTTTATGTTAAAGTGCAAGCTTACAGTGTTCTTACTTTGAAACACATAATATAAGTTACTCTTTCTGTTTTTAGAATGAGTCACTAATACATAATTTTCTTTCACATTCCTTTCATAAGGCTGCACTTCAGTGTTGCAAGTTAAAGCTTTTTTTTTTTTTTTTACATTTTTCATGAATATTGGTACTCAGTAGCAACTTGTTGTTAAAGTAACTGTAGAATAGTTATTTAAGTTTCAAAACTTACTATTGCTGGTCAAAGTTCCTTGCCAATATATTTATATTAGTGGAGGTTATAAGACTGTGTTCAGATTTATCTCTCCAAACAGCCTGAAGCTGTCATATAGTGGATTCATGAAGTAAAATATTTAAAGTAATACCAACAGGAGAAATAATAAAATACATTTCTGAAATGTTTATATAGGGATATATATATGTGTGTGTGTGTGTGCGTGTGTGTATATCCCTATATATATAGATATATAAAGAGAATAATTTCAAAGTATGTTCCACTTTTCAGTCCAGGCAGTGATTTGTTACAATCGCTGCTATTTTTGCTACGTGCTTGGAACATTTCATGTTATACTGTGGTAAGAGCTTAGAGACATTCAGAAAACCATCAGAATTCAGCTAAACTTAAGTTATTGCAGTGGGTACATCTAACAACCTCGGTACCCTTGATTTCAAACTATATTTCAAACAGAGCTGGGCAAGAAAAATTTTTTGTTTTTCAGCTGTAACTGACTGCTTCTCTGTTTCCTTAAAAAAACCCAAAAATCTCCCAAAACCCCCCACAACAACTAAGAGTTTGAAATACACTGGTACACCTGTTTGTGTGAGGATATCCAGATAATCTCCTAAGGCATGAAGAGAGTATGTAAGTCAGTTAAAGTCTGTTATCTGTGATTCTCTGTGCTGGATTTACCATGCAAAGAAAATGGCAAGGATTGCTTAAACTCAGAATTAAAGAGATGGCTGTTTGCTGTGCGCTTTAAAAAAGGCCATTCCCTTGCTCTGGAAAAGGTAGTAATTGTGGTAGATGAGAACAGAGAGTATAATTCATATTTGTACCAGCCCTCCTCAAGTAGAATTCCTGACTTGTTATTTTCCCAGAGGCTCTTGCCTTCCTAGCCAAATGTCTGACAAAAGAAAAATTCAATATCACTTATAATATAATTCTTGAAAATTGCTCTTCAAATTGGGAGCAAAGTCACACTTTGTTCATTAAAAAAGCCAAGAACAAGGAACATGATATACTTTAAAAATCTCAACCAATGCAACTCAGATTGTAAATACCAAAAATTTATTGCCTGTTGATACATGTTTGTGATGATTTCATAAATGAGAAAAAACTCTAATGACTTATAAAGACATCTAAGGAAATCATTGTCTACTGGGATGTATTCCAGTGCTTATTTCAATTACTTAACTTAGTGGCCAGAAAGTATTTGCTCAGCTCAAAGTAAAATAATAGATTAGAACAAGCAATGAAACCAATCATTCAGTGGGGATAAAGATGTATACAGAGGGCTTGCAGGATCAGGTCCTACATGATATAAGCAAAATGCTAGTATTTACCAGTACAAATATTTATTTAGTGTCTTGACTGATTCATTTGTTTATATGATGAATTACTTTGTTAAAAACCTGATTATAAATGTTTATTATGAAATATTGCATTTTCTTTTGAAATAACTATCCTGAGATAACTTGAGAACTTGTGTTAGTTTGTCTAAGGAATAATATGCCTTCTAAGGAGATCATATTAAAAGGAAAAAAAAGCACAAAAGTGTTAATGTTATGTATGTAGAGATTAAGATGGGAATATCTGTGTTAATCAACTGTTTGCTTTTGTCTGGTCTGAATCATAATCTTGATTGTAAAATGAAATTTCTATGTGTAAAATGTCCCTTTGTAAATGCGTGACAAGTGAATTCACAACAGAACATAACAACCAAATTTTCCCCAAACCTCCTTCCCCTGGGAATAGTTTTCCTGGCTTCATTGCTGGGATATGGGTTGTGAACAGCTCACACTTTGGCTTTTCAGACACAGCCATTCTTAAAAAAAAATCTCTGCATTCACTACTCAGAAACCTCAGAAATACCCAAACCACTGCATCATGACATGTTGTCCCAGTCACAGTGCTTAATTAAATAGAGCATTTGCATCTCCGGGATGAAGGAAAAACATCATGTTGAGCTTTCTAAGACTTGCTGAATGTACTCTGCATCAAGACACTGGTTCTCAAGCTGAAGAAAGGCAGAAGGCCGGGGGATGTGCGAGGATCAGCCAGTTGTGCCCAAGTTATCCCTGTGCTGCCACCTGTGCTGCCCACTGCCTATCTATGGGTTGGCACTCAAGCCAGCACAGAAGAACTTGCTGCCATCAGCTGCTTTTGAGAAGAAAAAGATTTTAATCAGGGAGGAATGAAAGGAGGGTCCCAAACTGAGGATTGATTGAGTGGGGTGGCAGATTGTCTTGTGCAGATCATGTTTCTCACCCTCCCCAGAAGAAAAGAGAACCTGGTCTCACACCTCTTCCCTGTTTGCTCTCAAAGGGCATTGAAAGAAGGGGCAAAACTTCATGGGGCTTGTTGGCCTGCATTGTGTGCTTGGGTCCTACCATATCATGGGACATGTTGGGGGAAAAGTGCCACATGGTCTTCCTAAAAAACAGTACAGAGAGAGGTACCTTCTGCACTCACCAAACACCAGGTGTGCGCAAAACTGCCTTCTGGAGCCTTTGCTCTACTGTGTGCTTCATAGTGCCTCGAGATTCTTGCAAAAAATTTCAATGCTGGTAAAATGACTCCTAGGAGTGTGCTGCACATCCTCAGTAAGTGTGGAGAGTTGCAAGCAGTGTGAGTTAAAAACCATCAGGCAAATAAACAATTTAAACTTATTTTGATGTCTTAACTAATTACTACAATTACTTCTTAAGATGTAGTTTGATGCATCAAACATTTTGCTCCAAAGAATGATGCCAGTTTTAAGATACTAAAATACCCCCACATGTGTAGATTGTATCTTATTTCCCTGCAACTTGAAATCAGTTAAAATTTATGGAAAAAAACAGGGACTAGAAATTAGTGAGTCACTGGCTGGGGGAAAGGCTTATGTTTCTGCTATAGTTTTAAAAGATAAATCAATAAGGAGAAAAAAAAAATTACTGTGTGTAATTTGTGTGAGATGCACACAAAAATCAGCTATGATGTTAAGAAGCAGTGGTTCTAAGCTACAACAAAATGTGCTGTTTCACTAATTCTAAATACAGTAATTTCACGAATATAAGCCACATGGACTATAATCCGTATCTCTGGGTGTTGGCAAACATTTCGGTTTTTGTCCTTAAATAAGCCGCACCTGAGTATAAGCCGCTCTGTCGTTCACAGCGAGGACCCGCGTGCAACAAAGTTGCCAAATAGTAACAGAATTGCGGCATGGCTGGGGGTTTACTGGCTCGGCTAAAGCTGTACAGGCTCGGCCCGCTCAGGGCTGCCAACAGGGCCAGGACAGAGCCCCACCCGCCCCCGCTCCCGTGGCGGCGGGCAGGGACAGAGCACCCCCCGCTCCCATGGCGGCGGCGGGGGGCGGGGACGGAGCCACCCCCCACTCCCGTGGCAGCGGCGGGCGGGGACGGAGCCTGCCTGCTCCTGCCGCGGCAGGCAGGGGCAGGAGTCCCCCACTTACCCCACCGGCCGAGGGGATGGCAGCACAGGGCCCCCTCGTCTCTCCCTCGGGCTGTGGCAGAGGAAGGAAGGAGGGACCTCCCCTGCCCCCCGCGCTGCCTGCAGGGAGCCAGCTCCACCCGTGGCACAACAGAGTAACAATTTGTAACAATCGTGAAATGCCGGCTTTTACTGGCAGGTTGCTYGACTCRGCACCTCRGTTTCCACTTCAGGGKTTGGAAATGTCAGAAAATTATTCACATATTAGCCACCCCTGAATGTAAGCCGCATTTCCGGTGTGGGAGCAAAATTTTAGTTAAAATGGTTTATATTAATGAAATTACTGTACTTACAATAACTGAATATCACTGAAGGTTATAGTCTGTTGTACACCTCTAAATAACATGTGTAATCCATTTTTAATTCCTTCATTTCCTAGAATAATTTTAATTTTCTTCCATCAGCATTTATTCACTTGATTAATAAGATGGCTTTTCATGACTTACTCTCAATTTCTTATTTTTCTTGGGTCTCCCTATTTGCAGTATGTATTATTACAGAACTGAAACTTTTTGAACTAACATGATATTTCTATTACAGTTTTATGATTTCACTGCCATACAAAACTGCTGAACTAAAATATTTCAGTGAATGAGTTTCCAGGCCTACTTCAAGTTGTTTCCATTTGCCTGTCACTGTAAGTTAAAAGTGTTCTGAATATTATTACTTCATTTCTTCCTCTGGTCTCCTTCATACAGAATCATACCAAAGCAAGGAAATACAAAAATATTACAATGCTTACATCTAGGAAAATTAACAGAATCTGGGGATTTGTGTGATCCCTTTTATTTTTTTAAAATTTCAAGTCTTTTATCTCAAATTTCATTACCTTACTTACCAGTTTTCTGATTTTAATAAAAGAAATAATGGTTATTAAGATGTAAGGCATGTATTAGCTTCACCCTACAAACTGTCATTTTGCGTCCTTATTTTCTAGTCACCTTATTATTCAACAGATGTTTGCTATTCATAGGAACTTTAAAGATAAATTAAAAGCATCCTTGATGGTTCACTATTTACCTAGTCTTAGTGAAGAGCTTAAGCATGTAGGCAGAGATCCAAAGATGTACTGTACACTGCAGGCTGCTGATTTTTGTTTCTTTAGTAGGGCTGGAGGGAAGATCTCCTCAGCTCTGCATAACATGTCTGCAGTGTGATAGGTGCTTCACAAATCAGTCATGTCTAGCTATAATTTTAAGTGACTGCAAAGTTATCATGGGCTTCCAGTTTCATACAGCAGGCAAGATTTATTGTACTTACCTAAACACATGAGAGACTGATCTGCAGATTTAGAGGCTGGTGACATAATCAGGTGGTAGACAAGTAGATTAAATACATCTGCAACATCTGGGCACACCTACGGTGAGCACCCCTTTAAACAGGATGGCCCAGGAATGTAGTAGGTTCAATAAAGATGTTCCTAAAAGACGTGTATTCTAGCTGACATTAAATTGCCTTTAGGTGATTTCCGTTTAAAAAAAACAAACCTCCCCCCCAAAAACAGCAACAACAAAAACACAAACCAACCTTGTGCTTGAAGGGATTATTAACATTGTTACTACTGGTTATTTGGGAAGCCTTCATTTCTTGCTTTCATTCCTGATTAGGGTAATATGGAGCAATAAACTATGCTTATTTTTCACATTTCACCATACACTGTTCACTAAAGGAAATAAAAGCTAACCAACTTCTTTGAATATGGTGGTTGAACTGTGAGTGACCAGAGAAAGAATTGCTTGGTGTAGTATAGCTTTGAAACCAAGACTGAGACCTACTAACAGGTAAGGACAATTTCAGCATAACAAGTAGAAACCTAGGTTTGTGCAAGCTGTTATGGTATCTGGGGATCCACCTTATTGCTTAGTGAGTGATTGATAGGAACAGGCTCTGTGCAGTCTGGATGCAATGCTACCAGCATCTGAAGAAAAAAGTGAGAATGCAGTAAAAAATGTTTCATAGGTGACAGGATAAATAGTAAGGATGCAGATCCAGAGGGGCATGTGTCTTTTCTTCTTTTAAGACAGTGGAAGATAAAACATCTTTTAAAAAAGAACTCTGCTTTACTTTCTTCCTGAAAGCTTTTCCCCTTGTACATTCCACTTGTATGCGCAGAGACAAATGCTGGGACAGTCTGGAGCAATATCAAAACTTTCTACACCTGATTTGTTCTTACCAGAAAGCCCTTTTTGAAGTGATGGTTAAGCTGACAATTTTTAATTCCTCCTTTTCTCTTTTTAGATATTACACAATTTATTATTATTTAACTACAGTAATTTCACAACTATAAGGCGCACCCTTTTGACTAAAATTTTCCCTCAAACCCGGAAGTGCGCCTTATAGTCCGGTGCGCCTTATCTGAAGGACAAATCAGCAAAAGTTGACAACCCAGAAGTGCGAGCCGCGAGGGGGAGTGGCCCCGCGGGGCTGCGCCGGGCTGTGAGAGGGAGTGGCCCCGCAGCAACGTCGGGATGTGAGGGGAGAGGGGCTCCACGGGGCAGGGAAAGCCAGCATCGGGGCGTCCCCCATGCAGCATCGGGGCAGCCCCGGCGCGGGGAAGGGGAGAGCCACCAAAATCTGGGTGGTCCCAGCGCGGGGAAGGGGAGACCCGCAGAAATCGGGGCGGTCCCGGTGCGGGGAAGGGGAGAGCTGCAGAAATCGGGCCAGCCCCGGCGCGAGGGGGATAGAAAGCCGCAGAAATCAGGGCGGCCGCCGCATGGGGAGGGGGAGAGCCACCGAAATTGGGGCAGCGGCGGCACGGGGCCTGCCGGCATCGGGTCACCCAGGGCACCAGGGGACTCCTGCAGAAGCAGGGCCCCGGGGACGCTCCACGGAGTGGCAGCGGCCATGCCCCGTCCCCAGGGATGCTCCACAGAGCGGCAGCAGCCATGCCCGGGCCCTGGGGACGCTCCACGGAGCGGCCCCGGCCATGCCCTGGCCCTGTCTGGTACAGGCTAGCCCGGGGGCCAATGGCTGCTGGGTTGAGGCGGGGCCTGGGCCAGCAAATGCACAGGGGGAGCTGGGGGCGGATCCTCACTGCAAAAAAAAAAGAAGCGCGCCTTATAGTCCGGTGTGCCTTATCTGATCTACATGGTGCGACTTTTGCTGGCTGTCGGCGGGTGCGCCTTATAGTCCAGTGCACCTTATGGTCGTGAAATTACTGTAAGTGGGATCTTTGATAGCTTTGTGTCACAGATGCTTTGGTGCTTTCTGCCTAAGATGTTTTAGTTTTCCATTGTATCTTCATAAATTGCACTGTTACATGGCACATTGTTGCTTTAAATTATGAAGTACCTTTAAACAGAGGCTTCTGGACAGTAGTTTTCAGCTGATGCAACCTTGCAACCACAGCTGCATGGCTGAAACAAAGTACATTCACCTAATAGTAATTTATTTGTTGCACTCATACAATGGTTTTGTTTGGCAGAAAACTCAGAATGAAGTTACAGCTAAATAATTTTTGTTGAAAAAGTGAGAAAATCTGTTTAACTAGAACCAAGCAATAAGCCATTCCTCCAGCACGTGCTTTTATTGGAGGACATCCAGAAACTACAGGTGTTTTTAACCAAAAAAGTTACGGGGAGATGTCTTTAGTAAAACTGAATGAGAAACACTGTTTTGTACTTCAAAGCAGCTGGTAACAGAAAATGTATCTTGCCTGTTAAAATATATCAGTCATCATCTCTGCCACAGCCAACTGATATTTTAGGGACAGACACAAGGGCAGATCCCTTGGTCTTGCCCTCATGTGTGAAAGTGACCAGAGATACCAAGATTAACCTGGAACACCCTTAGAAGAGAGTCCACTCTGAAAGAAACATGCATGTGGACAAAGAAGGGAGCATGCAAGAAGCTTTCTCTTTCTTCCCTTTCTTTTAGGCTTGACATGGTGCTGTGTTCATCAGGGAGCTAACCAGGTCTTCCTGGATTGAGCTTGGCACCAGGCAAAAGCACTGGTAAAGCCTAAATGTTGTGTATATGACAGGACTAGACACTGGTAGGTGATGGGAAAGCAAGTACATTAATTTCATGATTACAAGCCGCACCATTTTGACTTAAGTTTTGTTCCATACCCGAAAGTGCACCATGTATTTGGGAGCGGCTAATATACGAAAAAAATTCAGAAATTTGCCAACTGGAAATGCGAGCAAGCAGCAGCCCTGAGCCGGTGCAGATCTCTGGTGGGGGAGGGGGAGCTGAGCTGGGCTGGGGCAGCTCCGTGGTGGGGGAGGGAGAGCTGAGCCGAGCTGGTGCAGCTCCGCGGCAGCGTGGGGGTGCCAGGCCGAGCCCGCACAGCCCCGAGCCAGTAAACACCGTGTTCCTGTGATTCTGTTACTAATTGACCACTTTGTGAAAGTTGCACAGGGATCCTCTCTGGGAACGACAGAGCGGCTTATAATTGTGTGCGGCTTGTGTATGAACAAAGAACAAAATGTTGGTGATACCCGGAGGATGCAGCTTATAGTCAGTGCAGCTTGTAATAGTGAAATTACTGTATATGGGAAACATATAAGGAGTCAAGAAAATGAATTATTTTGCACGTACAGTAGAAAGTGTGTGTGTAAGTTATTTTACTAGCCCTGATATGTAGAGGCAAAAGTGAGTAATTAAAGGACATAGGCTTGAAGGAGAAGATGCAGGGCAGGAAACAGAGTAGGTGTCTAAGCACAAAATTTAATTACAGTAGACATTGAAGTATATATGGAGAAATAGCACAAGAAAGAGAAGAAAAGAAACTGCAGGAATAAGAGAAGAATTGAAAAAGACTTAATAAAAAGCAACTGAAGGCTAGCATAGATGCTATTGCCCTGGATACAGAATGCATCATAGTGCCATTCATGAAACTGGGGACACATTCTATGAAAAGCCTTTCTGTAGCACTGCATCCCACAGCTTTACCTGGGAGTGGCTGAGGGACCAAATGCCAAGCTAATACTAAAATATTTTTTTCTTTTGTTTGCATTTTATCAAAGCCCAAAATACCTACAGTTGTTTTCCTCTTGGTTTACTCCCACCCTGCATGGTAAATATCTAGTCAGACAGTGTGTTACTGGGATTCTGTAGTTTTGAACGCAGTTAAAAATGCAGGAGATGTCATTAATAAACAAAATGGCAGTACCAATGCTATCCCACATCTGAATTTATCTTTTTGTTGTTAAAATGTCCTCCAATTACAAAAATTTGGCTGTCAGCAGAAACTTCTGCAGTCTTGCCCCATCTTTTGTTCCCTCACACTATCAAAGTCTAGCGTCTACTGTACTTAGGTATGATGACAAATTTAGAGAACTATGGAAATCTATCTCCTTTTAATAGCATCATTATTTTTTCTCACAAATTTTATTACAAGATTATGGATTAAAACCAAAATCATGTATCCCAGTTAAAATTATCTTTCAGAGTCTTCAAACAAATATGAAGTTAGACACTGTAATGATGTCACTGATATGTAAAATGGCTGAACTACAGTGTTTTGTTGCATTAGTTCCCAGATCTGCTGCAAGCCATTTTCTGTGCTGCTGTTGTTAAGATGTCAGTTACTGCTGAGGACTGAACTGAGACAACAAGTTAACCACTGGTGTGGCCAGAGCTTTCTGGTAAATGCTGGGATACTTAAATTGATAAACTTGAGCTTTTGCACATTTGAGATTTAAAAACCTGGGATTGTGATCAAGCTGCTATTGAATAATGAATTTATTTTCCCTTTCATGTGCTTTTTTAATAACATCAGTAATTATAGACAAAAATTTTTATAGACAATAAAAACTTTTATTTATAAAATTTTAAAAAAGTTTAAAACTTTTATTTATAGACAAAACTTTGGCTGACCTTCAGTTCCTGCAAACCTAGTCTAAAGCACTGAAGAGCAATTACAATTTCCCAAAGACGAAATAAAATATACTGAGGAAAATCTCACTGAGTCTGATAGAAAATGTTCTGTATATATTGCTATCTATTAAGGTTATAGAAACAATATATCAGATCTATGTTTTACCAGGTCTTGAGGGTTTTGTTAGGCAAAGACATTTCCTCCTATGAAAGGGAACAACTCTGGGTCACCTAAACTGGCTGAATAGAATGGTCAACAGTTGTGGCAATAATTATATGCCAAGTTTTTGTTATTTCAAGTCTATCAAACCAGATCAGTAAAGCTCTGGAAAAGAGCAAGTGCAAATTAAATTATTGCTGGTGGCATTTGACAAGTTAGGACAAGGAAAAAATGACAGTTTTATGAATCTGTTAAGGAGTATCTATAAGACTGAAGCATTTTTTAGAACTCAACATAACATAGTCTCCAATGTTTCCTATATCTAAAAAACAAGCAATCTTATAATTGCAAACTTTGCACTCCAGATTACTATAGCAGCACGGTAGTGTCAGTAATTGAGATAGTGTTTTACATGTCTCTGGAATTAGAGAGATTTTCCTATCACCACAGTGGCATATTCACACCATCTTCCTGTGTTCACTTACCAAATTTTGACATGAGTCTGACGACATACAGCCATGATCTAACTTCCAAACAATTTTTGAGAGCACTTCTAGACTAAAGGAGGAGCACCATGCTAATATGATTCCTGCCCAAAGTTCAGCATCAGTGTGATATAAAGTTTCTGCTACTTGACATAGAAAACTAAGGGGTATCACAATAGTAGTAGTTACCTTATGATTATTTAGTATTTTTCATCTTGTTCTCCAGCAAAATTTGATGTGAATCAGAGTTTCCTGTTCTTTCTCACACACCTTGATTGGATGAGATTTGTCAGACACAAAGAGGCAGAAAATTGTGGAACTACTTGCCTTTTCAAAAATTTCAATTAGTTTCTGAGAAACTGAATTGCAGTCCTTCGAAGCAGGATATGCTTTTTATTTTGATACACAAGCTCGCTTCTATATTGAAGAAGTTCTCTATCAAAAAGAAGTGATTCAGAAAGTGCTAATTGCTGTTAAGACTGGATTCATAAATCAGACTGATAAGACTGCAATAGGCCGTACTCAAACCATACCTTTTTTATACAACTTTTTTAAAAACCAAAAAACAACTTTTAGAAAGGATTTTTGAAATCTCTATCCCGACCATTCAGGCATATAAGTGAATCACAGTTGCCCCTTCATCTGCCTTCATTTTGAGAGTGAGACCAAAGGAACTGATATTATTTCATGGACCATTTATAGATGAACTCATCTTTACAGGAGGATTTTTAAGACTTTCTGTGGGGAGGTTTTTTTAATTAAAATGGAAATCTGCAGTAAAGTAGAATAGAGTAAAGGATGAATGTCATTTGGATGACATTTTTGTGATGATTAAAGGTACACTAGAGATCATTTGAAATGCCTAAACTTTCTCAAAAGCTTTGCAATGTCTTTGCTGCTGTGGCATGGGTAAGATCAACATTTGGAAAAGTGGTAAAAATCATCATCTAGGAGAAAGCAGATTATGAATGCAGAGGATTTGGCTTACTGAACATAATTATACTGAGCACTTAAAAAATGTACGGGTAATTTTCTTAACATGCTTTTATGAGCTCTTTATAAATAAACTTCAGCCCTGGTAAGGGAGTGGTGATTGGTCAGGTTATAAAAGACTGCTCCCAGCTTCAGGGTAAGGATGGCAGGTTGCTTGAACTAAACAGGTTTGCGAGCAGCATGATTTCTGCAGCTGTTGTAAGAGGAGGACTGGGAACTACCTGCTTAGGGAAGCTTTATTACTGCGAAGATTGACAGTGTCTTGCCTCTACAGTGCTGTAGAGCAAGAGAATAGAAACAATGGTTGGTTACTGGCCACAGTGGGGCTGTGAGCGGTCATATCTTCACTTCTTCTAAATGGCATGGAGCTAGCAAAACCCTATGGAGACACTGACAAGAGAATTGCTATGCTAGTCTCACACAGCTGGTGAGTACACATAGCAGCTATCCTATAGCTGCTCTAATTTATACCAGCACTTGGGTCACAGGAGATTACCTCCTGACAGACATTTCTTGTGCTGTTGATATCCCACAGGCAACTATGGCACTGTATTTGCAAATAGGCAAGTTGTGCTTCCAAGCTTAGCAGGAAAAACAGGAGATCTGGAAGAAACATGGGGTGATAGAGTGAAACAACTGTTGTAAAGATTTTGTTCATCTTCCTTTACGTAGAGAAGAAAAACATTATTTGACACGGCATAAGGTCACACAAAAAAGGATGGAGAAGCATAACGACCTCTACGCCTAGACCTGCTGCATGCTGTGGTTATGCAGATAAGTAATAAAAATCAGGAATAAATATACTACTAACCCTGGAAAATAGGTTATCAACTTGTTAATGAGAAGTTGAGGATAAAAATGTCACTGAAGCTAGGGAATGGAAGCTGAGGAAGCCCATGCTGTCAGAGTCAAAATGATTCAGAGGACTTTGCTGGCAGAAGCTGGAGCAAAATGTTTCCACTCACAGGATTTGTTTTCAACAAACATCAAAGGAATCAAATGTCTTTGTGAACTAGCATATTTTTGATCATGGGGACAGTTGGTTTGCAACTCAAGGTTTAATCAAAGCAATGTCATTTGACAACTTACTAAAACCTATGAGATCAAGATGCCTTTTCTGGAAACAGGATGTGATTAAGTATCATCATCACCATTCAGAGACTGACCCTTCAGACACCCTCCCAGTTTCAGCAATATCCCTTTCAATTAACAGTAATAGTTTATGGGAGGTACCTGTCTGTCTTGAGTAATCTGAATTTTAAGATCGATTGTAGCATGTACTCCACTATGTGTAATGCAGTTTCCTAAAGTTTTGTCAAAGAGGTTGTAACTCATTTGAAGTGCACATTTTGAAAAAGGCAACTATATCTAATGCATGAGGTAAAATTTGGGGATGTCCTTATTTTTCACTTGAGAAACTTAATTAATTCAGTGGTAGCCATGACAGAAGTCAGAGTTAAGATGACAGCCATTAGAAACCTAGGCAAATCCAAACCAGAGTTTGCTCTTTATGTTTTAATTATGCACTTCCAGTAAACAAAAGTTGGGAATTCAGCACCCTGCTAGCCACCAGTTTTCTTTATTTCCTAATGTGAATACAGCTTCTCTGCTCTTCTGGAGGTGATCTGGCCCCCACACAATATCACACCTCTTTCATTATCAATTCCAGATACTGCTGTGAAACTCTACTGTTTAATTTTTAACAAGAATCTTACACAGTTGTGAGTGGATTCTGCTTGCCATTGCCATCTATTTCATCTTCATTTTATTCCTTTCTCCTAGTTTGCACATAGGTAGTAGGTCTCTGAGATGCATTCTACTTCTCAGCCTGTGTTTACACCATATATAATAGGCTGCCGAGTCTGTTCATGGGTTTCAATGAATCCTAGTAAAAATTTTGAAGTGCAATTGAATAGTTCTAGGTCTAGGAGTTTGTAGCTGAGAATTCAAATATATATATATTCCAGAGAACTGTTCTCTGTGTATACCTACAGAACTTACCCCTAACATTATGTAGCTCTCACAGTTTGTCTCTCTGGCAGGCTTAAGAGTGCAATTAATTTGGTCATATAAAATCTTTGCAACACTTTTGACTGGAATACGAGGGAGAGAAACTATACCAGCAGAGGGAATTTATCTTCATGGATCAGTTAAAAAGAGCCCCAACAAAACATAACAACAACAAAACCACAAACAAAAATCCTTAAAGAGAAAGAACCAAACCCCTGAAATACAGTTGTGCGATGGGGATCATCTTTAGGGTCACTCTGCCTTTGAACTTACTTTTTCTGAAGTTGTCAAATGGAAGTTATCCTCAGAACAATATTTGTGTTTGTAACTCTGTTCAGCATTTTGGTTTTGTGCATTGGGAATTGGCAAAATGTATCACTCCTTGTTCATCTCTGTAAGTGTTACACAGCTACAGCTATTCCTGCAGGCCACTCATGCTGGCAAGTAGGCATGTGTGTCTGATAACCTACTCAGGCAGCAGAGAAGTGTCCAGGAAACTGGACTGAAGCAACAACTCACTCCAAATAAAATGCAATGAAGTCTGTTTTATTCTCCTTTCTCCCCACACGTACTGATTCTTGATGTGTTCTACACAAGACTAAGAGTTGGACTTGATCATCCTTGTGGGTCACTTCCAGTTTGCAAAAGTGGGATCCATGATGGGTACCTAATCATCTGCATAGTGGGGGTTTTTTTTGTCCTGTGTCAGCTTCATTTGGAACTGCTGGAATCATTGCCTTCAATTCAATAGGACAAAAGAATGAAAAAAAAGAGTCTGTGTGTGTTTATCAAAGACCACAGAACAGAATTGCAGTAATTAAGAGCCACTCATGGAAGAACAAAGTATAAGACTAATGACAGACTAATGCAGAAACACATTGAAAGCATTTCCATAATTTGAGATGAACTGACAGACTGACAGAAGGAAGGCAAAACCTGTTAAGGAACACCGCTCCCTGCCCTGTTGAAAGACTTAACTATGTCTTACATCCCACATTTTCCATGTGCTGTGAAGACACTTCACCTATGAGGCAGCATAGCATATCATGGTTGTGTTGTAGTTCTGAGCCTGTAAGCAATCACAGACTGATGGGTTTCCATTCTGAAAAGTGATGGATCCCATGAACCAGTAGCTTTTCCCCAGCTTTCTCACTACTCTTGCAGGGGCTTCTGAAACCAGTAAAAATATTTTGATTGCTGTTACTTTCAGTACAACAAAGGCAAAAATTCTCCCATCATTTTTGCACTGAATTTGGCTGTTCATTGTCTATATAAAAATGAGAAAACTCCTTTCTTGTAACTCATCTTTTCTCTGTCTTTGTTGAGAGATGTGTATACTTTGACCCTATTAAAGACACAATTGATTATGAGAGGATTATGTCTCAAAGCTAAACTATGGTTTTGAGACTTGAATCAGGTATCTAGACCAGGTGAACCAGAGCTAGTTTCTATGTAAGTTAGTGGTGTTCAATATTTATTTTACATTTTATTCTCACATAGCTTACAGTCTGGGGCTTTGGTGCATCTCTAGACTCTTGGAAGACATCCAAGCCCTCTCGCAGGACTCAGTGCAAACAAGATTCATGCAGTCATTCTCCTTTCACAGTGACTGGAGTGAGCCATGGATCAGTCTTAGAGGGTTCCTTCTGGTGACCAGCTTAGACTGTTATGTGTGCAAGAAAATACAAACACTGCAGGGCTGCCCTTTACACAGAGATGGCAGTGTTGTTGGTGTCCTCTGTTCTATCCTGCATGACTTGAAGCTTTACAGTCTTAATTTCTGCATTAATTTAAAGCAGTAGGAAAGGCTATTCAAAACTGTGTAGAAATGAAAATCTATAAGTTTCCTGAATTTTATTTTTAAGTTGTCTCTTACATACTAGAATAACTCAGGATTTTAGCTGAAACCACGTTAGATATAGCTGGAGACTTGATGGGAAGGTGGGAATCTCAGTGTATGTTCTTTGATTTTATTATAAATTTTTATTACCCACTTCCCCAGATAAATCTGTCTTAAATTCATTTCTAAGTCATCAAAGAATATGTTCTATGCCTCAAGTGCACCATTGACATTCCTTTGATAATTTCAATGGATGATATTTTACAAGTGTTTACTTCTCCACATAGATCAGTGCTAGTTACTATTTTGGAAATAAAGCATTTTAATAATTGCTGAGATAAGCCAGAGTTGAAGGTGATTTCTATCTACTCTCCAAACCACATTGTTCAATTCTACCTACAAAACTTATCTGTGCAGTATTTTCACTTCATATTTACAATCTTTCACAGAGTTCAGATGACAATTAGATTTTTGGGATTCCTATTTGAATTTAAAGGTTTTCTATGGAAAAAAAATGCACATATATTTACGCATTTTCTCTATAAGTTAGATATAGCAAGTGATGTTGAGATTTTCCATTTGGAGAAAAGGGCAAATGTAAACAAAAGTGTTTCATTTTAGCATCAGAATTTTCAGATTTGCTATAGTAATTAGTGCTGACATTTTTAATCTTTGCATATTCCCCTTCAATATGACAGCCTCTGTATCTACAAGAAGTAAGTTCTGAAGAGTAGTTACAACATCACAATGTCAGTTGGCTGGCAGTTCCTGATAGAATTGGGTACACTTGCAAGACAGGCCCTTGGAAGGGCAAGGGAGCAAGGGAAACCTTCAGCATAGTTTTTCTGTGACACCTTTGTAGCTAATTCTGAACTTATTTGTGCTGGTGCTGAGGCAGGTGCATAGCATTTCCAGTATGGCACCTTGTTTAACCTGCTTGATGAGAGGGCTCAGAAGTCCTTGAAATGGGAACTATGGGAAAAATAGAGACATAATTGTCATCTTGAATTTCAGAAGTCCTGACAATTTCTTACAGTCTGACAAATTAAAAGTTACCTTTTTTCTATTTTAGAAATCTAAATGTAGTTATATTAGAGCCTTTCCAAATACAATTTTCTATTTAATAAGAAAACAATAACATGTGTCAAGATCATTCATTTCAAAACAAGATTGATATATCCATGCTCTCCATTTCTTTGACAGGAATGCTGTTAAGAAGCCCGGGTAATTGTTTTGTCATGGCACAATATGCTTGACAGTCAGCACACACAAGAGGGTCTGGCAAAAATGCAGCATTTCCACACAAAGGATAAAAGCATACAGCTTCAAGTGGGAAGTACAAAGGATGAGAGAAACATATGCTTCCAGAGTTGCCCATGTTACTAGAATCCACACGGCATCTAAATTTTAAGAACAAGAGGTTGTAGAGGTTTTGCCACTTATCAGGACACTTCTTTTTGTGATGCTATATTTAATTATCTTAATTTCTCTGAAATCATATATATGAAAATTGACTTAATTCCCACAGACTGAAATAAATTGTTTTGAATCACCACCCAAAAATGAAGATAATTCATTGCAAAATCATCAGAACATCCTGTAACTACATGCTATATCAGGAGCTGAGAAGATCCTAAATTACTTTCATCACTAATATTCATCAGTAAACTGAAAAAAAGAAGAAGTAATAAAAGGAAGCAACTTTCCCGATGTGTTTGTATAGTTTGAAACTACTTACACTTCTATTGCAGATTCAAGGAAAATTGAACATGACTGTAGAAACCACAGATGAATACTCATTTCTTTCTCAGTGAATTCAGATTACTCAGGAGAAACACATGCTCACTCTTCTGCATTAAGAAAAAAAGTGTGCGATCCTTCTCAAGTGCCACATAAATTATATCAAATGGAAACAAGTGCAAGCCCTAAGGCCTTCATACTTATGCCATAAAATAACTTCCATACAATATTTCAAGTAAGAAGATACTGAAGTTATTTTTTGGCAAATAACATATCCTGATTTCCCTGAACATGTACAGATTACAAAGGAGAATGCTGAACTCAAACTTCAAATGAACTTCACAAACACAGGTTTCCACGGTTTGGCTCAGAGCAGTTAAAGAGTAAATTTTCATGGTGGATTTTCATACACAAACTCTTACCAGCCATAGATGGAGTATGGGATACACCAGATCTGGGTTTCTCAGCACCAGGAGTAGTTAGGGTCCTGACACCAAGGTGGCACTAATCTGTGCTTGCCCACATGACAAAACTCTTTGATGACCTTCTTTTGTGGAAATGGTCTTTGTTATCCTTTCTCTTAATTCTTTACATTGCTTAGTTGAAAATTATGCATAGGAAAACACAGTAAAGTATGTGGTAGGTGTGAAGTATGTGATAGGTGTGAGATGTGTGATAGGCATGAAGCTTTTGCACTGGCTGATGATGATCTCATAATTACATCTAAAGATCTCCTGAGCTCACAGGCAATTCTAACTGCTGCATATCTCTGTATGCACAAGGTCATTTACTGAGGCTCTGCAGCAGCACATTTCTGAGCCATTTGTCTTATGCTCCCCTGCCTTTCACTGCTGGCTTGTTGTATTTGCCCAGAGATGCAATGCCTGATTACTGATTTTTCTTTAAGATTGGTTTTCCTTGCATGCAGATTTTCTTGTTCTATAAAACAAAAAATTGATATAAAGATGAATGGAAATAGAAAAAAAGAAGAAAGTGCCAACATGTGGTCTTAGTTCACAAGAACGCTCAACCTGAAGCAATGCCTCCTCTGTTTTTTCTTCATAGTTATCATGGGCTATTGATTAAAGACCCAAACTGATTTGTAAATACTAGAATACAATATATCATAAAGCTATATTCAACTTAAGTTTTGGGAAAAAAAAATTAAAAAATAATACAGCAAATAAAAGCCAAAGATAAAAGATGTACCACATAAAATTGTGACAATAATGTGATGACACTGATTTTAGAACTCCAAATTTTGATTGTGTTCTCTATCCAGTATAAGCTCATATGTAAAAGCTTGGTTATTGACTCTATCATAATCCCAAAACAGAGTACTATGAAAAAGAAGACATTTATTGTAATTTGCAGTTAATTTCACTCCCCAAAGATTGCAAAACTTCCTATGATTAAATTGTGTATTGGTTTATAAATAACATTTGTCAAATCTGCAGACAAGCTTTAAAAGCTTTGTGTCTGTGAAAGACAAGCTTGAATTTTTAAAATCATTGAAGGGAAAACATCTCTACTTTAACTACACAGAAAGTATAAAAAAGTATGGTATTTCTAAGCAACTGCTGATTTTCTTCAATCCTTTTTGTTTTTTGAATGAGTGACCCATTCATCTTAACCATTTGTGCTAGAAGATTCATCATTTGAATATTGCAAAAGCAACAAAAATATCTGCTTTTAAAGATCTTTTTTTGCTGTTAGTCCTGTCTATCTGTTAAGAAAACCCTGAAATATTTATTATTCTCTTACATACTCTAAATTCCCAGTTACCAACACTGTTCAGTAAGATAAATCTGTGCAGTGTCTAGATTTCACTGCCATGAAGCACTCCATCACAGTGAGCACTCGCTGCTGGAGCAAGTAGACAGGTGTCAGTAGACAGCTTCTGTACTTCAATAGGTCTGAAATGACCACTGTGAATGTGGGGAGGAAGAGCAATATTCAATTCCAGGAGAATCTTCACAATGAAATATTTAGGCTAAATTTTTGACAAGTGGCTTACTTCAGACCCTGTATTTCCTTTGAATAATGAAAAAGATGGTGTGACTTCCCTTGCGACTTTTTTAAAACGGTAAATTGCTATGCTTTTAAAACATTTTTCTTCCTCAGTTTAAATAATTCAGTTAAATGGCCAAGGAACTGAATCCACTGGCTTATAAAGACAAGCTTATGAAATTCACTGAATACACATCAAAATAGAATGGTAAGAAGTCTGTAATATCCCTTAGTTTTGGCTCCTCAGTGTGAGAAGTGTGCCAGAAAAGCGATTATTCAGATATCTGCCAGCTCTCTGCAGAGGGATGTTTCCAGTTACTCTTTGTGAATATTTCTTGGGAGCATATGTGGCTTAAGGCCTTGTGCCCCCAGTGTAGGGTTTGTTACTCAAATCAAAGAGTCCCTTGAGAATGGGTAGCAAATACTGGAGAAGTATTCCATACTTCTGAATACAGCAGCTCAGCAAATTCAGTAACATATTTTTCTGGGTGACAACATGAAAGGTTGTTTGTGATCATATGATATTCTCATGATATGATTGATGATATTATATTCACAAACTCTCAAAATCTGTTAAAATTTATTTCAATCTGAGATGAATACATTTTAAGTTGTTTTGCAGCTGCTCTTGCCAGAGATTGGTCACAGGATTTTTAGGTAAATTGATTATTACCATGGTCTTGGTTTTCTTTATATGTATAAGGTAGAGAGAGAATAAAAATTACTGGAAGAGATTCATATTGTAAGAAAATTTTGCCTAGATATTTAGGAACTCTGCTTGTAGGGCTTTCCTGTAGGGCTACAGTAAGGTAAATCAGTTTAGTATTAAAGGTTAGACCAACTGAATCTCAATCTTTCTTTGGGTAAAATGTCCATGATACCTTTTAAGAAGTGTCAGAAGCAAAATCTGCTATGTACAATATCCACAAATGGAAATAAGACAAATCAGTCACAACTCTTGGTGTTTTCGCACTAGTTCAGTGCCTAAGTCTAGTACATCTTCATTACCCCTGTAGTCTCATTTTGTAGACATTAGCAGCTTAAAGACTCTTGGCTTGCAAAAGAACTAAAATTCAACTGAGGTCAACATCCTGTGAACATTCACAGGCCTGACTTTTAAGCCATGAATAGTTCTTAATGCTCGTTAGGCAAGGATGACCCCAAGAAGCAATTCAGAACATTAAATATAAAAGGAGTGAGCTTACAGAGGTAAATTCACTGCTAAAATAAAGTGAAACACATGAAAGATGCTACAGTTGCTCATTAAGTGTAAAAGGACAACATGCCTTGTATTGTGTATAACAGTACTGTGAATACTGTTAGGTATTTATACTGTTACATACTGTTACATACATAGTGTTAAAGTTTTCAGTCACCTAACATTTAAAAAAATGCTGCTACATGATGAAAAACCTTCAGAAGAAATGCAGAAATTGTTGTCTCTCTTCACATCATTATTTAGAGCTCCAGGAATATTTACAAAACTTAGGTCAGACTGAAACTCCCACAAGGGAGGAAAATGTCACCTTGTGGCCCTCGCTAATATAATATCTCTTCTCTAATGAAGGGAAAACCCATGGTTACTGCCACAGGGGGTAATGGTTGTGTACCTCTACAGTATTCCTGAAGCTGGCACTGAGTTTCAGTACACTGAAATTCATAGCTGAGGTATACTCTAGGCTATGCTCCTATGGCTTCCATTAAGGATGCAGTGGCCAGGGCTTAACTAATGACTGAGACCTCTTGGAGTGTAATGGGAAGGTCATAGCAAGGAGGAGCTCTCTGGAGCACGTTATGCACAGAAATGAATGGCTGATCTTTTACAAGTTAAATGTATGACACAAAATTGTTAATGAAAAGCTGAACTTGTACTAATGTCTTGTGGTTTAGAAAAGGTACTCCCTAGTTCAGTGCTCCCATGGAGACTCTCCAAACTGTGTGCCACTTGCTTGCTCCCCTCCCTCCCCATACTCCTCGCCTCTATTCCTGAAGATATCTGGAGAGTGAAGATCACGGGTTGAGAAAATAACACTTTGCTGGAAACAGCAATGAGATAAGAAAGTGATCAGTAATATAACAATATTAATAATAAAAGCTCAAAAGATGGGAACAATTCACACATGATTGCTGAGAGCCAGCATCCCTCAAACACTCCCTCCACCACATTTAGTCAACCAGCAGGACCCTCCTCTCTGCAGAAGAGACTCCTTTCCTCTTGCCCCCAGCAGTGAGGTGAGGTGATGTATAATAACGTCTGGGTAGATATGCTTCCTCCTGATTACTGCAAAAATTAACCCAGTCTTGACTGGAATCAAGGCATAATATTTTGATAGCACAAATGTATTAGGTATCTTGCCCTTTAATCTTTAATTACCATAATGATATATATTGGAAACTGAACTCAGCTGATAGATATTTTAATTCACATGGATTCACAGGATCACAGGATAACTGGGATTGTGGAGATCATCTAATCTAAACTCCCTGATAAAAGCAGGTTCACATAGAGCAGGGTGAACAGGATTGTGATCAGGTTGGTTTTGAATGTCTCCAGAGAAAGAGACTCTGAGTCAAGTTTTCCTGACTAAAATTATGCTCTTTGGAAAGATCCTAAAATAAAAAGTTCCAAAGAATAAATTGTATTTTGTCATCTAGATTAATTTTTTCTATGACAATAATAACAACTTCTTTACTAGAAAAGGCCATTAGAATAAATATGTTTCTTCCTTCCTCCTCTGTCTTTTTTCCAGACAGTGATTTGGCCTCCAACCACTGACTTTCTGTTTTATTGCAAAGGAAATATTTCTATCTACTTGTAACAGTAGATCTAACTTCTTCACTATTCCTTTCTTTCCTCCTGCAAAATGCTACCATAAGTAGATGAAAAATTACCCAGAATTAATTACAGTTTTTATGTCCCACTTGATGGAGCATAAAGGGAAAAAGTAGAAATTTAGTGAAACTCTCTGCATTCTAATTCAGTAAACTCAAGGACTTACATATTTCTGTCCTTTGGCAATATTCTTCTCAAAAGATATGCAGTCAACAGCCATCTTGTGTTAATATGTGATGTGCTGGAAAAGAGATACTGAGCAGCAAATCAGAATTTCATAAATAATGCTGTATATAACTTTGGACTACCACAGGATGTATAATAGACTTAAATATGCTACATGCTGGCTGAAGAGAAGAAATTGCACTTAGACTGCTAGAGAGGTATAGCCCGTATGCTAGCAGAAGTGACTTAAATATGCAGCTGGTTAAAATAACATCTGATCCTGAGCCTTTGAGCAGTATTAAGACTACCACAGTAATTCCTCTAAAGGCCACCCAGATGTCTTTAGTGTCTTTATCCTTCCTTTAAAAATGTATTCCTCTTTTACTTTAGCTAATATAGCTAGCATGGCTTAGTTTCATGCCTAGAATCAGTGAAAAAGGTTCCTGTAATTTATCAGGAATATTTTGAACTGGATTTGCAAGAAACATGCTCATGTCTGTGCCATTGTGCTCTGCTTCTGACTAGCGATGTTCTTGTGGAAGTGATATATCGTCTGTCCATTTCACTGAGGAAGAGGAGGTTGAGTATCACCATCCAGGGTGGCCTTACAGGTCACTTCTAGTGCTTGTTTTATCGAGTTTGAGGATAGGTCAAGAGAGGGAGTATAGATCTCTTCTGTCATTACCTGCCTCCTCAGAGGATGAAACAGTTGATGATGTAAATTAACTTGCAAAATTGGGATATGCATGTAATATATCCCTAGAAAAAAATTCAGAATACTCTTTTAAAATACAAATTATTTTTTTATTTCTTTGCCTAGTTACTTTATCACTCTAGAGTAAGGGCACAAGAAGAGAAAGATGCAAAATGTAGCACAGATGTTAGGGGATCATTTGGTTGCCTAAACTTTAGCCTTTTGTTGTCACTCATCTGCCTCTGTGTAAGCAGCACATCAGGATAAAAGCAGGTATGAAACGAAAAACCAAGGTTTTGTTCTGGTGAACAACAGATGATCTCCTAGGCAAGAAAGAATACAGTAATTTCACGACCAAAAGGCGCACCGGACTATAAGGCGCACCCGCCAACAGCCAGCAAAAGTCGTACCATGTAGATCAGATAAGGCGCACCGGACTATAAGGCGCACCCGCCGACAGCTAGCAAAAGTCGCACCATGTAGATCAGATAAGGCGCACCGGACTATAAGGTGCACTTGTTTTTTTTTTGCAGTGAGGCTCTGTCCCCAGCTCCCCCTGCACGTTTGCTGGCCAAGGCCCCGCCTCAACCCGGTAGCCATTGGCCCCCGGGCCGGTCTGTACCCGACGGGGCTGGGGCATGGCCGCCGCCGCTCCGTGGGGCGTCCCTGGGGACGGAGCATGGCCGCAGCCACTCCGTGGAGCGTCCCCGGGGCCAGGGCATGGCCGCCGCCGCTCTGTGGAGCGTCCCTGGGGAAGGGGCATGGCCGCCGCCACTCCGTGGAGCGTCCCCGTGGCCCTGCTTCTCCAGGAGTCCCCTGGTGGTCCGGGTGACCCGATGTCAGCAGGCCCCGTGCTGCCGCTGCCCCAATTTCGGCTGCTCTCCCCTTTCCCGTGCCGGGGTTGCCCTGATTTCTGTGGCTTTCTACGCCCCCGCGCCGGGGCCGCCCCTACTTCAGCGGCTCTCCCCTTTCCTGCATCGGGACCGCCCCGATTTCGGAGGTTCTCCCCTTCCCCGCGCCAGGGCCGCCCCAATTTCAGCGGCTTTCTACTCCCCCGCGCCCCTGGGCCGCCCCGATTTCGGTGGCTTTCTACCCCATCCCGCGCCGGGGCCTCCCCGATGCCAGCTTTCCCTGCCCCGCTGAGCCCCTCTCCCCTCGCATCCTGATGTTGCTGAGGGGCCACTCCCCCTCCCAGCCCGGCACAGCCCCGCGGGGTCACTCCCCCTCACAGCCCAGCCCTGCTGTGGGGCCACTCCCCCTCGCAGCTCGCACTTCTGGGTTGTCAACTTTCACCGCTTTGTCCCTCAGATAAGGCGCACTGGACTATAAGGCGCACTTCCGGGTTTGAGGGAAAATTTTAGTCAAAAGGGTGCACCTTATAGTCATGAAATTACTGTACTTTGTGGACTGTATGGTTCCTGCCTGTGGTCATGGTATTTTTTTCTCAAAATTGCATGCTAAGCTCAAAAATGAATGTCATCCTGATCTCTCTTTATTCAGTGAGAACATAAATGAAATCTGCTATTTTGGAAAGCCTTCTGTACCTTTAATTTAATTTCTTTCATAATGTCTTTCTATACTCTCAGCTGGAATTTTTTTAAAGAGGAAAAATATGACCTTGCTGATTGTTACAATTAGAGCTACTGCTGCTAAACTAATTATCCATATAAACTAAACAAACAAACAAACAAACAAAAAAATTGCAGTAACCCCTAAGTGGATCAACACTTCAATTTTAGAAAGGCAAGAAATAAAATTCACACAAACGATGCCAGTATATATTGAAGGAGAATCTTTGTATGTTCCATGAAGATTTTGGCAGTGTTTGACATAATTCACTATCACTATACCCATATGGTTGGTGTTGAAATGAAAAGCCAAACTCATATTCCTTTTATGGAGAAAAATATATTCCTGGGTTTATTTGATATATCTTTTATTACAATTTATTTCAGTTTTTTGTTATAATGTGAGAATAATTAAACTGGAACACTCTTTATTAATAATTTAAGATCTCAAATTATTTTGTTTGGTTGGTATAAGTGATACTGACAGTTAATATTATGGAATGCAGATAAAATTGCATATTTTTTAATCTGAGTGTGGCATTTGCTTTATTTCAGTCCTTGACCAATAGTGTTAGGGAAACTTCTCTGTCCAACCACCCAGTAGCCACTTCCACACTGGAGCTGGCACTGAAGCCCCTTTGTAGACACCCTACACTCACACAGTCAGATTAGGCTTCCTTATTCATGTTTCCCATGGCAGTCTCTGATGTCCTAGTTCGTGGGTGCCATAACTAAGTAACACACTAATAGCTCAAGTTGTCCCCTGAGGAGGCACCCTGAACAATGGAAACCCTGAGATTTTATTTACTTATAGTTGTAAGGGTCGGTCCAAAGATTGCCTGATTTGCCTCACAATCATCGTCAGAGACTTAGACCCTGAGACCCCTACCACTCACTTTGGGCAGGAGCTTCCAGGTGTGGCCTAGGTGGATGCTTGCCAATGGACTTGGTTGGGTGTGTGCTGTATGGTCATGGTGCACTGCATTCAGGCAGGTATGGGCTGAAGGAACTGTGTTTTCTGCACCTGAGCAATAGGCCTCACACACAATAGTCCATAAATCTCGCTACCTTTTGGCCAGCGGCCACTTGCCTTAAAACAGACTATAAAATGACTACTTTCTGTAGAGACTTTGAGACTGCTTTCTCTCCATGGATGGAAGACATCAACAGATGATCCAAGGACATCCCATTAGTTGGGAGCTATTCCCTTCATTTTCTTTCTCTTTCTGTCTCTCTCCCCTTTATCACCTTTACCTCTCTCTCCCTCTTACCACTACCCCAAAACTGAGTTGTTGGCCCTCAGTAAACTGCATTGCTTCTTGCTGCTCAACAAAACTTTAGTCTCCTGCTGTTGTCTTTTGCACCCTGTGGTCAAACGAACCATCACAACCCCCACTCATGTTGTGTGGACCATGACAATAGTCTGACAATGGGAAAGCCTGGGGTTAACGGGTTCTGCAGTGTCCCAGTGTGCAGTCCCCATGCCCCTTGCTGTACCAAAGGGTTGGCAGTCCCTGACCTCTTGCCTCAGGCTTCCACCCAGAGCGCAACCTGCAGGTCCCATTGCAACTGCACCCTGAGCCACCTGCATTGAATATATTCCTCAACACCAGTCACCATGATTATTTAAATGCTATCAAGAATGGCCTTGCACTGAAATAAGGCAGGTCCCACAGGCCCCATGAAGTTATGTATGTCCAGTGTTTTTTAAACACTCTCCAACTCAGTGTTCTTCCGTGAAGGATATGATTTCCTTGCTCCAGACTTTGCCTGTGGTCTGAGGGGCCTGGGATTACAAAGGGTATTTCTTACTGGTAAAGACTGAGTCAGAGATTAATATGCCGGCCTATTTTGTGTTCTTCATCACCAGCTCCCATGCCCCATTCAGCAGCAGGCCCATGTTTTCCCTTGTCTTCCTTCTGCTGTTTATGTACTTGTGAACAACATTCTTCTTTCCCTTTGCATCCCATGCTCCTTTCACATAGACCTTGACTTTCCTATCCTCATCTCTACAAGACATGACAGCAAGTCTATACTCCTCCTGTTGGTGCTTCCACCTTTTGTATAATTTTTTATGTTCAACTTAAATCACTAGCTCTTTGCTTATCCATGTAGATCTCCTGCCACCTTTGCCTAATTTCCTACTTGATGTGATAGACCATTTTTGAACTTAGAGGACAAGATCCTTAAATGTCAACTTCTGAAAGGTACGTGGCATCTCAAAAGAGCTGCATCCACATGAAAAAGCAAATTCAATGAGAATGCTTATGGAGAATGTGGAACCAAAGTGTGTCAACATGTGTCAAAATTATCCCTTATTATTCACATTAACAGGTCAGTCCTCAGCACCAAATGAAAATATGTTATTTTTTCATATATTGTTGTAGTGACTTTTGATAATTGTGAAAGAAATTTCCATGGCTTTTGGACTTTTTTAGTATGAACATTTGGTAAATTATCCTTAGAGAGGGGTGACATCATCATCTCCTGAAATAAGGAATATGCATTTAGGTACGTACTGAGACTGTTGGATGAAAAAAAATTAAAAAAACCATTTCTCTTTTCTCTTTCCAAATATTCACTCTCTTCCATCCCTGTCAGCTAACCCCACTTTTTTTTTTTTAATTACAGCAGATGTAGGCTTATTCAAAACTGTTCATGTTTCAAAGGCATATGGCTATCTGTGCTGTGTTTCCCTTGCTTTCCCATGGGCAAATCCAGTGCTGATAGGTTGAGATAACTTTCAGGGAGACCCTCAGCTTTTAACCTGGCTTGTACCAGCTGGTTTAGGTGCCGAGTACCAGCTAAGTTAGTGAGCAGGTTAGACCAATCTATGTTAAGATGACCACTTTAAAAATGTTGCTAGACTGTTGGGTTCCAAATAATCTTGTAACAAATTTGTGACATATAAAATTACATTATTGCCTTCAAAAATTTCATTTTGCCTGTTTTTTTGTAAAAGTTTCAGTTTTGTTGCAACGTACTATGATTTTCAGAAATTTTTGGCACATCTGCAATTCAATTTTAATAGGAAGAAAAAGAAGTCATCCTGTTTCCCCCACCTCATATAAAAGAAGATAAGGTCTTAATTTCTTTGAATTGCATATTTTTTAAAAAATTAATAGCTAATTGCTTTTAAAATACTTGCTTCTTCACATACTGGAGAAATAATGTGAATCTGTCAGAAAACATTGTGTTTTTAGTAACATTTGGTATTCCATAAGTTGAGATAATTAAGGTCCTTCTTGTTTATAAAGAGGTTTTAAAACCTGTTAGATGTGTGCCTTTTACTTTTTGCATGCTTTTAATGTGTTGATTGATTTGCTTTGGTATCAGTTCAATCTATCTATTTTATAAATGGCAAGAGCTTCCTTTCTTTCTGAAGAGTGTTAACGTTGTTTGGAGAAATTAGTCCAATGTTAATGAGGTAAAGTTTTCTCCTTGAAATGCAAAGAACTACTGCAGTGTTGAGCAGCATTAGCAAGAAGGAACATGGTAGATTTTGTATTCATAGCTGGCCATATAAAGCCTTGATCTTTGCAGCAGATAGGCTATGCCTTTTGGGACATCCAGCAGGGCAATATGGAATAACTAATGTATTTTAGTATTCCTACTAAAAACTGGTGAGAAAGAGAAAGCTCTACACTTCTTGTTCACAACCAAGGATGTGCAGAGACATCTGGATATCGTGCTGTTGTCCCTTAACTTCCATTAGTAGTGAAAGTTTCAATGTCCTGCCTTGTCCTTATAATGGTGAGTAATAAAGTCGAGGATATAGTCCCTCTCAGGCTATGTTGCAGTTGACAGACTCATGTAATTTTATGGATATATCACTGAATTACTTTTTCTTGAGTTTAACAAATACTTCACCATCAAGGAACTGAAGCATCCACCTCCCTCCTACACAGCATAGTAATAAACAGTTTTTCAGTCCTTGTGTTTTGTGTTTCTCTGAGAGTTGCCACAGAACAACCTAGGAGAATGCAGGTACAAAATACAGACCAGGAGGGCATTCATTTGGATTATTTATTTATTTATTGCTGGGAAGTTTTTGGAGTTTTTTTGGGGGGTTTTGTTTGGTTTTTTTAAATTTGTATTTACACCACCCTGTTACAGCTGTGTCTACTTTCAGAGACATGTTCATCATTACATTAAATGCTCTTAGAGCCCGAGTACTTTCCTGTTTTGGTTAGTTTGATTTTTTGGTCAATGCACTAATAAATGTTATAGTTTAGCTTTGCCGATTTTAATATACTTATTTTCTGTTGTGAGATAGAAATAGGAGTAAAAGCAAGGTAGGCTTAAAACGTATAGGATGTAAAGAAAAACTTTATTAACAACACAAAGAAAATAATAAATTCAGAATAAGACCTTCAGACCATCCCCTCCTCCCCTCTCCCACGCTTTCTTAACAACAACATACAGAAACACGTCAGTTCCCAACTTAATCTTTCTCAGTTCACCTTAGGGAGAGGAGTCTCTTTTTGTTTGACTATAGGGATTTTTTCCACAAGAAGAACAAAACAGCTCTTTGACAGTTTATTTTCTGCTAACTCCTCCCATTTTCACAGCTCTCCCAAACTGTGTTTAAGGGCCATGTTAAACTCAGTGGGGTGTTTACTTTTAAGAATGAACTGATCAGAAGCAAAAGTTGTCTTCATCTTTCTTTTTTTCTATTCATACTTTATTCCCAGGAACAGAGATCCCCTTTTTCCCTTGGGGCAAAGGATCTTCTGAACATTTCAACCTTTTATGTCTTTTTTCTATGGTTTATAGGAATTTTTAGTGTAGTAGAGTCCATCCTTACAGCTTACAAAAGGATTTTCAGCTAACTTTCATGGCATCTCCTAATTTTCTTTCCATCTAGAACTTGGCTCCTGGTTCACTGACTTTGGTGTATCCTCTCTGTTCTTTTTCCTCTCACTCAAGGGAGAATTGAAGGCCTGCAAGTCGTATTTGAGCATTGGAAGGGTTAAAATCTCACACAGAAGATGCAGTGGCTTGGCCAGGCCATGCTGGAGTGGCGCCAGGATCTCAGGACACTCAGGCCTCAGTGGTGAGCTGGGCGAGGGCTGCCCTCCTGGGCCTGTCTTCTCTTTGCCCAGCAGCACAGGCGTGGAAGGGCTCTGCCACAATGGGGCTCAGCTGTCTACCCCTCAGGCCTCGTGGGCAGCTGGGCAGGCCCAGCCACTGCACAGCTGGTCCCAGCTGGCAGCAGGGGAGAGTTTTACTGAGCCGCAGCCATGCCAGAGGAGAAGCGGGGCTAGGATCTTAGCAGCGGACCTCTCGTCCCCCTTGCTATCCAGGCCCCAGGATGAAAACAGGGCCTGGTAGCGTCCGAGGTCCTCCCTGCCCAGCCTGAGAAGGGGCCTGGGCCAGTCGGTGTTACCTGGTGAGAGGTCAGGAATGAAAGAGGGCTTCCCAGCCTTTATTGGCTTCAAAATGTAAAATCATGAAATCTAACTAACTTCTCTAATTGGTTTCTCAGGCTGTCAACAGATAAACTGTCCTCTAATTAGCCCTATCAACTCACAGAGGAAGTTGTCAGGGAGAAAAACTTCCGAGTATGCCCTCCTCCCAGGGGCCTTCAATGCACAACCAGGACATTTTCCTTCACCAACTCTGAAAACTGAGGAAGTAGCTGAGCTGCTGGGAAGGGGTCCACACCACCTTACTGCACACAGGTCTGCAGCTCAAAACAGCTCCTTGCAAACCCAAATTCTAAAAGAAGCTTTCCTCTCTGCACTAAATACATCATAGTAGATTAATACTGCATTCCTAGTCCTTTGTCTGCCCTGTTTTTCACACCAACAGAGCACTGCCAGGACAGCACCAGCGATGGTAGAGGCATCTCTGGAACCAATCATTTTTGGGACTTTAGTTTGTATCCAGGTTCACTTCTGAATGGTTGGTGTTGACTGAGAAGGAGCGGATGGAGAGGAACAGTGTAGCATAGCCATTCCTGTGATGGCAGGCTGGCTGTAGTTCCGCTTGATCACCCACAGTTGTGAAGACTCTAATGGTGAAAAACCTTTTTTCCCTAGGCTCTGCCATTGTCTGAGGCTTAACCCTGATAGCTCAGTAGCAGGGAAAGTTTGAGACACCAGCATGAACAAAGGTAAAAGATACAAAAGAGGCTCTTTTCTCCCTGGGGATTCCAATGTTTATTTCTTCATAGTGTTCAGGAGGCAAAGAGGATGAGTCCAGAGGACAGGAAGCTTTTCTAGGGTCAGGAAGGGGTGGGGTGGAATTGGCACCCTGCCAATAAGACAAAGGCAGATAGGGTATAGGGTCAGACCATAGGTAATACCATAGGTATTACCGGGGTCACAGGAGTCAAGGGATCTACCATCTTAATACATCTTGGATAGCGGATTTCAACAGGCTCTTGCTGTATTAACAGCCAGTTAATATGCCAAGATTTACCTCACCACTTGGGAGATAACTCAGCAGTGCAAGGGACCATTGCTTGTACTGGTAACAGATGTGTCCGATAGAAGTAAATTGTAGAGGAGCGCTTTTAATGCCATTGTAGTTATGGCACTGATGGCAGATTTTAGCAGGTTGTTGACGTCAAAAAATGTCTGTTTATGGGAAAGATAGCCTTAAATGGTACATATTTGTTTTTATTGCCAACTTCTACCAAGGCAGTAAAAAAAAAAAAAAAAGGAAGTTGTTGCCTCAAATGTGTGAGAAGGCATACAGAAACTCAGTTCAGCTCATAATGATCACTTTCTTATCCTCTGAGACTCCTGTAGAATAAAGCAAACAAATAGTACAGAGACTTGAAGATCCCCAAACAACCATTTTGTGTCTATACTTCATTTAATACTAGTTGTAATCTGGGGGTTTTTATGTTTACAAAGATCCTTTCTACAGGAAAGGAAAGGAAAGAGGAGAGAGAAATTCTGCCAAAGGAGGTTTTATTAAATCAACCCTAAGTATATTCAAATGCTGTAAAAAGCAAGAGAGTGATAAATACAGACAGCTAATACATGTACCTTTGATTTATTATATTTAATTTCCCCGAGTGGCTGAGCTGCCTTAGTGAATCAGCTGTAGCTATGAAAATCACCTTAAGGTTTGCAGACTAACGTATTTGTTTTCAGCAAGACTCTGGGTTATCACCTTAAAATATTCTGAAATATGTAATTTAGAACCTGAATGAGTTTTCGTTTTACAACCTCATATATGGCAGAAGACTTAGAACACAACTGAATCCTGCATAACTACTGAATACTTATGTTTCCTTTGAACAATGTCTTAAATCATATTGGTATTTTTTGTTAGCTTTTGGCCCACTTCTTGTTGTTGTCAGCCTGGTTTTTGGGGCTGTGACAGTGACTTAAACCAAATGTGCTGAAAATATCTGCTCCAAACGTAAACATAGGCTTTCATTGGAAATTCAGTGCAGCTCCCCTTGCTTTCTCTGCTTGTCAAATTTGCTGGGAATAGCAGTGGTGATATTTAATCGATGCAGTGATATAATTATTCCTTTGAATTGCTCTCACCCAGCTTTTGCAGTTGTCTTGATTTGAAGGACAGGTGTCTACTAAGAAAGGCAGAAGACTCTCTTTGAAATGGAGAATGTAAACCCCCTCCCTCCAAATTATTATAATTTTGAAATTAAGGGGCTCTCAGGCAAAGATTTGGGAATAGGAATAACAGATCCTTACTAGGAAAATTAAAATAGAAATACAGTATTACAACGAACAAATCCAAAACACTGACAAACTCAGAATACAACTTGACGCCCTGTCAGTCAGGGTGTTGGTAGCCGTTCAATTAAATGTTGGCTTCAGTCCTCTTGCAGTGACTGATGTGGCTCATTTGAGGCAGTGGTCATGTAGAAGTTTTCCTCTGAAGGTCAGTGATCATATGGAAAGGTCTACTTTTCCTCTGGAATACAGTAGAAAAAGGCTGCTTTGGTGTTCCAAATCTCAGTTTTTATTTAGGTAGGAAAGGCTTGGCTCCTCTCCCTGGCTGAAGCATCTCCCAGTGGGATGATATAATTTTATCAGTCATGCAGTGGAACTCAATGGCATGTTAACAGAAGCTATCTTCCTGGAGAAAGGATGTGTTGTGGAAGAGATGAAGAACACTGCCCCACCTGTTTTTAACAGATGGCCCATTAGCAGCATATCTCCCATGGAGATAAGGGTCGCTGCCCCACCTGGTTTCAAGAGAGGGTGATAGAATACATACTTTTGGTCACATCCTGTATTGCAACCTAAGACAGCAGTCCTTCCCCAAACAAAAGAGGCTGGCTGAAAAACTATTAATGCAAAGGGCCAAGGACTATGCGGTCTGCTTTTACACAAAATCACTTCCAAAATATAAAAAAGGCATTCAATTTTTTTTTCTTTACTAATTAAATCTTTTCAGAAATTCCACTGGGTCCCCTAACACCCAATAAGTCTGATAGTCAATTGTTTGGCCCTGGTTTTCTTTGTAGACAATAATTTCCTTCCCTTGATGCCACATTGGTATTTTGCTCTTAAGAAATAAATCTCACCTTTCAGATTGAGGTTGCTAATTCTGCATGAGAGATAATTACACAAGTTTTCCACATGTATGTCAGAAAACATATTGGAAAACATCTCATGCTCTTGGGAGGTATGAACTAAGTTAAGGAGGTGTGAACTAACAATAAATTAAAAATCAGGCCAAACAAGGAAGCTGGAGCATTAAAAATCATAGATCCCATTTTGACATTTCTTCAGAACATTCTCCTACATTCACCAGGCACTGTGTAAGGGAGGAATCCTCAAGCTGAAAGTCTTGGCTGAATGCATTAGCTCAAGAAAGGAAGAAAATACCCCCCTCTCTCTTTCTATTTAATGCTTCAAACAATTTCAAAAGGTTGGATTAAGCCTGCTCAGAGAATGATATCTAAAAAGCTCCCTTCTCTGTGGCTCCTCCACCTTAATTCTGAGGCTATAGAAGTTGGCTACAAGTTACTGGTCTGACTGTTCCTTTCCTAAATGTTATTCTGATTTTTTCTTTCTCAACAATGCTTTGGAAGACAAATTCCTGACCTCACAATGATTAAATTGTTTTACCTACCTCATCACTCTTCCAAAACAAATTTCCTGAAAACTGCAGTGGAAGCTACTGCCTTACACTGCTGCAGACTATTTGAATTTTTCCTGGGCTCTACATTTCTGCAGTTTTAGAAGTTAAGTGGAGAGGAATAAAAACAATGAATGAGGACATTATTTTGCTATGGCTTCTTTTGAAATTCATTTGTTGGGTTTTTTTTCAATAACCCTCCTGTTTGCTGATGGCTCGTTGATTTCATAGTTCTGCTGGATGAATTTATGAAAGCTGGAGACTACCAGGCCTTGGTAGACTTACATATTTACACTTTCAATAAAACTATGGATTTTCAGATGTGTTTTGTTAAGTTTGTTTTGCTCCATGAGGCTGATCATGTCCTGCTTCCCCAAACAGTGAGCACTGGGCCTGAAAATGGCTTGAATAACAAAAGAAAACTTTTGTCAAAGGTGAAGCAAATAATTTTAAAAATTGTTATGCTGAAAATGCTACATCCTTGATAAGCTGTCTCCATGAAGTAAGTAACTCTTGCTTTCATTGCATTTTCCAGTTCCTGAGATATAAATTTGTCTGAAACATGGCATTTCTGTTTGGAATATACGAGGAGAGAAATATTTTCACTGTTGTATACTTAGAAAGCAACTATGTTTGCTCATGTTGTAGAAAAACATTTGTGTTTTAAACAGAGACTAAGTATAGGAAATGCTGGTCCCAAAGACAGGTACTCATGAAGGCATCATGACAAAATAAATAAAAAGATACAGCTAGAATGAAATTATATTTTAAGCCTTGGTGGCTGTGATCTCTTTTGGTGCAATATAATGATCTGCACAAAAGAACAATAAATGTATATTTTTCTTCTTCTTCTTTTTTTTTTTTACGAAGAGCTGCTCTTCAGTAAGCTGTTGGCCTTATGGCAATACATTATACAGTGTAACGAAGAACAGTAACTACTACTGTCACAGAATCATACATAGTGTAAAAGATGAACAGGACCAATGCAGTTATGGTTTTAATCATGATGTGATGGTGATGTTTACATCTCCAAATAAGCAGAAACTGGAACAGCAGCAGACTCCTGGGACTGACGACAAGCTTTGTGATTTACTTATAGTGTAGAAAACTGTCTATAATGAGATGTTTCTTTTCTTTTTGGGCTATGTTTAATATTGAATAAAATCATGTTCTGTGGTTCAGTCTTTGTTATAAGACTATAACACATTCTGTCATATGTGTTTTCTTCATCTGTCAAGGGACTGCTGTGTGCATGATCTTTGTCTTTTTTAAAATCTCTTGCATAATGTGCTGTACTTAAGGAATAACTCTTGACATTGTTCTTATTAAAATACTCAAATGAAGTGAAAATGATGATGTAAAAGTAACTGCTTTAAAACAGCCATCATAGAAACAACAGTGTGGTTGAGGTTGAAAGGAAACTTTGGAGATCATTTGGTCCAACTCCCTGTTCAGTGCGAGCAGTTTTAGTTTTAGTCTTTCTGGCACCATCTCTACACTTTTGGACAGTGTCTAAGTACACCTTCTGGGTCAACTGTCCCTGCTCCTAGCTCCAGCATGCCTCCTTGTTTTGTTTGATTCTAGTCAGGAATTCATTCATCCTGTCACTCTTGCTTGCTTTCTTGAGCCTGGATAATGTCCTTGAAAGTCAGCTAGCTCTTTGGAACCCTCTGTTTTCTATGACCAGCTCCCATGGGATTCTTCCAAGGCAGTTCCTGAGCAGATCCAAAATTGTTATCTTGTAGTGACTGTTGTGATCCTGATATCTACAATGTTTCCTCCTCTCAAGTTCCTGATCTCCAGGCTTCCTTGGCTGCTTCAGTCCATGTCGCCCTTACATCCCCATTGTCATTGGTTGCAAGAATCAGATACAACAGAGCACCTTACCTCATCATTCATTTCTCAAGTCACCTGACTTTGGAAATCTATTAACTTCAGATACCTCTATGACTGCTTGTGTTCTGCTGTGTTGTTCCTACAGTAGATAATCTGGGGATTTCCAGCCCCCATGAGGACCCATAAACTCACAGACAGTTGTCTATCTGTCCTAGGCAGAGCACTGTGTGTTCCTGCTGCTCTTTCCCATTCATGAGAGTCCCACTGGTCTCAGTGCCAGCCCATCCCTTGCAAAGGGCCCGTTGTCCATCCATTGTAGCACACCAGTCATGTGAGTTTTTCCACCATGTTTCTATGAGCCAAGCAAGACTGAGCCCTGCTGAGGCACACAGATCTCCAATTGCTGCTGCTGCTCCTCATTCTACCTACCTTAAAGGGCAGGCACTGCAGAAACCATGATGATTTCTCAGATAAACTATAAGAGCTTCACACACAATGCTCCCTAATTACTGGAAAAGTAGTGAAACAAATTTAAAATTGTTTCATTTTTAATTTTGTTTAGGCCAAGGCTCTTGGATTTTATTTATTGGCATTATTCCAAAGGATGCTTTGAAAGTCATGTAAATTAGTTACTGTTTCTCATGTCTGTATAGAAGACATTCAATAACACGTAACTGAGGTAACTGTGCCTGCTTGACAGCCTTCAGGAGAAACAAATCTGATAAATACATATATTTGTTATATCTATGTTTTTTTCCTTTAAACACACATGTTACAGAATGACAGAATGTTTGAGGTTGGAATGAACCTCTGGAGATTATCTCCTCCAATCCCCCACTTAAGCGTGGGAACTAAGAGCCACGTAGAAGGGTTTATACATCTTCTAGCTTCTGACAAAGTTGCTTACATGGATAATGCACCTAAATTGGAGAAGAAAAGTGGCTGGGTATGAAAACACTTGAACATATTATGACAAAAAGTCTTATTATACAGAAAATCTGCTAGCAAAATTAGGGAGAAAAATTATTAGGACATTAATAGAAACAGGAAGAGTATCTTTGTATAAAATTATTTACCCGAAGCACCAGCCAGACTGCTGATTTATTTAACTCATATCTCTGATTTTTCCTAACTAATGTCCTTCCTTGTTGCGGAAGGGAAGGTATATCATGACTGTCTGAAGAATAAAAAAGACATAAAAAAGCCTAGGCAGTAAAAAAAATGAAATGAAAAGTGACTTCTGTAGAAGCTTCTTGAAATTTATAAAAATCCTTCATCTATCAATTCTTTTTATACAGAAGATTAAAAGCTAAAGCAAACATCACACAAATACAAAACACATTTGTTAAGAAATTGTTATGAAATTTATGTATCTAACAGAAACTAAGTATGAATAAAGATTTAAAGAAAATTAAAAATACAAGAATAAATTGTATAATACAAAAGAAACAAGATGTGCCTTTGAAATGAAAATGTGAATTTAGATACAAAACTACCATAATTTCAGCATAAGTAGGAACAGAACAGACCTAGATTTACAAATTCCTCAGAGGTATCATTTTCAGGTCTTTCATTTCCTTAAAATATAATAAGGTTTCTTGATCAAATTCAGTGCCTGGCATGGTCTAGGCTTTGGCCTGTGTAGAGAAACTTGAGATTATGGAAACACTACTAGATACCTTCTACACTAATTCCTTGGACATGGTACAAAATTATCCAAATAGCTGCAATTAAGGCTCCCAGGGAGGGCTAAAGAAGATTTCGTTATGCTGCATGATGGCAAGGTAAATGAGAGGGTAAATCTCATTCAGTATCCATAAATGCAAAGAAATGAGTTCAAGAAAAGGTAACTTTATCTTCACTTCATAATTACTCTAATTACTTTTTACCTTCAAGAAATAAAAAAAAAAAGGGTCAATTGTAAACAGTTCTCTTAGGACCAATGGCAAAGTTGGCCAAGAGGATGAAAGGAGTGCAGAGCTTTCCTCGGTAAGAAGAGAAAAATTAAGTGAAGAAGAATGTGGTGTGTATACACTTACGGGTCCTATAAGCCTAGGACAAAATCTTTAGGCATCAGGCTGTGGAGGGACAGAGTACAGGAGCGTTTGGAATAGCACTTAGAAAAAGTAATGGAAGACAGCTATGATAAGTATCAAGTGTCTGGATGTATCTGTAATTTTCCAAATGTTAGAGATGTTAATCTCCATTAACCCATATTCTTTTTTCATTGAAGTCATGGCTGTCAGGACCACAGGGCCACAAAACATTTCATGTACAGTAATTTCACAATTATAAGCCACACCTGATTATAAGCTTCATGTCACAATACAGAGTGTGATAAAAGGTATCTATTTTATCACCATTTGTTGAGGGTGGGGGCAGTGATCCTTATCTCCGTGGGAGATGTTCTGCTAATGGGCCATCCATTGAAACCAGGCGGGGTGTTGTTCTTTATCCTTCCTCCATGAGAGTAATTTT
>PYHW01010435.1:58600-77546 GCA_013186435.1 Turdus rufiventris | reverse complement strand
GGCTGGAGCAACTTCCAGTGGGATGCAGTAATTTTATCAGTCCCACAGTGGGACTCAATGGGTCATTAGCAGAAAATGACTCTCTGGAAGAAGGCTGCAGTTATGAAAAGATAAAGAACAATGCCCATTAGCAGAATATCTCCCATGGAGATAAGGATCACTGCCCCCACCCTCAACAGATGGTGATAGAATATATACCTTTTATCACACTCTGTATTGTAACCCAAGAGAGTTGCCAACACCTGGACATGCGGCTTATAAGTAGGTGCGGCTTATATATGGACAAAGAATGAAAAGTTGCCAACACCCAGAGATGCGGCTTATAATCAGGTGCGGCTTATAAACGTGAAATTACTGTACTTCATTGCTATTATTTGTTATAATAATTTAAGTCTTCACCTACCATGAAGTCTAAATAATCGGAAATGACAGAATCAAGATTCTCGTTCAAAATCCTTAATGAATCTGACAGGTCTAAGTTGTTGTATTGCCCCTTTGCACAGAAACAACTTGTATGACGTTGTCTTCTTGTCAGTAGTGAAGTTGTTTTTCTGCATTGTGGAAAAACGTGGATTGGTACATTGGAAACCAGGAAAGATTTAGCAAGTGGGATATTATCAAATACTGAAACACTTCATTTTTCAAGTGAATGTGGTGAACTATCTCTGACCTAAGCAAGCTAGGGCAGGAGAGCTGATACATAATGTTTTATCTACCAGATGCCAGTACCACTGGAGTATGTGGATTCCTCTGCTGGGCTTTGCCTGCAAAGTCCTGTCTCATTTCTCTGGATGTTAGAACATTAAGACATTTATCCCAAATTATAAGATCTAAACTGTCACAGGATTTCATTTTTTAAAGTGTGAAATCACAAATTTTTAATGCTTGGGAGACTAAATATAATTCAGGCAAAGAAGCACAGCAGAAAAATTAATTAGTTATGCCCAAATGCTGCATAATATCAACACCTTTGGAGTGGATGGTGAATTGTGCATGCACTTTCTCTGAATAGTATTTGATGTGGTAAGAAATAAGCCTTTTTTCTGCTGAGAGTAGTGTGAACAGGCTGGCTGGCCTTTCCTTTCCAGAAAAGAGTGAGTCTTGGAGCGGAATCCCATACTGACACATTGTGGTGTTCAGTGTTTTTGCATTCAGAGGTTTGGTTGCCGTCTTTTGAAGGAAGGTCACAGAACTTCAAACAGAAGGCTAGAATAACTCATCAAAACTTTCTGTAAGCTCTTAATAGGATTTTCTAAATTAGGAAAACATAGCAATCAAATAGCTTTCTTGGCCCAGTACCTTTAGAAATCACAGTGCTGAAGAAGTCAGAGTGTTATTAAAACAACTTTAAAATTATCACCCAAAAAACTCCTTAAGTCACCAGCAAAGCTTTTTCCTTCTCTTGCCTCTAAAACAGCAACATTTCTAAAGACAGAGACTGTAGACATAGCTCTGTTGCACCAGAGACATCATGATTCCTCTTCTTCATGTGAATTACAGTAAGGATTTTTTCATTATCCCTGTGTAAGTGTTAAAACCCTCTCAAAACCCAAGACCTCTAGGAATAGCAGTTCTTTCCTCTTTGGCATAAGAAAGGGAATTAATACACCAGTTTGAAACTGTGGTGCAAAAATCACTTCTGATAAAATCTAATTATAATCTGTTTTTGATGTACAATTCTTCATGTGTGGAAAGTTCTGTCAAGCATGATCTTCAAAATCTTCGAAGCTATAATGCTGCAATAAAAGGTGTGGTATTCAAAAGTAATCAGCCTTTTATTGACAGCTCCCAAATGCAGTGCAGTAATAATCAGTTTGTTGTTAAAGCATTCAGTGATTTGCTTCTCCAGCTTTTGAATGACTTTTTATTGCTGTATCTTTAGTAACAATTAAAAAAAAAACCAAAAGAAAAACAAGTAACAGTGGAATATGAGATTTATAGGACTAGTTGCTATAAAAATAGTTCAGAACTGAAGTTCTAAAATATACTCTTATATAATTTTTTGTCCCTTGGGCACAGACATTACCCAAGTCTATGAGATTTCTCATATTGCAGTGTAACTGCCCTTCTCCAAACAACTAAAAGGGCTGAAAAGCTCTGCAGTTGCTGGATATTTATGATCACTGCAATAAATACAGTTGCTTCTCTGGCCTAAGCATTTTTGGGTTTTGTTTTTTTGTGGTTTATTTGAGTTTTTTTACTAGGAAGTGTAGTGTTTTGTAGAGTGCCAAAATGTGGCAGGAGTTTTGCAGATACTTAGAGGCTTTAGAGCTAGAGACTGTAGATTTTGATTTGGTTTCAAGTAATAACACACAGAGGAGTGATGGTCAAGATTCATCTGAAAGAATATAAGACTGCAGAGGCTGGGGCTGGGGAACCAAGCAGAAAAAGTTACGTAAGCTTTCCATAGACAGAGACAGAGCACGGGGGCATACAGGCCTGCCTTGTAGTTTCTTTCTTTTTGGTTTTTGTTTTTTTTTTTGTTTGTTGTCGACCCCCCCCNGCCGCCCCGCCCAGTTTGGATTTCTTTTTGTTTCTTCTGACCAGTCTTTTAAAATTTTATTTTCACTTTCAGTCACACAGAAACAGATTCTCTAAAGTCATACTTTTCATTCTGATCTTCAAATGACATGAAAATAAGGGACAGCTCCTCTACAGTTTCTGCATGTTGCTTATTATCCAGTCTACCTACCATTATGTAAAGGCATAATTTAAGAAGTGCCAGTTTGCTACTTGATCTTCCTGTGAGTCAGAGAGCTGAAGTAGCTATAATTATCTAACTGCTTTGCAACCCCTTATTAATTTCCAGGATGTAGTCAGTTTGCTAATAAGAACTTCGGACTCTCCAAGGATTGAAGCAATCACTACAAAATGATACCCAACCAATCTCATCTGACATATTATTTGTCACTGAAGTATCAAATTCCAGGCTTTTTTTTTTTACCTTGGTTTCACTATGAAAAAAATTTAAAAGCAAGATTTAGTAAAATGATTAAAGCACTGCTGTAGAAAACTACTGTTTAATACAAGATGATCCTATATTTTTATAATAGACACACGGCATAGCAATCATACATGAGGAGTAGGTTTATCAAAGGAATTTGATTTTTTTGTCATTTAAAAAAACACACTAAGACTATGTGAGATCAATCCACAGGATCATCAACATCTGAAAGCTATGCTTCTCACTGGTCACAGACAAAAAACTGAAATGAGACGCATCACTGTATTTCTAGACCTAAATTCTAGTTTCCAACAGTTTTTTAGCTCTCCATGAGCTGGGAGTTGGAGCAATGCTCAAACAATTCCTGTGCTTTCCTGCCATTCCCTCACTAGCTGATGATTAATCTTCTTATATTCTGGTATCTCAAACATCCTGCAACAGTGAGTTCACAAGATTACAGTATGTGCTTTCTGAAGAAGAACTTCAATCATTCTTTCTTCTCTCTTTCAGGAATTTGTACAGATCTGTCAAAATCTTTCCCAGTTGCTTATTCTTAGGATAAGAAGTCTTTGTCTGTTTAGTTATATGGAAATTTTTCCCAGCTCTAATAATTCTTTGTACCGTTTCATTTTATTGTATTTATACCCTTTTGACACCAAATAGTCAGATCCACATGCAGAATTTAAAATGTAAGTGTAAGGGGAAAGTGTACAGTATTATAATTATTTTGCTTTCCGGCTTTTCCTCTCACTTCTTGCCATTTGTCTTTGATTACTGTAATGACATAAGTAGATATTTTCACAGTCCACTAGGTCCAGATATTTTTCAGTTCATAGAGTGATAATAGACAGCTTAGAAGCAATTGTTATGGTTGGAATCACTTTTTTTGAAAGGGGAGCTAATTAAAAAGAGATTATAAAAGTAATGGAAGCATCTAGAAACTTCACAATGCCTTCAGCAGACTACCTTGGATGTTTTCACCCTATTTTCCAGTATGTTCTATTTCAGATGCATATTTAAGTATTTTTAGGTATACAGCTAACTATATGAAAATTTCATACTACCTAACTACTTCAGCAAGTATGGATCCACATGAATTGACCAAAATAGGATCAATAAATAATATGGATGACATAGATGTGTATTTATTTCCTGTTGCATAAAATATTTGAGACAATTTCTCTAATATACTAGAAAACAAGTGCAGAAAACCATATGTGCAATTTTAAGAATGTCTAATATTTAAATCCCCAACTTCTTTATCTTAAAGAGCCTTCTTGTATTGAAGAAAGATAAGTTTGTGCTTAAAAGAAAGATGGTGCATAATGTTGAAAATATATTTCATGCAGGAAAATGTAGTTTTCAAAATGTATGTGGAACAAGCAAGCACTTATTTCCGCATCAGTAGTGTCAAAATGCAAGTTGGTAGAAAGACAGAGCTCCCAATCAATATGTGTGTGTGTGTGTATGAGTGTGGGATGGGTGTTTGTAACTCTCTCTTCCAAACAAACTGTTCTTCATTCCAGAGGTTAGGTCACTAGATTTTGCTAAATCATCCTACTGGCATTACAGAGTTGTAAATTTCCATCTTCCACTTAACAATGTTTTCCTATCACCAACCTTGTAACAACCTTCTCAGTTCAAAAGACTGGGAAGAAATTCATCTAGGGGAGATCAAATGGTGATGTCTCAGAGAGAGAATATTGATTCAGTGTGGTTTGCTACTGACTGTAGATACCAACTATTTAACTGGGGGAGACAACCTAACTTTAACTTTGTTAGAGCTAAAATGGATGACTAAGAAATGGGAAAATATTGTAGATGAACTGATCATTTTTTCTTATTATTTTGTGGTGAAGTTTTAGCAAGTGAGCAGCAATTAGAGTAAGGTAAACACAATTAAAATTAAGCACCACAACTGAACAAAAAAGGCAGTGTCAACCCAGAGTCTCTACTTGGAGACACAGTCCATAATTAATATTTTCGTTGAATAGTAGGCAACAATTTTGATTATCTGAGTATGACTTCAAGCAAAGTTTATACTTCTTACATGAAAGTTTCTTCAGTAATATTAATAAAAGCTTCATTGACAATCCAAAAATTTGCTGTTTATATCATTCAGTGAAATATTTTAGACAGGTTTTTAAATTTAAATTAGCAGACTAACAAATCTGAGGTTTGGGAATATATATTGTATATGCCTGAAGATACACTTTAGAGATATGGTGAATTATAACACTGGAGATAGTCTTACAGCTCCTTACAGTGAAAAGAAAAGATTCTTGAGTTGTGTAGATTCCCCTCTTTTCTTTATTGTTAAATATAGGAATTGCACCAATTTACATAACTTGATAATTTGATCTCATTGAAATAAATATATTTTTCACACATCTCAGAAAGAAAATCTGGAATTAAATGCAGTCAGCAATAAATTTATTGCAATTGCAATGTTTTCCATTAGGGAGGGCTTAAAAGAAGAGAATCCTTTTGGGAGAAAAGGGCTGCCGTTTAACCTGGGGTTCAAATAGCAAATCTAAAATGATCACTTAGCTTAACCTCAGATATTTACCTGTGAGTATATAGTCATTTACACACATTTTACAGCACTTTAGGGCTTCCATGCTTACATCATTTCTTTACTGCTAATATGCATTCTCCTTTACTGCATTATATGAATCAAAATCACATTTCTCAAGAAATTCTAGCACACTTAACAAAACTGTTTGATTCTAAATCTTATATTATACATGCCACAGAATAATTTTGGATTATATTAATTAATATTAAATATCAAGATTAAAAACCAAAATGTGCATCTTGTTTTAAAGCTGATGAAATTTTAAATTAGCATAATGCAAGACTGTGTTGACGCTAGCGTTCACAGTCAGTCTTAGATTAAGCACCAGCCAAAATAATTTCTCCATTGAACCTTTTCTATAATATAATGATCTGTCTTAACTAATACTTAACTAATGGACACCCCTTGTAAGGAGCTACTCTTAAAATACAAAGATGTTTTCACTCTGATATTTTTACTCTGATGTTTCTTCCACTTGAACATAAGAAATTAAGCAAATATGAAAGATGGACTTTTGCTTTTATTTCTGAACTAAAGACAGTATTTGAGTATTTGAAATGAGTTAACATTTTCTCTATGAAAACATGCAGTACATTAGAGAACTCCAAGAGGACATTAGCTGTCAAAAATGCCCAGATACGTCCTATGGATAGTAGTATGCAAAGATATATGAGGAGTATATATGCAGTAAAATGCAGTAGATTCCTTTAAAAACTAGAATTTGTTTATACTAAATACAGCTATATCTGAAAGTATTAATAACATCAATTTCCTTGTTGGTTGTAGAAAACAAGCAGTGTATGGAATGTTTTTACTAATTGTTTTGCATTCAGCATAGTGCAAATCTTCCTAATCAGGCCAAATTAGTGAATACTCTGTAAGCTAATCAATTTTTTTTTGGTATAGTAACAAGATGATTTGCACCATTTAAAGGCTGTTAGTACAGCATATAATTCTGCATTATGTTATCATTCAAATTTATATAATCCAACATCTTGTGTATGCTATTCTTAGTACACCACACATCCTACAGATACTTTGATTTCTAAAAAGAAAATATTTTTCTAGAAACAAGTTTTTTGGGTTTTTTTAATATCAGCTTGAAACTGATGTATCTGTAGCTGAAAGAATGCACAGCAAAAAAGGAAACCAATGATCTTAATGGGATTTAAGTATTCCTTAGTCTGCCTGAAAATATAATGGATGTTTTAGCTTTAATAATGCTCCTCATGGTATGGATTTTACCTCAATATTTTCACTCCATTTTATATAGAATAACTAGTGTGACAAATTTCTGCAGCTGCCCTATAAATGGAAAAGTGTCTGCTTTTCTGTAAAGAGACTTTTCTTCAACCCTTTCACTGCACTGCCTATGTTAGGATGCTATAAATACAGAACCAGCTAAACTGAGAGTTCTACAGAATGGAGATATTTCTTCAAACACATATTCAGTGGTTTCTCCCTACCGTTAGATTTTCTTCTGTACAAGCAGGAGTTACTTTATTTATGTGTGGTCCATAGACCTAAGGATCTACAGTTAGACATATTTTCACTGTATTTACCATTAATTCCAAGCATCTGTGCCTGGTAGATTTTAGTCTGGGTCAGGGTTTCCTCTGCTACTGGGAGATTTAGAAATCGCTCATTTGGATGAATATCACTTTTCTGTATCTTTTACAGGAATAACTGGGTCCCAACTGCTGTTGAGGCAATGTCCATCTCTAGCATAAGTGTAAACATTGGGGGAAGGTGAAGGATGAAGTTGGTGACTTCAGGCTCAAAGAAGAAGGCTCTTGCCCTACCTAAGGGCTTACAACTACAAAATAGGTTCACTGCCTTTGTAGTTTAAGAGATGTGCCCATGAGCTGACCTTCCTGGCACTAAACCATGTATGACCATCATTAAAAGGTAGCAATGGCTGATTTAATGCTGCAGGGGACAAAGTCACAATCTGCCAAACTAATCTATCATCTACAGGTTTGGTCCTTGCTGGGAATCCAGGTCTGAGTTGTTCTGCAGGGACTGACAAATATTTTCTGACACTCAAAATATTATCCACTGATTTCTTCAATGTGGGTGCTGCTGATGCTGCCAGGAGAACCTGGACAGTATGAAAAGTTATTTCAGAATTGTGGAGGTGGTAGTTAAGGGCCTGGGGGCCCAAGTGGTGGGGCTCAATCCTGACAGTGAGGTTAAAGTAGTGAGGAGGAGGGTACTGATAACTCAAGTTGATAGCTGACTGTGGATCTGTTGCTGGTGACAGGGCTTTAGGTTCTTCAAGCACTGAACACTTTATGCAAACCATCACCTACTTGAGAGAAATGAGCTTCAGCTCACAAAGATGAGAAGTGTCTTTGCTAAAAGGATGCCTGAGCTGGCAAGGAGGGCTTAAAACTATGAATGATAGTGATGCAAAAGAGTTACTAACAAGCCTGAGAAGGAATGATGAACAGTCTTAATAAGTAAGGATCACAGAGCGATGTGATAGGAGAGAATCACAAACTCAAAAACCAGGAATTAAGCAGGATCACCTCCAACACTTTACTAGTAAACAAGAAAACACCATTATGAAGAAATTTTTTTAAATTCTGTGAAATCAGTATGCTGGGATGCCTTTCTGAAGTACTTGTATACTCAAGCATGGAGCAAGGGTAATAATAAGTAAATTAGCTGCAGATCTGGAAGTGTAAACTAATGCAATTCTTATACAGTAATAAAATATTATTTTATTTGCAAGTAAAAGATGTTCTTTTTGATTCAAGTTTCCAAGGAGATGTGCTTGCATTGAGTTTCAAGTACATTTTATGTGAGACAGTAATAAATTTGAGTTTGATATTAAATTGGCCCCTATAAGTCTTTTTATCTTTGCCTACCTGAAGCTCACGATCTTTTGATAGATAAGTAAAATCTACAAAACAGTTAAGTACTTGCCATGGTATAACTGATATGTCTCTAGGATAGAATTGTTTACTGCTGGGTGTGTTTTCCTCTCTTTTTTCATTGCTCTCTTTATTTTCTTCATCACCGTTCTTTATTTCCTTACATATCCTGATTTTAATCCTTGCTTTCACATCTGCTCGCTTCCCAGTGTCTAAATGTCCTCTTCCCAAAGCTGCATCGCTATTTGTGGTGTGTCTGTATCTGTGTTTCTATCCCTTTTCCAGGCTCTTTTTTCTCTGTTGTTGCTTTGCTGTCTTTCTAATTGTGTTTCTATTTCTTGTTCTAATAATAGCCCTTTACTCTTTTCATAGTGCTAAAGACCTTTTCTATGATACTTCTTTTTTCAGGACAGAGAGCCATGGTCAGATATTAATCTGTTTAGAGGCAATGTATATGTTTCCTCAGAAGGCAAACTATAAATTCTTATAAGCTCAATTTCTTCATAACCTGGCTAATATTTACCTCCTGTCAGTGTTGTTATCATTATGATAAAATCCAACAATAATCTTTGTTCAGGGATTCATCTGAATCCCCTGCAGTTTTTGAGTCACATACAGAAAACAAATTTTTAATCAAATGCCGTGTCTACTGCAGTGCCCTTCAAAAACCCTTAAAAAAGGAGGCCACATTAAAACAGATAAGCTTGAAAAGTGCCAGTAAAAGTGGCAAAAATGAAACAGCATAATTATAAACTGAAATTTCTGGTTTTGCATATAAGAATAGTACTCCTTACTTCTCTGTGACATTTTTTCACCTTGTTCATTTATTCCTGTAACTCAATGAATCACCAGGTCAGTGTTGCTTAAGAAAATCAGACTGTTTCTACCCTGATGTCTCTGCAGCTAAAAATGATGCAACATATTTAATTAATGAAGTAACTTTTTAGGGCAATCAGTATTCATAGAATAACAAGTAAACCCACAGCTAGAGTTCAGAAGAATTTTGCAGATGCTAATGCATGTTCCAAGTTAGAAGTCTGTGCTGCAAAACTGAGTACAGTAAATTCACGAATACAAGCCGCACGGAGTATAAGCCGTACTTCCGGTGCATTGACAACGTTGATGTTTTTGTCAATAAAAAAGTCGCACCCGAATATTAGCCGCACTTTTGTTCATAGCGAGAATCCATGTGCAACTTTCACAAATTTGCCAATGAGTAACAGAATCGCAGCATGGCGGCGTTTACTGGCTCGGGGCGGGGCCAGGTAGGCTCGGCCCGCTCATGGTTGCCGACAGGGCCTGGGGGGGGCTCAGCTCGGCACCACAGCTTGGCAGGGCCGCTTGGGGCTGGCCGGGCGGTGCTGCCACTGCCACTGCCAGGCTCACTTGTCCCCCCCTCCTGTCTGCACCACCACGTTTGCTCACCCTGGCCGGCACTGCAGGCCCCCGGTTCTGCCGGGCTTCCCCACGCTGCTGGCCCCGGCTCTGCTGGGCTTCCCCACGCTGTTGGCCCCGGTTCTGCTGGGTTTCCCCACACTGCTATCCCCGCTTCTGCTGGGCTTCCCCCTGCCGCCAGGCAGCCCCCTGCCGCTGGGCTTCCCGCTTCTGCCATGCTCCCCTGCGCAGCCGGGCTCCCCTGCATTGCTAGCCTCGGTTCTGCTGGGCTCCCCCGCACTGCTGGTCTGGGCTCTGCCACGCCCCTGCCCCACGCTGCTGGCCCAGGCTCTGCCACCCCCCTACCCCACGCTGCTGGCCCGGGCTCTGCCGCCCCCCTGCCCCACGCTGCTGGTTCGGGCTCTGCCACCCCCCTGCCCCACGCTGCTGGCCCGGGCTCTGCCACGCGCCCCCGGCACTGCTGGCCCCACCTCTGCCAGGCTTTCCCACCTCTGCTGGGGCTGGCTGGGCTCCAGCTTGGCTTGGGGCTGCCGCGGGCTCTCACTTCCGTGTTGGCAGCTTTTAGAATATTGTTAATATATTAGCCGCCCCGGAATACTAGCCGCACTTCCGGGTTTCCACCAAAATTTTAGTTAAAATGGTGCGGCTTATATTCGTGAAACTACTGTAAATGAAACCAGCAAGAAAGTTAATACTGGAATGTTGTATTTAAAAATATGTCCAAAATCAGTTATTCCTGGTACTGTAAAAATGGTTCAAGCATCTGTGTATTCATTAAATGCATTAATATTACAAATATTTTGTAGGAGAGGAATTACTTTATTCTTGGATATATTGTTGAACCCTATACAACAATATACAACAGCTCAACAATATATCCAAGACTATAGTGATTCTAGTTTGAATCAAAATGTTCACTATTCTCTTCTGTACTTGACAGAAAATTACTTTTATAAACTAATGCCATGTAGGTTTTGGTGAGACAATTGTAACTAAGTAACAGAGTCATCAGTTTCATTACTTTCTTTTCTAGATAGAATTTTTTCAGGCGTTGGTGTATTTTTTCCTATCACATGCAGCATTTTGTTTTCACTGTTTCTTAGGAACTGTCTTTTAAGTACTGCAAAAACTGAATCATAGCAATCCAACTTTATTTTAATAAAACAACAGTCAAAGTGCAAACCTGATTGGCAGGTGAGTTAAGATTAAACAAAAAAGCTGCAATAAATATCTATATAGTTATTGTTCTATCAGAGTAACAAATAGCATATGTCAGATAAACAAGCTTATCTCTCTGTGCCTTTTTAATATCAGTGCTTAGATGTTACAGTGATTGGTATTCTGGGAGCTGGAACAAGAGCACTGTTCTACCATCTCCAAGTCACATTTTCACAGAATCACAGAACAGGTGAGGTTCTAAGGCACCACAGTGGGTCATCTGGTCCAACCTCCCTGCTCAAGCAGGGCCATCCTGGAGTACACACTGAAGGATTGTGACTTTAATATCCTGAGTGAGGGAGGTTCCACGCCCTCTCTGTACAGCCTGTTCTAGTTGTACACAGTAAAGTTCTTCTGCGTGTCAACGTGGAACTTCCCATGCATCAGTTTCTGCCCACTGCCTCTTGTCCTGTTGCTGGGCACCAGTGAGAAAAGGCTGGCTGTATCCTCTGACACCTTACCTTCAGATTCTGACAGACATTGCTGAGGTCCCTCTCAGTTATCTCTTCTCAAGGCTGAACAAGCCTGGGTCCCTCAACATTTCCTCATAAGTCCCCTCATCATCTTTGTTGCTCTCCACTGCACCTGCTGCAGGAGCTCCAAGTCTTTCTTGCACTGAAGAGAGTCAAAGTGGACAGACTACTCCAGATGTGTGACACCAGGACAGAGTAGAAGGGCAGGATCACCTCCTTGACCTGTTGGCAAAGCTCTTCCTAATGAACCCCAGGATACCTTTGGCTGTCTTGGTCACGTGGGCACTGCTGACACCTGTTGAGGAGCCACCTTTGTTTAAGTTAAACAACACTGGGCCCAGTGTGGAACCTTGGGGTACCTTGCTAGTGACAGGCCTTCAGCCTGACCCTGTGTTACTGTCTGTGACTCTCTGGGAGTGGGTGTTCAGCCAGGTCTTCATTCACCTCACTGCCCCCTCATCCGGTCCAAACTACCCAAGTTAGGGTATGAGGATATTTGGTGAGAAATCCTTGCTGAAGTCAGGGTAGACAGTATCCAGTGCTCTCCCCTTGTCCACCCAGGTAGTTGGTACATTTAGAAGCTAACCAGGTTGGAGAAGCCAGATTTACTTTTGGTGAATCCATGCTGATTGCTCCTGATCAACTTCTTGTCATCCATGTGGTTATTAACGACCTCCATCAACAGACAGAGGCTCTTCATCCTTTCCAAATACTGAGATAAGGCTGAATTGCTGGTAGTTCCCTGGGTTCTTATTGTCCTTGTTGAAGCCTGGAGTGACATTTTCTTTCTTCCAGTCTTCAGGAACCTCTCTGAATTTCCATGACCTTTCAGGGGTAATTAAGGCAACCTTCCCATGATGTTCACAAGATTTCTCATGAATGAATCTCATTAAGGTCCACGGAATTATGGATGTCAGGTTTGCCTAGGTGTTCCCTAGACCCATCTTCTTTGTGCTTGGGAAGTGGGAAATTTTTCCTTCCAACATTTTATTAACTTTTCAGTCAGGGATTCCTGAGGGCTGATCTGGTCAATTAAGACCAGTGCAAACAAGGCATTCAGTAACTTGCCTTCTCTGCATCCTGTTACAAGGGTTCCCGTCCATCTAGGAATGGTTCTGTTTTTTTTTTTTTTTCCTTTTGTTATTGATGTATTTGAAGAAGCCTTTCTCATTGTCCTTGACATCCTTGGACAGATTTAATTTCAGAGGGGCTTGGTCTTTTTTGCCTCATTTCTACTTACTCTGAAAACCTCTCTATATCCATTCCAAGTGGCATGATATTACTTTCATCTCTTGTGTGTATCTCTTGCTTATGCTAGCATAATGACAGGGCTTTTTTTTTTTTCATCCATGCAGGCCCCTTGATCCCTTTGCCTGATTTCTTGCTCATTGGGATGATTTGTTCTCGAACCTGGTATCTTCGCAAGCTAAGGACACTGTGTTACCCAGGCTCCTGTGGTGTTCTAAGCTTGTACTAGAATTTGATGGGCCTGAAATTATCAGCAGTTGTGCCTAATAAGATCTATTTTAAAAAGAGTATTCCAGCCTCTAACTGTGTATTATCACAATCGGTGGGGTTTGATAAAATAAATCTCTATGTCTGTATGGGAGTTGGCATACCCGGCTAGTTTCTGCTTTTCTTTGTTAGAGAGTAGTATAATATAGTGTGGATGGCTGAGATTTGTGGTTCCCCAATTATCCTGACCTTGCAATACTCAGGAGAGGAGAACATAAAAGCAGAGGACCAACATATTCAGAAAAAAGGTAGTCAGTGGCTTGTGATAAATTGGGTCAGATAAAAGGGCCACCTATTTCATGCATATGGGTGAGTTGCATGAAATCTGTACAGGAATGTTTGTGGTAGCTTTTCTGTTTATCTGAATTTTTCTGAACCATACCACTAGATATGGCAGGAAGGAGAAAAAAGCCCATACCATTCTTTTTGGTTTTCATTGCAATATGATCACTGAGTCCTTGGTAATAAGATGAGAAGAAGAACAAGCTATTGAAGCTATGAGAAGAAGAATACAGTTATTGACCTCTTTAGTGGCTTACCTCTGCATGGACAGGCCTGTGGCAACCCCTAGCCACAGTATATGGTGTGTGGTGGAAAGGGCAGTGCAAGGTGTGTTTCCAAACTGTGGTCTCTTCCATGTCCAGATGAAATGATTCAACTTCCCTCTCTGAGATGCAATAAAGGGAATGATCTGCCCTGGGGGTTGGAAAGGAAGTTCTCAGAGACAGCAATTCTGTTGGGAAGAATTCTCCAGGCACGTCTACATGTAGGCAGAAAGAATGTGATCTTCTGATTTTGGCAATATTGCCCCAAGTAGGGGTGATCCAGTCTCTTTAAAAACTAGGTAACAGTGCAAAAAGAAGAATCTTCCATGAACTAGTGGAAGAAAGCTAGGGCTTCATGTGCCTGTTACTGCAAATGACTTGTACTGCTCCTGCATAGGTATCATCCCTACATAGAGGGAAAGCTTTCCAAGGGTGAGTTCAGAGCCAGCCCTGGTAAGGTTTGTGGCAATGATAATCCTTTGCCTCAGAGAAATAACTAAAGAATCATAGCCACATTGAATAAGGTGTAGTGAGTCATTAATGAATAAGTTAAATTCATAAACATTTCACCTAATTAAAGCATAGCTCTTATCTTCTTTCATATGCCTGAAATGCTATTATTTTCTTGCTGACTATCTGAGAAACTGTACTTAAAGGGCAGCAGTGGAGATGCCAAATGTCATGATGTGCTAAGACATTGCCCAGAATAAGTCCCTTCCTTGCCCTTATTTTGTATGGAGGGCAGGAAGCTGAGCCTGACAGGATGAGCACTGTGGTATTAATGAAGAGAGGACCAAAATTAGGTGGTTATGCAAGTGACAGATAATAAAAGACCTGAAGCAATGCTGTATTTATCACTTTATAATGTCTCCAATTTAGAGCAGTTGTACATTTCAATCATTTCTACATGTTGGAATTTATTTTTCCAGCTGACAGGACTCAATACACATTTGACTTTTTACGAGGAATAAACAACAAATAAAGGTTATCCCTTGAGAAAACAGATTGTCTCTGGTTGTCCCAGGCCCCAAAAACCAAAGCCTATGGACCCAGATGGAAACCCACAGAAGGCCTTTTTCTCACCTGATCTAGCAGGAGTTTCTTCTTGTTTCATCCTCACAAGAAGAGAATAATTCTATTGGCATCAAGATTTGGTCCTAATCAGCCCTGAATAAAGCTTTTTTTCCTAATTTCCTAATTGTGACAGAGAGCAACCTGACCTGTGGTTCAGGGCTTGTTCCTTGACATCTGAAGTGTCTCACTAAAATCTTGTCCACATTGATTAATGTGTTTTAATGTTGAAAATAAATGCATTTAACTAAACTTGCAAGCAAAAGCGATACTGAAAACCTCTGGTGAGTGGTTTGATGTATAAAAATAAAGCAGGGTGAGATTGCCTGAGCCAGAGTTTTGAGGGAGCATCTCAGTGAAAACCTGAGCAGGCTTATCACTGTCAGCACACCAGGCTGTAGAAAGAGATTGCAGTTGATCAGGTATATTATATAGAAGCTAAAACTAAACCTATAAACTTCTGCAGTAAAGCAATCTTCATCTTGTGGTTAAAGCAATACTAGGGATCCGAAAACAAGTCTGTCTGCTGTATCCAGGTCCCAGGCCAAGCCCCCAGTGCTGCAGTTCATTACCTCTGATTTTGAAATTCAGAAATTCACTCATTAAATAGATAAATTATCTTTTTCTCCTCAGCTGACCTATTGCACTCACTGTGAAGGGTTTCTTCAGTGCCAAGTTAACGTCATAACCCATGCAATCTTTTTAAAATTTTATCTTGCAGCATGAGAGCAATAGAAAACCCCAATTTGCAAATTCAGCTTTGAAATAGGACTGCTACAATATGTAGCTATTGTTTTTGACCCAGTTTGAGTTAAATTAAAAGGTTTTGTGCAAACATGATCTAATTGCTGTTCTCTTGTGTTATGGTACTTCAGAGTAGCTCTGTGGGCAGCCAAGAAGGAAAATCTGCACTTCACTTCTCACCCAGAGGATGGAAAAAGGGAGCTAGGAAAGTGTTGTAAGAAAAAAATATTGATCCTCTGTGTAAAAGAGTAGGAGTTCCTAATTTTCTTTTTGATTGAGCAGATCTCAGTGACACTTTGCTAGAAAATTTGAGACCCGTAAAAGAATTCATTCCTTCTCTCTACAAATAAGCTCACTGGAGTACATGCATGCATTGGAATGATTTTGAGTTAGAGATTGCTAGACAATGCACATCACTGTTGAATGCCTTTCCTTCAATCCATGCTTGTTTTCTGCTGAAGTAAGTCAAAGCAGAAGGGATAGTAGCAAGAATTGATGTGGTGAGGCTCTCTTAAATGGTCAGGATTTTCTTCATGCTATGTTCATAACTGAGAATCTCCTAGAAGCACCAGATCTTTGACAAATTGTGTGTACCACAGAAAAGAGTTCTTAAAAGTAGCAATGATATTAACTGTTCATCGATACATACCATGGGACTCTGGATATAAAATAAGTCTTTGGGTAGCTTAGCTGTGTAGCCTTTCCCCCTCTTCATAGACAGAATTCAGTCAATTTATTCTATTAAAACAGTAATGCAGGTCTTAAATATTAATATCATTCAAGAGAGACAAATTGTCATAAGTCATCTTGTTTTCAGAATGCATCTAGTTTAATTTTTAAACCCTGGAACTGCCTTCAGAAAAATGGATGTTCTGACAAACAACCTCCAGGAAAATTCATTGATTGATGACACCCAGTACGTGTACCTATCTTCCCAAGTCTCACACTAAATAGCTTTGCTTGCTTCACAAATGTACCATTTCAGACTGATTGGATGTCCAAAGAGAGAGCACACATTATTGTGCTTTCAGGCTTGACTTTGATTGATTAAAGAAGTCAGGAAGAAACTATCAGATGCAGCAGGTATCAGCAAAGTATCCTCAGCTTCCAGAAACCAAACTGCTGAGAAGTCAGATGATTGGGAGGATGGGGGCAGGGAGGCAGAAGGATTCTGTAAAGATAGGGAAATTAAGTGGTAGGGATTTTTAGGACTGCTTTCTGATTTCAGAGAACCTGGTACATCACTTTTTATCTGAGTGTAAGAAAATAGCATTGTGTTCTTTTTTCAAATAGTAGCTACTCAAAAGACTGTGGAATAACAATACAGTAATTTTATGACCATAAGGCGTACTGGACTATAAGGCGCACCCGCCAGAGCAGGCAAATTTCGCAACTTTGTACATTATATGAGGCGCACCGGACTATAGTGCACACTTTTTTTTTGCAGCGAGGATCCGCCCCCAGCTTCCCCCATGCAATTGCTGGCTGAGGCCCCACCTCAACCCAGCAGCCATGGGCCCCCGGGCCTGCCTGTACCCTGCAGAAGGGGCGCCGCAGGCCCCTGGGCCAGCCTGTACCAGGTAGGGTCAGGGCATGCCTGCTGCCACTCCGCCCTGCCTCCATGGGGCGGGGGCATGCCTGCCGCTGCTCCGTGCCGCCTCCACAGGGCTGGGCTGTGCCTGCCACCACTCCACCCTGCCTCCACGGGGCCGGGGCATGCCTGCCGCTGCTCTGCCCTGCCTCCCTGGGGCCGGGGCATGCCTGCTGGGTGCCACAGGCCCCTGGGCCCCCCTGCACCCAGCAGCCACAGCCCTGCCTCCACCTGGCAGCTGTGGCCCTGCTGGGTCCCCTTGTGGCTCGCAGCTCACACTTCTGGGTTTGCAAATTTCCGAACTTTGTACATTATATAAGGCGCACCAGACTATAAGGTGCACTTCCGGGTTTGGGGGAAAATTTTAGTCAAAAGAGTGCACCTTATAGTCTTGAAATTACGCTATATGAAAGCAAAGAGAAATAGTTAAACCTATTAGCCAGGATTAATATAGGTAGAAAAATATCTGCTACATTCTTCTCAGTTGCTTTCCAAAAAGCCTACATTATTATCCTTTTCATAGATTAGAAAAATATCTACAGTTTTGCTATTGTATCATTATCTCTGAAATCACTCCAAACATTTTGCAATGTGAGGCTTTGAATGCAGTAACATATCCAAATAAAACTTTGCTCTTTCCTGAATCTTTACCTGAATCTTTTGAAATTTACAGGACTTTGGAGCTTAGTAGGGTACTTTCCACTATGGTCTACTCAAGTGGTGTGAAAAAGTGATCAAACATTTGGTTTTGTACAAAAGACCACTACATCCTGAGAAACATTTTCTCAAATGTTATTTTCTATAACATGAAGGCTCTCTGTTGCGTATAGGTAAAGCCTTATAAAATAAGGGCCTTGTTATCCTTGTATAATCATGGCTCAGGTCTGCTGCTTAGGCAAAGTAGAAGGGAACTAAGGGAATGTGACTCGGCTGGAATAAGGATAGAGAGAGACATAAAAAAGTAAGAGATGTGCCACGTGACTGCCACTTGTCCACATCATGGCGTATGGTATCTGGTTGGCTTGGGCTTCTGCTTTAAAACTATGTAAACTGATAGCAGCTAACTGCTTCAAAAGGGCTGGTTTTTGCAATAAAGTAGCTCTCCTCTACACCTGCCTGGGGACTCTATGTTGCTTTACTTTGTGCAGTTTTCACTAACTTGGGCACTCCACTACATGGAGGCATACTAATACTTGTAGAATAGACTGATGATAGGTACAGAAAAACTGGGTGTAGGAACATCCTTCCAGTGCTCCTCTGGCTGCACCCCAGCGAAGTATATCAACTGGACCAGCTGCTGGCCAGACATTTGACTAGATTCATTGAATGGTTGGTGTCTAGAATAAGTACAGTGATTTCACGAATATAAGCCGCATGGACTATAAGCCACATCTCTGGGTGTAGGCAAACATTTAGTTCTTTGTCCTTAAATAAGCCGCACCTGAATATAAGCTGCTCTGTCATTCACAGCGAGGACCCGCGTGCAACAAAGTTGCCAAATAGTAACAGAATCACAGCATAGCGGGGGGTTTACTGGCTCAGCTAAGGCTGTGCAGGCTCGCCCCGCTCAGGGCTGCCGACGGGGCCAGGACGGAGCCCCCGCCCCCACTTCCATGACGGCGGGCAGGGTCAGGGACGGAGCCACCCCCTGCTCCTGTGGCAGCGGCAGTGAGCAGGGACGGAGCCACCCCTGCTCCTGTGGCAGGGGCGGGCGGGGACAGAGCACCCTCCGTTCCCGTGGAGGCGGCGGCGGGCGGGGACGGAGCCACCCCTGCTCCTGTGGCAGCGGCGGGCGGGGACAGAGCCACCCCTGCTCCCATGGCAGCGGCGGGGGGCAGGAATGGAGCCACCCCTGCTCCCATGGCGGCGGCGGGCGGGGACCCAGCCTGCCTGCTCCTGCCGCGACAGGCGGGGGCAGGAGTCCCCCGCTTACCCCACAGGCCGAGGGGATGGCAGCACGGGGCCCCCTCGTCTCTCCCTCGGGCTGTGGCAG
>PYHW01010435.1:39501-49652 GCA_013186435.1 Turdus rufiventris | reverse complement strand
ATGTCAGAAAATTATTCACATATTAGCCGCCCCTGAATGTATGCCGCATTTCCGGTGTGGGAGCAAAATTTTAGTTAAAATCGTGCGGCTTGTATTCGTGGAATTACTGTACTCACTTTTCATGTGATACTTCTAAAGGAGGGAAGAGATTGTGGGTGCTATACAATCCCAAACTTAAAATTTCATCAATTTAATGTATTTCTTTCTATAACAAGAAGAACAAGAGTGGAAGCAAGGTTTCTGTATGCATTAAATAATCTTCTCCAAGGGTTTTTTTTAATGCTGGAATTCTTAATATGTGCAAGGTCAACATGCAAATTATGGGTAGAAAACTTAAATGGTTGTTTGTTGCTATACAACCATCTAACGTCTATTCTCTAGACACATAAAGAACTATAAAGATAGCAGTGCTAGCACTCAGCCTGTTATGCATATAACTGTATTGCATTAAAAGATCTGAATTAAGGAGTTCAGTGATTTTGTACTATATTTAACTCTTTACCTGCTGTTTTGTGCATTGGGGCTGTGTAAGGATGCAAAGAGCACCGTTGCTTCTCTCAAAGGCTACAGAAGAACCATGAAGATAAGCACAGTAGGGAGTGACAGGATGATCCTATGTCCAGGCCTGCTGGAAGCAAGATCTGCTTAGTTCCTTCTGGGTAATTCATCTGGACAAAAATTTCCACTTCAGTGAAATGTGTAAAGAGGCAGCTGCTCACACACAGACATATCATTGGTCAAACAAAGATCACCCCAACTTATGGGACAGATGCCCTCTGTGACCACCAAGGACCACCAAAGCCCCTCCCTCACCCCCTCCCTCAAATATGCTTCTATGGATACCTGGAACTTGGACCCTAAAATAAGACAGTAATTCTATCATGGGGAAATCATGACCACTGACTCACAAGCACCGACTCAACAAACCCACCAACTAAAAAGAGAAAGATTTGTCATGTGTACTAATTACCATAAGGGGAGGGAATTATTTAACAGTTAGAATAAGAGAACTATGGATACAATGGGCATTAATTCCTTTGTTTGCTAAGGTGTATAAATAGTAACTGCTTTGATACTGGCATCTGTGGCAGAGGAATGGCTAGACACCAACTAATTTTAAATTACAGTAATTTCACAACTATAAGGCCCACCCTTTTGACTAAATTTTCCCCTGAACGCGGAAGTGCGCCTTATAGTCCGGTGCGCCTTATCTGATGGACAAATTGCGAAATTTGACAAACCGGAAATGCGAGCCGCAACAGGGGGCAGTGCCGTGGGAGCACAGAGTCGCAAGGGAGGGGCGGGAGTGGGCAGCCACAGCCAGCAGGAGCCGTGAGGGGAGGGAGGGAGCTGCTGCTGGCCCTGACCTGGGCGCAGGCAGAACAAGAAGCTGGGCTGCGCCAATCCGGGTGCGGGGAAATGAGAGGTGCGAGCCCGCAACATCCCCGAGCAGAGCCCACCCGGTGGTGGCATTGGAGCAGTGGCGGCACAGCCCGGGTAGCCGTGGGAAAGTGGCAGTGGCCAAGCCCCTGAGGCTGCCGAAAAGCGGCGGTATCCAAGCCCCTGCATCTGCCAAAAAACAGCGGTAGCCAAGCCCCTGAGGCTGCCGAAAAGCGGCGGTATCCAAGCCCCTGTATCTGCCGAAAAACAGCGGTAGCCAAGCCCCTGTGGCTGCCGAAAAGCGGCGACAAGTGGCCCAGCCGCCGGGAAGCAGGGACAAGCGGCGTGGCCGCCACTGCGGGAAAGTGGGGAGAAGCGGCAGTGGCACTGGCCAGGTTGAAGCCAGGACGCAGCATGGCCACACGGTGGGAGCCGGGAGCTGTGCCAGACAGCACCGGGGGTGGGCGGGAGTGCCGGGGCACGCTGCATGGGGAGGGCGCCTGGGGCTGCTTTTAAAGGCTACACCGATCTTTGAAAAATGTTTGCAAATTGATCACCTGCTGTCCTAGTTTAGGGCAAATTTAGGAAAAAACCTCCAGGAGGAGTCCCCAGGAAACAAAACAAACCCCCTAAGACTCCTCCCCCACCTCTGGTTTCGGGAAGAATTTCTCAGAGGCAAAGTGGAAAAAACCTGTTTACTAACCAAACAAAACACTTCCCAACACAAGAAAATAAAATTAACAACTCCGGGTGACAAAAAACTCTCTCACTGGTGTGAGAGGGTAACAGACAGTCTCTCGTGCTGGTGGTATGAGTCTCTGGTGCTGGGAATGGCTGCTGCAGATCTCAAATCGCAGGGTTCTGGTGTCCTTTGGTGTTCCAGGTCCGATCCAAACAGGTTCAGAAAGGTATGCAGACCTATTAGCAAAAACAAAACTAAAGCAAGCAAGCAAGCAAGGCAGAGCTAAGCAAAAGCAAGCAAAAGCAAAGCCAGCTAGCCGAGCAAAAAACCTAGCGTTCCAAACACAGACAGTGGAGGGGGAAGGGAGCCGAGATAGGTAGACAAAACAAACTTCACTTAAACAGAACGCAGAACACACTATTGGGGATACAAGCCACCATAACGTCACCCCAGGACGCCTGCCAGTAATTCATTACTTTGTTGCATGCCGCGTGGCTCCTCGCTACAAAAAAAAAGTGCACCTTATAGTCCGATATGCCTTATCTGATCTACAAAGTTGCAAAAGTTGCCGACTCCCGGGGGGTGCACTTTATAGTCCGGTGTGCCTTATGGTTGTGAAATTACTGTATATGACTATGTACACTGCATGTCTTGAAAAATGATAGAAAAACATTGTTAGATTATATTGTAATTTTGATTTTGGTCAGAAAGTTTTCCTTTTGAATTTGCATATATGACAGGAAATGTACCCATAACATACCAAATACAATCTACTAGCTGTGGAGCAGATTTGGAGCCAGAGGGTGCTGCAGGGATGACTGGCTGTGTAGACAACACATGCAGATTTCTCCTAACCTAACTACTTTGGTTCAATGCTGCACAGAGATGAGTTACTTGACAATAACTACTTAACATGGCTCTTCAGTGATTTATTTTACCATACTTCTTCCTAAGTCCAAACTGATAGAATAGACAATGTAAAATAAATGGAGAGCCAAAAAAAGACTGTGAAAAACATGCATATAAAGTAGCATTAGTAAGGAGAATTGGAAGATCCTCTTGAACTGGGAAACATTAAAAACACTGAAGGAAAGACAGACCATATTGAAAAAGGAATTAGGCAGGAGAAGACAATAAAACCAGAAAATATTTAAACCTTGTGTTAGGAATAATTTTGCTCTGAACTGAATTTCTTTCTTTATAGTTCAAACATGCAATTTCTTTTCCTGAAACTTCCCTTCCCCCCGTCTTGTTTTTTTTTTTTGGTTTTTTGGTTTTTTTTTGTTTTTTTTTTGTTTTGTTTTTTTTTTTTGTTCAAACACACACATTTGCACTGCTGATTCTGCTGTTTTGTTGCAATTCATGTGTCATGTGTAACTTGCTGGGACATTGGTTCCAGAATATATCTGAAGCCAGCAGGTACTTCTGTGTCTCATGCAGCAGATTTTTACATCCCAACCTGGTACAGTCATGTTGAAAGAGTTCATCACAGAAGATAGTGGCTTTTAAATGGTGGCTTTCTAGAGAACCCTGGGTTCTACAAATTTGATGAGCTGATCCTGTACGAAAACTAAGTGGCCACCAAAGCTGCTCATCTCCTTGACTCCACAGGGAAGAGAAAATATAATGAAAGGATCCGGGGTTGAGGTAAGGACAGGATAGGGAATGGGGACTGCTATCAGTCTATCACACACTGTCTCTTCTGCTCCTTCCTTCTCAGAGACAGGACTCCTCAACCCTTGTCCTGTTCAGCGTGGAGTCCTGCCCATGGTGTGCAGGTCTACATGAACTTTTCCAACATGTATTTTTCCACTGGACTGCACTGTCTCATGATCTGCTCCAACCATGGGACACAGTCCCTCAGGAACAGACTGTTCTAGCATGTGAGGTCACAAGTCCTGCCATTTTTAAATGTGCACCAGTGCAAGCTCAAAACCTCCTTCAGACATCCACCTTCTCCAACATGGAGTCCTCTGTGGGTCACAGATGGATCTCTGCTCTGCTGTGCACCACCACAGGCTGCAAGGGCACAGCCACCTTGCCATGGTCTTCAACACAGTCCGCAGGGGAACCTCTGGTCCAGCAGCTGGAGCACCTCCTGCCCCTTCTTCACTGCCCTTGGTGTTTGCAGGACTCTTTTTTCTCACTCCTCTGTTACCTGGCTGCAAATACTCCTGTGCAGTAACTGTTTTCTTTCTCAAGTAAGGTATTCCATTGGTGCTGTCACTGTGGCCAATGGCCTCAGCCTTGGCTGGTGTTTGGTCTGTCTTGAAGCTGACATGGATTGGCCGTGCCAGATGTGAGAGAGGTTCCTCACAGCTTCTCAAAGAAGATGCCGCTGCAAGCCCCCCTCTACCAAAACCTTACCTTGCAAACCCAATGCAGGGCTTGTTATGCTGGGGGTTTTTGAAGGTGATGCCCTTTGGGGAGTTCATTATTGGCTATAATTTCTACACCTGCATGGCTGGTATGTGACAGACACTCTTCTCATGGTAAACTAGCAGCAGCAACACAGAGTTGAGCAGAGGTTACTGAATTATTTGGGCAGAGTGGTGGCAGAGCAGCTGGACAGTGCATGACTGTGCAGGAGGGTCACACCATGGAACAGAGCTGTCTGGCCGTGTACCAGATCTCAGCCAGGTGAGGTTCCAAGTGTGCACTGAGATTGAGGCAGATGTGTTATTTAGAAATGCAATGGCATCCACGTTACAGACATGAAATTAGTACAGGGATTGCCAAATTCTTTAAAGGTCTTTTGTTTCAAGACCAAATGGAGATGGCTCATAATGAATCCCTCTGAGGGTATTTCACATTTGCAGTGGATAGGGAATTGGGAGAAGCGTTGTGTCATAGTTTTTCAGAGACACCTTCACATTAAGTGTCTAACATAATATGATTGAGATTATACAAAGGCATGTTTCAGTATTCTATATACCCTAATAATAAAATCAATTACTGTCTTTAGCTACAATCTAGTTCTGCATCTATTTTTTCAGTCACTTGGGAGTTTAACTTGTATTAGCTTGTGAAAAAGTATATTTTTATTGTATTGTTCTGCTACATTTGTAGACAGTTATTTACACTTTTGCAAAATTTTCATAGTTCTTATTTATTTTGTTTTTTAACTATTTTTATAACGATAGTGGCTCTTCTTGCTTCTCAAATGCTCACTTCTAAGGATTAGGTCTCACAAATGTTCATTGTATATGAGTTCTCAAGTAGATACTGCACTTATTCCTAGGAATGGCCCAATTAAGTCAAAGTGCACCTTGGATCAAATCCAAGACCATTAAATCAGTTGAAGTGTTTCCATTTACTTCAAAGGATGCTGGATCCAAACCATCACATCTGCAGCTCTCCAAAAGTACCATTGCTTATCTCAAATACACCTATTTAAATTCAATTAAGAGTAGACTAAAATCTAAGATAGCTAAGAAAATGTGATGACACTGTGGCACACAAAATATTTAAATGCCATATTGAATGCATAATAGAAAAAAATCCAAATAACCAAACACTGTAACAAATATGATGACAGAGACAGAGAGGTTTTTTTTTTTCAATCAGTTCTTGACTGAAATCAAGAACTGATTGAAATTGGCCAGAATTGCTGTCACTCACATCTTACTCATTTGATTTGTTGATTCATCCAAATTTCATTTACATATATACTGAAATGTGCATGAATTATCTTAAAAGTATCAAAATAATTTGTCTGAACTGATCATAAGAGAGGCTAATTACTTCTGCAGTCTTAAATTCAAAATAATAGATATGACCTAGTTGAATGATTCATAAAATGTTCTTCTTGTTGTACATGCCCAGGAAATAATTTAATACATTTTCCTGAGGGCTTTTTTAGTACTATGTTATACAAGGTGAATGGAAAAGAAATGTGGATGGAAGTTTTTTTCTGCTGATGCATAGTTCTTAAGAGTTTCACAATAAGATTGGTGTCAATATCTTTAAGCTCCATTCTTAGTACTTTGTGACATACTGAAGGAGATTTCTGTCTGTTATCAAGAAGATCTGTTAAAAAAAATTAATCATTATAGATTGCTAAATCACTTGCTGGTTATTGTGTCAATAAGTCAAAAATAAAGAACATTTAAAAACAATAATTTCTCAGAAAAAACCAAGCTAAACAACTTTAATTCTTCTACATAATTTAGGCTTCAGCCTGCACCATTTCACTACTTTATTCCTGTTACTGACAGAAAGGACTGGTTTTGGGTCAATTTAATTCTGGAAATTAACTCTCAGGGAAGAGATATCCCATTATGATTATAAAGGGATATCTGAAGGAACCACCTCCACTAGATACAATATCATATACAATAAAATTAATGGGACCATGGAACTAAATCACTAGAACACATAGTCATAAATTTCAGAACAGATAAATAACTTCCCTGACATACATTTGTATTTAACAACTTAATTTAATCTATTTATTTCAGAGATTAGTGGAATTTATTTGACAAAGAACAGATATGATGCTGTCAGCCTTTATCATGAAACCATTCTGATTATGAGGACTCACACTATAAGTTCCACAAATTGTTCACCCAAACATTTACCAGTGAAGTCCTATAGTTTAAAAGGAATGGAAGAAAAGAGATTTTGCTGGTTGTTTTCAAACTAGCACTGTGCATTTCTTGATTGGAGAACATGTCTGCACATGAAGTATCAGTGAGGGTTGATGAACATATATTTGATTTTAATATTATTCCTGCAGTTACACTGCACTTACTGAGTATCACATATTTCCAGTAAATAACCTCTACTGTGACATTTAACCTCTATTTCTGCTTTCCTGGGGATTGTTTATAACTTTTATAAAATATGTAATTATTAGAACTATTTCCTGAAAAAAAAATTCTATAGATGAATCTTCATTTGCACAAAACAGCACAAAAAGTCACCAAAAGAATGCTCTGCTGCTCCCATGATGGTCAATCTCCTACATCATCAGACAGTCTAACAATGCTTCTTTTGTTTTGCTTATAAATATATATGGTGCTGAAAACAGAAGAGACTTGTGCTTTCTCCGTTCCAGCTGTGACCTGTCTGAAAAGTTTTAGATTTTACTTCCAGTCACGTAATTCTTTAAAAGATTTTTTTTAATCCTGTTTTTTTCTTGCCTGCTTCTTTGCTTGTGGAAGTGTTAATGCTTTTTCATGCTCACAGTGGAAGGGTTTGCTGATGTTCACATGCTCTACACAACTAATTTGTATTGAGCCCATAATGCTACATATTCACCCTTGAGCATACGGATAGCCAGCAAAACCTATGTAGAGCACTAATACGCAGGAACACAAGGGTGTGGAGATAGTAATATACTTAGAAAAAGTGCCAATGGACATCTGCAAGCCCTCCTAGGGAACACCTGACTTGCAAAAAAAAAAATCATCAGAATCCAATATATTCCTACCTATTATCTTTATTGTAACATCTACAGAAGCCCATTTCTTAGGCCTGCATGTGTTCATAAACTCAGAAGGGCTACAATTAAAAGAGAATTTTGAAGCTCATCTGGTCCAACCTGCTTGAGCTGAGCATAGGTTTTGACCCAGATGGACCTAGAATTGCTCATAGAGGGTCATGACCAGATGGCTTTTGAAGATCTCCAGGAAGGAAGACTCCATTGTGTCTCTGGGCAACCTGCATCAGTGCTCAGTCATCCTCTCAGTAAAAAGGGTTTCTCAATTGTTCTACAGATCTTCTTGTCTTTCAGCTAGTGCCTATTGCCCTTGTCCTGCCATGGGGCACCACGGCATAGAGCCTGGCTCCATCCTTTTTTTTATCCTCCCTGGTGTATAAATACATTGATTTCCCCAGGCCCTGTCTGCTCCAGGCCTTCCTTATAAGACAGAGGGTCATAGAAGGTTGTTGGGTTGGTCAGGCAAGATTCCTCTTTGGTGAATCCATGCTGACTACTCCTTATCACCTTCTCTTCCTTCATGGTCCTGGAGCATATTGTACATTCACAGGCTTTCTGACATTTCTGCCTGGATGCCTGCTCTTTGGGGGAGCTTACCCTTGGGCTTGGACACTACCATCCTTGAACACTGACCAGATTTCCTGGACTTCTACTCCCTCCAGGGTGTCACCCTGTTGCACTCTTCCAAGCACATTTTTTAAGAGGTCAAATCATGTTCTTCTGCAGTTCAGGGATGTGATCTTGCCTTTTGTGCTATTTCATCTCTTGTCTCCTGGTTCTAAACCTCACCATGTCATGGTCCCTGCAGACAAGCCTTCCTTCACCATTCACAATGCCAAAGAGACCCTCCCTGGTTTTGGATATGAGATCCAGCCCTGCACCTGTCATGGTTGGTCTCTTTACAGATGTCTCAGGAATTTGACTTTGATATCCTCCATTAACCCTCTGGATTGCTCATGTACTTCTTGTATTGTCTTTCTAGCACACATTAGGATAGTTGAAGGGGCCTGTGGACCCACATCTGTGTGAGGCCTCTCCACGGATTCTTCCTAGCCATTTTTTTTGGCTCCTAACAGTGCAAATAAAAGAGGATTCAAAGCTAAAAAGCTATTGTAATATGCCTTGCCAGATCAGATGGCTTGGAATTTTTCCGACTACTCTGTGGGATGTCCAGCAGGGTCTGTTTTTCATTCTTGTCTAGTGAACTTATGAGATTTAGTGTTCATTTTGCAGATCTTTGTACTCAGAGGTTGATAGCTTTGTGAATCATAAATACAGTAATTTCACGACCATAAGGCACACCCCCCAAGAGTCAGCAACTTTCGCAACTTTGTAGCTCAGATAAGGTGCACCAGACTACAAGGCGCACTTTTTTTTTGCAGTGAGGAGACACCCGGCGCACAACAAAGTAGCGAATTACTGGCAGGTTCTCAATTTGCAAACATTTCGCCGCCATTTTTCGCCGCTTTTTCGCCACTTTTCAGCCACTTTTCATGGCAATTTTTTGCTACTTTTTTGGCCACTTTTCACTGCAATTTTTAGACGCTTTTTCACTGCTTTTCATGTTGATTTTTGGCCGCTTTTAGCGGCAATTCTTCGGCGCTTTTTCGCTGCTTTTTCGGTGCTTTTTCGCCGCAATTTTTCACCGCTTTTTTGCTGCTTTTTCACAGCCATTTTTTGCCACTTTTCAGCCGCTTTTTGGGGCGATTTTTCACCGCTTTTTCACCGCTTTTCACCACAATTTTTCGGCGCTTTTTCGTGGCAATTTTTTGCTGCTTTTTGGCTGCTTCTTGCGGCGATTTTTCCGTGGCGCTTCTTGGCGCTTCCCCTCACTTCTCCCTCCCCGGCGGCCGCGCTGGTTCCCAGTTTCCCCCGCCTGGCGGCTGCAGCTCCCAACTCCCCCCATATGGCTGCAGCTCCCGTGGGTTCTGGCTCAGTTTGCAGATTGCACTTCTGGGTTCGCAATTTTCCGAACTTTGTCCATATATAAGGCCCATCAGACTATAAGGCATACTTCCAGGTTTGGGGGAAAATTTTAGTCAAAAGGGTGCGCCTTATAGTCGTGAAATTACTGTAATCTTCCAAGACCCATATCACCTCAGTGGTGATGTTTGTCTCTGGATGCTGGTAGAGTATTTGCTTGTAAGAATTAGATGTAAATATAACTTCCTTTGTAAAGAAGGGACACTGATACATTTGCTGGCACTGTGTGGCTGAAGGTCCATTGAAGCTTCTGAATTTCTCAGTGTTTAACTTTTGATTGATTTACTTTGGTGGTGAAATGTCTGAATGGCCTTCTTCTGCTCTTCTATCACAGGAATTTTTTTTATTGGGGTCATGTCATGTTTGTCAGAATCAACACTCTGTGATAAAGAACTCATTGTGATGGTCAGTTTGACTTTGAGAGTAAACACCATGTAATCAATTTCACTCTTATCTTTCTACTGCAATTGTCCCAATAGTGGGCTTTATTTCACAACATGCAAAGTTTTGTGACCAAGTGTTTCCTAGGTTCCTGAAAAGCTATTCAGATGAAAGATATAAGGTAATGTAAAGACCAGTTACAGTTAGACATGCCTCATTTTCTAATTTACTACAAATCCCAACAAAACTCAGATTAGAATTTTTTGGGTTTTGTTTTTTTTT
>PYHW01010435.1:14672-37986 GCA_013186435.1 Turdus rufiventris | reverse complement strand
CTTATTTATTAACGAAAACATCAACATTGCCGACACACCGGCAATGCGGCTTATACTCCGTGCGGCTTATATTCGTGAAACTACTGTAATCTTACAAGGATAAAACTGCTGTTTAGTGAGTAAAAGAACAGCTCCATTAAGGAATGCAGTAGTCTTAAAAACAATTGATAATTCACAACAGTGACTTAAGAAATTGCATTCAAGATAAACATATCTGTAGCTAGCCATTGAAGACAAGATGAGCATTTTCCTGTTAGTAACTGTGTAACTATGGGGGGAGCTGGTACTGCATCTGTGGTCCCTGCTTCATGATACCTAAATAAAACTTAGCCGAGCTCTCGGGTACAGCATGGAAGCCAAGAGACAGGTCACCTTTCACACAGGAATTATGCAGTGTTTAGTCCACTGTAATGCGGAGGAAAACAGCCCAGCAACTCTGCTATATGTTAAAGTTACAGTTGTAATCTACAGGGAGTGATTTACTGAGAGATATTGAAGAGTTTTTTCTCTTTTATAACAGACTCTTTAAGAAAATAGCTCCTGCCTACTCTTATGTGTAATGCAGTTATTGATATGGGGAATTGCATTGCAAATATCTTGACATTTCTCCAGTATACAGGTCACCTTAGCTTCTGAAAGTTTCAGTGGCCCCTCAAGGCTCATTTTATTAGCTATGAGACATTAATCAGAGAAATGCACAGGCAGCAACTGACTCCAAGCACTGAATTTAGTTGGAAGTACCACAGTCCTTATATGTCAGGAATACAGTAATTTCACGATTATAAGCTGCACCACTTTGACTAAAATTTTGATCCCACCCTGGAAATGTGGCTTACATTAAGGAGTGGCTAATATATGAAAAAAATTCTGAAATTTCCAAACCCAGAAGTGCAAGCCAAAGGGTCGAGCCGAGCACCTGCCAGTAAAACCCAGGATTGCGCAATTGTTACAAATTGGTTACTCAGTTGCACAGTGGGTGGAGGTCGGCTCTGTGCTGCTGGCAGCACGGGGAGGAGGCAGGGGGCTCCCTCCTTCTGGTCCCGTGGCCCAGGGGAGATGCGGGGGGCTCCGTGCCCGCCTCCCACCAGCGCCATGGGAGCAGGGAGCTCTGTGCCCATCCGCCGCCACAGGAGCAGGAGAGGGGCTCCATGCCTGTCTGCCACCACGGCACAGTGCCATGCTGGGGTGAGCGAGCCCGGTGGCGGTAGCGGCGGCAGCAGCGGCGGCTGGCCCCGAGCAGCCCAGCTGAGTGGCAGTGCTGAGCTGGGCCACCCGGCCCCATCGGTGGCCCTGAGCAGGCCGAGCCCACCCGGCCCTAAGCGGAGTCAGTAAACCCCATGATCCTGCGATTCTGTTACTAATTGGCAACTTTGTTGCACATGGGTCCTCGCTGGGAACGAAAGTGCAGTTTGTAATTGTGAAATTACTGTAATTTCAAATAGAACCTTAAAGTTGTTGTTTTCTTTTAAAATCCCTTTTTTCACCCTTTATGAAAATTAACCCTGGATATTTCAAAGGGTATTTGACCACTGTCCACACTTTCTAACTTCAAAATAAATGTCTGGTGATGTGAAGTCAGTAGTCCTGTCATGGCGAGCATCAATCAGAACATGTGGAGAAGACAAAGATGGTGATCTTCCAGCATTTCTTTGCAAAACTGGAATATGCAGTAGACTTGGAGAAATATCTAAATTCTTCCCTACCTCTATAATCACTTTGTATGGTGGGAAAGATGCATTCAAATTATGATGCTAGTGGAAGAAGAACTTTGCTGGGAAATATAATGTTCTTTCTTTCAGTATAGACTACTGGAAAAGCAATATTTCTGTTTATTTCATTGAATGATAGAGCATATTTAAGTATAGTCAAAGGTGTATTCACAGCTTTATTGGAGTGCTCAAAGAGGTATTTTAGAAAGAAACCAACTCTTCTATTTAATTTTGGGATGTAAAATAATCTCTGACTATGGCTGCCTATTCTGGAATTTTAGCTCTACTTGTAATTAGATCTCTTTTCCTTCCATTGTGCCCTGATGATGTTGTCTGCCAGTCAGCATCACTGTGTTTAGGAAAGGAAAGTTCTGAATTGAAGGAACTACTCAATGCAAACAGCAATGCTCTGTCTCCTAAGCTTAAAAGGTGATACTTGAAATTTTGATAATAACTGTACATTTGTTTGCTTCAAAATAGCAGCTTCCTTAAGTTTTCTTAAGGACCATGAATGGAATGATTTGACTACAGCAGTAAAGATATATGAAATTCAGTGAAACTCAGTGGGAGCATTAGCTCTCTTTCCTTAACATCTCTTCCTCTCCTTAGGAACTTGAAGTAAAATAGGTTTATAGTCCAATACATGTAAATGTTGGGAATATTTTTATGCATAGTTCTGTCATAATATTTAGAGACTCTACTTTTAGCTTTTTATTATTTAAGACAGTATTGATGTGCGACCTGCACAGTGGAAATAAATCCTAAATATCTCCTGTAATAAGAATAGGTGGCTAGTTTCTTAATAAAGACATTAAAATGTTGCAATCTTATGGCTACCTGTAGCTGCTGAGCATGTTAATAATGCACACAGGATATAATAATTTCATATACTGTACATCAATAAGTCTTTCAGCAGGTGCAGACCAAAGGACGAGCAGACCAAAGCCAGACTAGAAGTATTTAGTTTACTTTACTGACTATTTGGACTGGATTTGAGCCACCAAACCATACGTCGTCATCTTCTCCCTCTTACTGACCTCATTGTAAAAATTTGTCCTTTTAGCTGCTAGACCTAAACTCATTATTACATAATTTTAGCCAAGACTTACAAAGAGACTTTATGAAAGAGGTGTTTGCTAGACTGGAATAAGGTTTCCAAAACTAGGTGAATTCATCCAGAAAGATTTTTGAATACAGACTCTATTCATGGAAAAAATAACATTTGTCCTGGTCGGCTTGGATGAATTGTACAGTTTGTCTGTGTAGTGTGAAGGAGAGATTCTGTAGTATGTGCTGTTTACAAAAAGCTCTGTGTGCTGTCAGGGAGTGGAGACACACTCTGAAGAATTGCTCTAACAGGGTGTTCATCTCCATGCTAATTCTCCAGTCTTTTTACCCTTGATTCACCACCTCCATCACCACACCTCTGTGGAGGCTGAAAAGCCCTAGAGTAGTGCTTTTCCACATTTTATAGATGCTTTTTCTCTCTTCTGTGTCCCAGTCAATGATAAAGCAATTCAAAATATTGTCTTCAATAAATGTAGCATATACTTTTGGTCAGAAGATTTAGCGAAAACATCCAAAGAAATTTCATTTTCTCCTGAGAATTTTCCAGCTACAATTGCAGTACTGATTGTATTTCAGCCCTTAGGTTTTGCAAACAAAATATGGGGCTGTTTTTGGATGTCCCAAAGCAAGGTAAATCCAATCATTACAGCATTGTCTGTATGTGGTAAAAAGTCAAGCACAGGAATGAAGAATACATGTAGCAGAACTCCGGAAAATGCTATTATCAGTCAAAAATGACATAAACGCTATTTCAAAACAGAACAAAAGGCAATGGTAATTTAGGCTGGGAAACAATGTTGCAATTATGTAAGATCATGATCATTCATTAAAATAGTTGATTACATTATTCTAGAACTGGCTAAAGTTTGTTGAGGACTGCATTGTGTCTAAAACTGTGTGGTATAAGAAATATGTTTTCAAATGGCTGTAGGCCTCTAGTGTCTCTGACCTCTGTGGTCATATCTTCTCCACAACAGGACAAAACCAAACACAGTGCAAGACTCATGTACATTTACAGGAAGATTTGGGTTCAGATGCAATGCTAATACAATGAATCAAATTCTAAAAGCAAATACAGTAATTTCACGATTACAAGCCGCACCATTTTGACTAAAATTTTGCTCTCAAACCAGAAGTGCGGCTAACATTCAGAAGCGGCTTATATATGAACAAATTTTGGAAATTTCCCAACCAGGAAGTCCGAGCCAGCAGCAGCCCCTAGCCAAGGTGGAGCCCACCCAGCCGCGGGCAGCGGCGGGGCAGTGGTGGCACAGCAACAGCGCTGCTCAGGCCTGGGGGGCGCGGCGGCAGCAGTCAGGAATGCCCCTCTCCCTCCTCCCAGCAGCAGCAGCCAGGTACACCCCTCTCCCTCTTCCCAGTGGCACTGGCCAGGCACACCGCTCCCCTGCCTCCCGGCGGCATCGTTGAGCGGGGCTGGGGCCACTCCCTGGCTGCCACCCTGAGCAGGGCCAAGCCAGTAAACCCCGTGATCCCACGATTCAGTTACTATTTGGCAACTTTGTGAAAGCTGCACACAGATCCTCACTGAGAATGAAAGTGTGGCTTGCAATCCAGTGCGGCTTATTTATGGATGAAAAAATGAAACATTGCTGACACTCCGGAAGTGTGGCTTATAATCGGTATGGCTTGTAATCTTGAAATTACTGTAAATGTTAGTCTTTCTTGAGATAGCTCTTTACATTTAAACATGGAATAAGTACAATTAAACAAACAAATGAAATTAATTATGTTTACTTGGTTTTCTGTTTTCTGTGCCTTTAGGTTGTTCTCCATGTTTTTTATGATTAAATTTAAAATCAGCAGTTCTACAGATACTTTTTGCAAGTGTTAGAAAATTCAAGATTTTGTAACTTTTTAGTTCTTTCAGGAGTCTTCAAGACTTATTCTTCTCTCCCTTTCACAGGTAAATGTACACATATCCTGGTGTAAAGAGTTTTTTTGAGACCACAATCTCTGACACTTGAGAGATTCTCTGAAGAAAGAGCAGAACTGAAGGCAGAGAAAGTCAGTAGAAATGTGCAGAGTATGTGGCATAAAGCTTTAAGATTCTTCTTAGTAAAAAAAAACCCTAAATTTCCGAATTCAAAGTCAGCTTTAATTTAGATAATACTGTAGTCAGAAGGGACTAAGCTTGTAACAATGACAAGTACATATAAAACAATGAAATCTGAAAAGCATAAATGTAAATTTCATGAGTGGTCTGCGACAATATTTCATTTCCATTCCACTGTCAAATATTTTTTATGTCTGTTGTTCCTGGACACTTTTTGACTATTATGTTAGCTAACAGATAATGGTAAAAGTCTCAAGCTCTGGAAGAGCTTATTCTTTTAAACTGTTTATTTGTGCATTAATACAAAAGTTTAAAATAAGAAATAAGGGAGAAACAAAAATTGTTCTAGATAGCATGTTTCAAAGTAGCTGATCAGAGGATATTTTTTCTGTATTTCACATGAAAACATGCTTTTTACTAAAGTAGTTTAAGGCTACTAATATCAAGTGCATCTCATGAAACAGTATGATTCTTTGGAAGAATATCTCTACAAATTTTAGAGTGAGTAAATGTGAGCATGCTATAACTGCAAAGTTAAAATGTTTTTTCCTTTTCTCCCATCTATTCATGATCTATTTAATGTGAAACATGAAAACTCATATATTTTCAAAGGAATTATTTGCTAAAATATATAGTGCATGCAGATTTATCATGCAACATGACACTTAGAAACTTTCAGGAGATTGATTAGGACTGCAAATATGGTTAGCTGTGAAAACAGGCAATTTTGTTTCAATAAATAAATCAATATCAGCATTTACATGGATGCAGAGAGGAACATGGGCATGACAGAGTAGATTTTGGAACTGAGGCAACTTTTGGATCAGCATGCATTGCTCCAGAAGAAAAGGTTGTGGTCCACACTGCAGTCTGCACTGGAGCTGATCAATCCTGCTGCTTGAGACATTTTTCCCCTTAGGAAGTACAGGAGCTCCTGCAGCAGATTAAAGAATTGCAGCAAGTTCTTACCTGGAAATGGACAGGGTTTGCCTGGTCTTGTACCTGGTGACTGCATGGGGATCGAGGTGTTGGCTGTTGTTGGTGTTTAGTAGGTACGGTGCTGGACTCAGACCCATCTGGACCAGGATCCAGTTGTAGAAGATGGAGCTTCCAGGCAGCTAGGCACTGCACAGCCTTTTCTCAAACTAGTCATGCCAGCTTGCCAGAAGTCAGCAGGGTTATCTCTACAGACAAGGGTCCCATTTCTGTCACCCTGCAGCCAAGCAGAGGATTAAGGTGGGTACATGCCAACAAGTAGAACTCAACTACAGATATTTTTAATAGTAAATAACTTAGTGAATAGCTATTTTCTATTTCTATTACCTCAAGGACTCAATGTCCTACAATAACACTGGGTTTGGGAACATGGCTACAAAAATATGATTACAAAAACTTATTCTGTACGTACTCAGAAAATTGCATTGTAGCATACTCACTGCAGTGATGCTCTTCTATTGGAGCCATATGAGAAATGAACTTAATCACAAAACAGAAAAAAGATGATTTAGTCATAGAAATATAAAGCTGTACTCTTCATCTTGAAAGGCAGACTAGGATTTGCATACTTAAGGAAATATTTTTCCCTTCCTAGAAAGCAGTGTTGGATACGCATTGCAAAGTCAAATGAAAATGTTTTGTTGAAAATACATTATTTTCATATTTTAATATTAATTATTCTCTTTGGAGCTTTATTACATAAAATTGCTATGTGTCAGAATGCAAAATCTAAACAATAAAATTATGGGGAAAACCAAAATTTTTATATGTCAATATTTCAGATAGGTGAACTGTCTTTAACAAGTCAGAACCTGTGCAGACTCAGAGATTTGTGGAACAGAAATACTTGTGAATGGTTCAAAATAGTTCTTCCTATAACCATAGAAAGAAAGCATAAACATAAACCGCCTGAAAATATCTAGTGGAAATTTGAAAGGAATCAGTCTGCGAAGCCTGTAAATTCAAATTAACTATTTATAGTGCCCTCCTCAGACACTTCTCTCTACTGACAAAATGGGAGATGTCCCTCTACCTCAAAAAGCAGCCCAATGATTTTTAGGGTATCTTGTTGGCCTCTGGTTTGACATTTATATCACATGTGCCAGGAGCAGCTCACTGTTAGGCAGACTTCAGTTGAGAACTCATGAGTTCTGTGTAGGCTTGCTTTGTCTATTGATGGGTCTACTTAAATTTAACTAGAAGGGCATAATCTAGCCTTTGTACAAAGGAGGTCTCATCATAAAATGGCTTTTTTGCAGGTCACTAGGAGTCCTAGAGGAGACTAGAAAGTCATGCAAACATTTGATCATATTTCTTTGCCATGAATGCATTTATTTTAATGTAATGATTTCATTATTTATTTCTTGAATCCACATTTGGGATATCACACTTTTCAATGTAAATATGTTAGTTCATTGCCATTTTTTTTCCCTGTGTTTGTGCCCCTGCCAGTGAAGTCTCAGTGTTGCCATTGACTACAAATGTATGTTTATTAATTATGCACCCACAGAGAGGAAATAATCATTTCATATTGCTAGCATTTTTTTTTCTATCTGGGTTGGCTATGTACAGTGCTCACTAGATCTAAATATATATTTTGCTGATGAATCAAAGTACTAAAGGTTACTACTAAAGATTCCCCCAATTTTTGAGACAAGTAAGCAAAATTATTAAAGGGAAACCTTAATGTTTATGAGGATGTAAAAAGAATACACCAGTATTAAGATTTTTTTAAAAAGATATTTTAAAGAACAGTTACAATGCTAGTAATAATCACATTGTCTTCAACTAGGAAACATTCTTGGAACTACTTAGTGTTAGGGAAGGCATAAAAGGCTTGAGGCAATGAAGAACCACCTAGAGGCTCAACTTTAATTATGCACTTATAAAACGTAGTTTACAGTAATTTCAAGACCATAAGGCGCACCTGACTATAAGGTGCACCCCTAGGAGTCAGCAAAACTCGCAACATTGTAGATCAGATAAGGCACACCGGTCTATAGGGCACACTTTTTTTTTGCAGCAAGGCTCTGCCCCCAGCTCCTCCTGCGAGGTTGCTGGCCGAGGCCCTGCTCCCACCCGGCAGCCATTGGCCCCCGGGCCTGCATGGACCCGACAGGGGTGGTGCTGCGGGCCCCTGGGCCTACCTCCACCCAGCAGCCATGGACCTCCAAGCATGCCTGGACCCGGGAAGGGGAGGGCCGCGGGCCCCCGGGCCTGCCTCCACCTGGCAGCCATGAGCCCCTGGGCCCGCCCAGGCCCACATGGACCCAGGAGAGGGGTGCCGCCGGCCCCCGGGCCCACTTCCATCCGGCAGCCATGAGCTCCCGGGCCCGCCCAGACCCAACAGGGGTGGTACCACGGGCACCCGGCCCTGCCTCCACTCGGCAGCCATTGGCTCTCCCAGACCTGACAGGGGTGGTGCCGCAGCCCCGCAGGCCCGCCTCCACCCAGCTGCCGCAGCACTGCCGGCGCCCCCACCTCGCCGCCCCCTCCCCCGGCTCACGGCTCACACTTCCGGGGTGGCAAATGTTGCCACTTTGCAGTTCATATAAGGTGCATCGGACTATAAGGCGCACATCTGGGTTCGGAGAAAAATTTTAGTCAAAAGGGTGTGCCTTATAGTCGTGAAATTACTGTAATTATTGTCATTGGACATATGATAATTCCAAATGTGGAGTGCAGGATAAACATTTTAAAAGTTTCTATGAATCTCAACTGTCCTTAGAATTGTATCCTTGGTACTAATGCCAGGAATCCTGGTGTGGAAAGTCAGCATTAGGGAGCATTGAGACCTCCCATTAGGGGGAGTGTCCTTATTCCTTTGTCCATAGTGGAGCTTGTGAAGTGCAGTAGAAAACAGCATTGTTGTGACAATTAAGCTTGGTTTCAGTTGTCTCCACTTATTCTGGCACAGGCAAGTTGCTGTCAGAGCAATGAAGGGCTCTGACAGGGAAACATGCAAAAGCAGAGAATAACCTTACTCCAAGAACATGAAGATAAAGCAGAGTTATGGGAGCAGTTGGTCAGATGCTTCATTGAATCTAACAAGTCTTGTGTTATTGTGTTTAAAAAAAGCCATGAAACACTCCACTATGTTGCAGGCTGATAATAAAATATTCTCAGAGGGCTCTGGCCGAAGCCCAGTATCAAAATATAAATTAGGCATATATGGCATGAAACCTATATGTATTTTGTACAGCGTGTTCTGGCTACATACAAGGAGTCTTTCACTGTGTTTTGACGAACTTGCACTGGCATTGGATTCAAGACAGTGAGGTACACATTTCTTCACTTTATTGCCTTCTTCTCACCCATCCCTTCAACAGTTTATTAAATTTTCAAAGCAGTGAAGTCGAGAAGGGGTAGATCTTCCGATTTCCCTGTAGTGGTACCAAAACCACTGATATTTGTGCACTTTTCTGGAAGAAAAGAGAAAGTTTTGGAAAGTCATGTCTTTACAGTGTAAAGGTTGTCTCAGCATGAAAAGCCACTCTAAATCTGGGAATTCAAAACACACTTAGATCATTTGCAATCTTGCTGATCAAGAGTTTTTGTTAATCAATATGGCTTAGACTGCATGCTCTTAAAAATTATCATTCTTTGTCACCTTCCTCCCAGCCAAATGTAACAAACAGCTAATAAACATCAACGCTGTGTAATAAATTTGATAAATAACCAGCGAGCAAGCCTGAAGTGTTTTTATATGAAGTAGTCTGTGGATCTGAGCACATTGTTTAGCTTGGTTTAATCTATTGCTTTTAACTGTGGTATGTACTGGGGCTTCTTTATTACAGCCTCATGTAATAATTGTGTCTATGAGGATTTCTTGAGCAAACATCTTGACAGCTAAATTCTCTGCCTGTTGAGATCTGCAGGAATCACTTAGGTGCTGTAGGTACCCATATGTGTCTGCCTACTAACTGCTGTTAGTGACAGCTGTTTCTCACCAGAGGTGGATACATCTGGTTTTCAAAAAATGTTGTTAATTCCTGGAACTTCTTAGTTTGAGTATATTGTTTTGCCTTCTTTGTCAATACACACCAACAGGTCAGTAGGTATCCTGATGTTAATTTCTACTGCAGGTCTTAAAAAGTGAGTGGTGATAAGCTGTATTTCACCAGTGCTATTCTACTTTTGAACATAACTGAATAAGCATCAGAGCCTGTCTGCATCATTTTAGTAAGAGGTATTTTATTTTTTTCCTGTCATTTCCACTAAGGCGTTTTGCACGGGAATAATGGGAAGTAGGATTTCACCTGTTTTTTTTGTTATGAAATGTGTCTTCAAGGTAATTTCATAACAGATATTTAATCTAAAAATGAAACACTTGATAAGAATAATCTCCTAATCTCCTATTTACTTGTGTTTGGTAAGACTGTCTCAGGGAAGCTAATTTTTTTTTTTTTTTCTGGCAACAGTAAACTGCTTCCTCTTCCAAGGGCTATTTTTGACAATGTTGGGAATATCATCTCTTTTACTTGCCTGGTTTATTTTTGGTTGTATACATTTTTAGTGCCTCTATCCATTAATCTAGGGGGAAAATATTTAGTTATTAAATTTTTGGATTACAGATGATTTTCATATGCATTAAAAAATGTTTGTTTCATATCAAGCTGAGGAATTGCCATGCTGGTATCTTTCAAGAAGATGCCCTCTTGGATGAGAGCACTCATTCTTAACTGATTGTTGAGTGTGGGCATATGCTTTTTGTCACATACTGAATTCCCGTGACTTTTAATAAGGCTCATCTTTAGCAATGTCTCATCATCCCTTGATGATTCACAGGCTATTTGCTTATGTACTCCTCTGCTTTTCTTTTGTGAAAATTTAAGAACTGTCTCCGCTTTCTTTAAGGGTTTATCAGACACTATAAAAATTTGTTTGAATGCAAGTGTCAATTGAGTTTTTAATTCCGATATTTTTACCACCTTATTTTTGGATATGGGTGCTGCTTAGCATTGAAGATAGATATTTATTTTGGCTAATCTTGTCTTCTTGTGTGCAAAAGCAAAAAGAAAGCAAGCAAACAAAACTCTTCACCTCTGCAGCTATAGACCACCTCCCTCCATTTTCTGTTATTCAAGAATACAGATGTCAAACTTTCACCAGTACTGTAACACAGAAAAGTACAATTTTGATGATTTTTTAGGATAACACCACCAATTACTTTCTTGCAGTATCGTGTGTTCAGGTCTGAACTCGCTGGGGGCATTGCTTACTGAAATCTTCACCTTCAGTTAACCAGCTTTTAAAAGATAATCTCATGTCTGCTGTTTATCCTTTCCCAATAGTACTGTTGGTGTACATAGTCAAAATGGCAGCATGTTCCTTCAAAAGCTGAAACTCCTATATCTTATTTCTTGTGGCTGTGGTCATGTGTTTTGAACTCTGAGATACACTTAAGTATCTCGTAGCTTCTATTTCCGCTTTTAAGTTCCAAGTCTAGAGCCAAGTATCTTTGGCTCTTTTAATATTCTAGTGAAGCACTGTAGTTGGTGAATTTAATCCAAATAGCAAATCACCAATGAACAGTGATTTTTGTTGACTGCACACCTGCTCTGCTGTGATCTGCTTTGCTAATTCCCCTTACTAGTAACCAGCACAACATCTAGCAAGGTATCAGAAATTCCTCACAAAATTTCTGCCTGATAAATAGCACAAAATATGTCCTTTTTTGTTGTATTAATTTCTTACAGTATTTCATACTTCAGAAACTCCTTTGGCATTTTGAAAAGGTTTATTATCTTTTGAATTAACTTGTATTCAGGCAAAATATTCTGCACTGCAATATTTTAAAAAATACACAGCACTGGAAAGAATTATTTTTGAAAAAGTGTAGTGAGAAACAATGTTGCTAACATGTTTTACAATTATGTACATAGACCTAAGTCTTTTATAATCTTGTTAATAATCCTGTTAGTAAAAAATTTAAGGCATCAAGTTCTATATGGTGTTAAAAAGGAGATGTAAGAGTTATCAGTTTTAATTAGGCAAAGAAAATAGTCAGAAACAATTCTTTTTCTGCATCACTTTTTAGCAATATCTGGACATAAAAATTGTTTAGTGACGTTAATGTTGAAAGTTTCATCTTGAGCCAAACTCTTGTGAAATTTGATTATGTTCTAATTTCAGAATAAAATCTGGCTTGCAATAACTTCAATCATGGGGCTGGCAGGAGAAGACAATGCAGGCACATCCTGTGTGCATCTAAATTCCTGAGTGGGATGTGTGCTGGACCATCTTAGATGCTCTGTGAACAGCTGCATAGCAGAGATATGTAGGGTAGATGATTCCTCACTAGGAGGGAATGTAACATGGTACAGAAATATTGCTCATTTCTACCTTCCCTGAATCAATTCTAGGATGACAAAATGTTTTTCTGCTTCTATGGATTAGTGATTTACTAGTGTTTACAAAGCCACTTTACAGGCAATTTATGCATTTAAAAATATTTTAGAAAGCAAACTTCATGGAAAGGTATTGAACTGGAAGCTTGCAACACAATCAAGCTGAGAAGAGAATGGCTGAGTGACTTTAAACTGCAAGAATTTAAGTAATTTTCTGTGATTTTGGAAGAAGCATAAGAAAAAACTTGTGAAAATCTAAAATGATTGAGAAATTGTTTAAAAGTATTATTTTATTTAAATATTGACATATATACATAATTATTATATAGTACTAAAGAGAATTACCATATTTTTATTTAAAGAATTCTTTATATAGGCAGCTAAAATAAATGACATAATTCTTATTGTGCAGATAAAATCATTCTTCCATTCTCAAGAGGTTTTAGTATAGCTTTGACAGTTTGACTATGGATCTCCACACAAGCCAATCTCTGCCCATTTCTTGCTTCCCTCTGTTTAATTATTTTCATGACAAAAATTACATTTGATTTGTCTGGAAATTTACAAACATGTCTGAAGTCCAGATCCTTGTAGATTATAAAAGGAATGGTGCATGTTTCAGCCTTTCATGAGTCTGGTGAACTCTAAATCTTTATCAGAATTCAAATTTAACTATCTACAGGGGATTTTTTTAAACTAGTAAACCTGCTTGGACTACACTTCTTTAATCAGTTGAAGTGATTGAAATTATGTGAGTCCAATGCCAAGGCTATAATATTTTGATAATCCCATGGTAAAGAGAAGAAATTGGGATTTTATAGGAAATGTAAGGCAGAATTGAAATTATTATATAGGTAATAAGCATAGATATGTAAGAACAAGTCTGACTAGCAACTAAAGAAATAGAAAAAGGAAATAAATCTTGAAAATATCAGGAAACCTTTCCAGATACCTTATATTAAATTAGGGATCTCTGTAACTAGAATCTACCTCCTTATTTAAGCCAGGAATCTCAATCAGTATTAAAATAAAAAAATCAAAACCAGAAGCCATGAGCATTTAACTCTATGGTGTAAGGACATATGATCAATACGATCATTTAGTACTTTATTTTTTTATAAATTATTTTTAATACATACGTTTAGGATAACAAATTACTGGGATATCTAATACTCTAAAAGAAGGTTAAAGAATTGCAAAAAACTTTGAAGCTCCACAAAGAGAGAAAAAAAACCAAACCACTGTAAAATAAATCAAAAATATATTATAAAATTCAGCAATAGGGTTAAGGTAAAAAATGAAGCTGATCTGTACTGTTTATAGTCTGCAAACTACTTTTCACTACAGGTACTAGTCGTATCAGTAAAGTAGTACCTACAAATACTGTTGTAAGAAAAAAGAGGTGGGGATTTATTTCACCAACTGAAGCTGTAAAAAGATTTGGTTAATATTTGAGCAATTTCTTTGAAGTCTCTGTTGTACAGCTACTTCCCTATCTACCTATTTATATATGTCACTGACTTTTTAGAAGCTCCCTCAGCTCTGCTTGTTCTGATGATAGAGCACTGTTTGGTCAAGGGTGGAAATCTTTAAGGAGGGTATCCAGCAAAGGTTCAGGGGGAGATCAGCCCCATAAATATGCATTCTTGGATACCTGAATTCTTTTATGCAGAGTAGCAAAAGCAGAGGCTTATAGACTGTAGCATTGACAGCAGGGTTCAATGCCACATTGTTGGTGTTACATCATGCACTTTAAATTCTTGAATGCACTTTGCACAATTCTGGACCTTTATTTCAGGACCGTTATTCCAGGAGACTTGACAAGGAAAGGGTTTGGTTTAAGATTTCAAGGATGATTTGGGGAATAATAAAAACTTAGGTTTAACCTGACATTTCCTTATGGGGAGGAGATAGTATAGTGATTCTGTCAATCATGTGTTAGGTTGTACTTTTACAAATAAATGAGCAATGTTTCTCTAACCACCATTCTTTTGTACTCATTCTCATTATGACCTATTGTTACTGCCAATGGAATATGAAAAGTAACAATAAATTAATCATTTCTGCAACTTTTGTTCTGGATGATGAGTAATAACCACATTTTTGGGACTTCTTGAACTTGTCTATTTATTAAGTTCTTGATTAAGTACTGTACTCCATATGCAGAACATTAAAAGGCCCACTTTCAAATTTGCTTATCTGCTGGAATATTTTTAAGTTGCTTTCAGATAAGCAAGCTCATGCAATAACTAATAAGCATGTAATTCCACTGACAATGCTGTTGGGAACAGAATTTACAGAAGGCATCAGTGAGGAGCACACTTTGGTGAGAGTGTTAAATTATTTGGTGTTTAGGAAAGATTTTTCTGTTCTAAATGCAACACCCAATTTAGGCAGAAAGAAACCTTCTGAAACAGTGAAATCTTCAGCAAAGACTTTTCCATCTGCAGTAGGCAACCCCCATGACAAGCAGCTAAATAAATAGACAGGTGCCTGTGTTTGATTGGAGAGGGAAAGGTCTCACATGAAAAATGAGCACTCAAGAGTATGGAAGGTTATAAATAACATCCAGTTCATGCTCTGTGCCAGCTAAGAACTGTTTATGGCAAGATGTAGCAGTTCATTGTTGCATGCAGTGCATGCAGTCAGCACACCTTGACTGGAAGAATTCACAGAAGAGTTGTCTTTTTATAGGCAGGTAAGTACTGTAATTCAGTTTTATAGTTGAGGAAACATGCTTTGGAAATTTAAGATTTGTGCAGTTCAACCTCTTAATTTATCCTGTGTATGTAGAGAAGAGAGAGTGGGTCACACTGAAATACACACAATACTAGAAAGAAATTTGCATTGAAAGTGACAATGGAAATTTTCAGCTGTAAGGATGATGTAACCTTTAGGAGACCTTTTGCTATTCTAGATGATTTGAAAGGCACTTACAATCCATTATTTAAATAGTTTGGTGGTAGATATGCATTTTATTCTTCAAAACTTGCCATTTAGCTCCAATCCGCATTGCTTGATCTCTTCTCCCTGCTCTCCGCCCCTAAAAACAAACTTGAGAAGTGCTCTGATCCTGTCAGTTTTGCCTGCTACTATGAGCTGAAAATCAAAGCTTGTATAGTCAAAGCTTTGGCAGCTTCAATGACTTTGCCTTTTCAGAATGCATTTAATTCCCCTTTTCATGCATTGGAACAGACATGCCTCTCAACTGCTCCTCTACTACAGCTGTGTGCACTTGTATTGACAAACTTATCAAATAAACTCAAAGGGAAAGAGATAAGTAGAAAGACATTTTTCTGTGGAAAACAAAAAAAAGAAGAAAAAGAAGAAAAATTCTATTTTTTTTTAAATAGGCCAAACTAATTTGCAAATATTTCCTCAAGCAGGCAATTGCAGTCTGCAGGGAAGGTAATTGTGGCAATTACTTGCAATTATTGAATAGCTTTCATCTATCATATATTTATGTTGTATGCAGGTTATGCAGGAATCAAATAGATTTGAATGCCTTTTTATTAATATATAATATCTTACAATCTGCCTGTCTCATAGTCTGTTTATGTTCTGTTGTTCTGCAAATGGGTCATCCCAAATGCCTGCAAACACTTGATTGTGTTTGGTTTTGTTCACTGTGTCTCAGTTTTTCACCTCAATTGATGCAAACTCACTGCAGTTTGCACCAATGGAAGGACCGTGCTGTACAGGACACCTTGCTCTGAGGACTGCCATTGGGAACATTTTTGACATCTTTAAAATGTGAATGCTTTCTTTTTGCTGTGTGCCTCATACTGTTTATACAGTGTAGTCATCTCTGGCTATTTGGCCAGGGCACTAGGGAAAAAAACAGTTGCAAGAAACAGAGAAGTCTCTGAAGGTATAGAGGGAGCAGAACAAAGACAACCACTCACTAAAAACTTGTCAAAGCTTTCTGCCTGAAGTGTTTCTTCCAGACCAGACTAGAAGAACAATAGACTGCAGAGAGCAACAACAAGAGCTGATGGAAATTAACATCTTAATTCACCTGAATGTGACAGTTGAATGTCTCTCAACACCTTGTCAGAGAGTTTGTACATGTGTTGGTGTCTGGAAAAGTATATTGCAGCAGCACTTGGAGTGTATTAAAATAGAGATCTTCATTGATGACTTCTGAGAGCCAGGCTCCTGAGATGTAGCATAAATCACTTCACTGCCCTTTTTTAAACTCAAGGTGCTTGAAGCTTGCTAGTTAAAGAAGGCCATAGGATTGATTAAGCTAGGATAGGAGGCAAAGCACAGATTGTAAGTTAACAATACACCAGCTTCTTCAACTACTCTTAGTTATCATTATGTCACAGTAACATTCACAAGACTCAGAGAAAACTCTGCTTCAGACAGGAAGCTGAAGGACAATCATATCCTTTGGATAAGAAAAGCAACAGAACTCCTAGAAGCACAAACAAAGATCTTCAATAAATAAAATTATATGTAATGCTAACTATGTATTTGAGTAAAAGGCTGAACTTTCCAGTGATATTAATGATGTATCTGTGTTTATTTCTTACCAATGAAGGAAGACGTTCAAAGAATCATAGAATCATAGAATGGTCTGGGCCTTAAAGCTCATCTCATTGCAACTCCTCTTCTGCTAGATCAGACCCCCATATCACCTGGTCTTGAATACTTAAAATTTTAATTCTGTCTCTAGAACTTTACAACAGATCTCTTATTATTTCAGTTTATTGCAGAATTCTGAGCCTTGATCATCCTCCATACTTATAAGGCTGCTGCTTATTAAAAGAAAGCACTGAATGTCAGATACATTAAAATGAAATGTTCAGCATTAGTAGTGATATGCCTTGGCCATGAACCTTCAGGGAGGTTTTCAGGCAAACACACAGTTATGTTTGTTGCCAGGGAGACCACCATTTTCATGTTTCTGTTGTTCAGCCAGATCGCTGAGCACTAGAGCTCCAGGGATGTGTCATCCAGGCTGCTGGTTAATTTCTCCTTGAAGCACACAATAAAATCTATTAAGCCACTTGCTTCTAAGCATGCCACATTCTGTACTGCAGTATTCTTGTAGCAAAAGTATATACAGTCTTGGTACATCAGGCGCTGAGTGCGCAACACAGTCCTTTTCTTGACCCTGGTGAACACAACTATTCTTAACTCATATTTGAACACCTGTGGATAGTTTCTTGATTGCTCTCACCTTTGCAGCTTTTTTTTTTTTTTTTAATCCCCAGCAAAAGAAGTAATAATATAATGTCTGAAAATATGTCTGTCACCTACACACCTAATATTCTTGATGAAAAGAGAATTTACCTTACACTTATGGGGCATGGTTCACATTTGTGGGAATGTGGGAAAAGACTATGCACCATAGCTCTTCCCCTCTGGCTCGCTCCATGACAGCAAATCAGAACCCACTCTAAAATATTATCTAAATTGTAATAATGATCAGTAAATATCAGCTACGTCCTGAAAGAAGTTAGCTTTAATTTTTTTTTATTGGACTTTTCTGTTATGCCCATTCTCTGTTGCATTAAACTGCATCTCAACCCTGGAAAGCGTCTGAGCTACAGTTAGTAAGTGCAAAATGTTCCTATTTGCCACTGCTATTTTTCAAATGTCACTGACATCCCTAAAGCCCTCATCAGGGTATTAATAAACTGTTAAATCCTATTTTGTGCCAGTGTTCACCTGAATAATTTCTAATGCCATCCCACCTTTCTAATGCCATGAGCTGTTGAGAGCTGTATTTGACGTTTGAAATCCCAGTGGTGGTGCATCCCAGAGTTTCATGCACGGCCTCCATGCAGACCAAACAAAAAAAATATTCATTTCCAAAAGAATGGTAAGTACCTCAGTTCCCATGGTGTTCTCTTGATCAAAATCTCTATTCTTCAAATATATTCAAAGATTCATGTATTCTGTGGATTTAGTACACATTCAAAAAGTGTAAAAATATTGCAATTGTAAAATTTATTTTGTAATAATTGTTAGCTAAAGTTATATGCCAATAAAATTAGAGAGATTTGTGGAATATATATGACCTGAGGCCACTTTCCTGAAGTCCTATGATTTAAAGACATGGCCATTACCAAGGTCATCCTTCTTGCCTTCTTGAAAATTATCAGTTTTGCCAAGTTGCAAGGACACCTCCAGATTCCCCAAAACTTCGAAAATGCACTGGAAGAGATTTCATGATGACATCAGCGAACTCTTTACCCTTGGATTAATCTCATTAAGCCTCCCAAAGTTATAGGGAGCCATCTAGAGAAGTAAATCATGCACAGGTTTGGAGGAAGACCAAAGCTGACTCCTATCTCTGCCTGGTGCCTTGTTCAGAGGGGGGATCGAGTTGGATTATGAGGTGTATGTGGAAGGGGGTAGGTTTTGGCAGAGTTTCTTTATCTCATGATTAACCTAAAAAAAAAGATGAAGGCGTATTGTCCCCCTGCCCCCCATTCCCTTTAAAATGAATCCCTATGAGATATAGGCTGCCAAACTGTCCAACTGATCCCCATCTTCAGGCTTTTGGAGTGTCCCAAATATGTGGTGCAGCTGAAGGAAGCCATCACTGCTGGAAAGTGGTGGCAGACTGGCTGGTAAGCGGAGATAGCAGAAATATTGCTTACCAGTCTGATTATTTAAAAACTGGTTAGGGATGCCCAGGGTCATCATTCTAGTACTGACATGAATTCAGCATCTCAGCCCTGGGTGTAACAGAGCTGGCCAGGAGCTGCTCAAGGTGAGTTGCATCCAACACGGAGCTATTGCAGTTATTCACCAGGAATTTCTGGGGACAAAAGCAGAGCTGAAATACCACTTGTCTAAATTCTGAATGTATTAGATCAGCATAGGTAATACATTTCTAAGTGGCATTTTCAGTCTTTCTTCAAGACAGGCGGACAGATTATCTAAGTCAGCATAATGTCTTTTTATTGCTTAGGTTCAAGAGGACATTTCAAACAACTTCTGTGAAAGATTGCTGGTTCTTTGTGAGCATTTTAAAGTAAATTAGTAGGTCAGTTCTGGAGAGGAAATTTCTGTGGCAGATCAGCATGTGCTACTTGTTCCCCTGTGACCAGGGTGGTGCTCAAGATTTGGTTATGTGTGGAGGGGAGACTGATCTCCTCAGACGCTCAGACAGCTCAAGTCTTGTATAGTATATGTGCTAAATTCAGCACAAAGCACAGCCAGTGACTTGCCCTGACTATCTCAGTCTTTACAGCAATGGATGACAGTGTGAAATATTTTGGTATATTCAACCTGTCCTTGCCCTCTTCCTTAGGCATCTTATTGAGAAAAAAATTGCAACCTAGATGGACAGAGATTTGTCTGACCTGGTCAAAATATCTTATCAAGATTATGGGGATCTTTGCCACTCTGTGAGTACTTGAACAAACAGCTCTTATTTTCTAGTAATACGTCTTAATCCTGCAGGACCATCAGGAAATACAAAAGCAGGAATTGTAATTGGAGTGGGTCAGCGAGAAAGCAAGAAACAATTTGTTTCTGCTCTCCATGACCTTCCTTAGGGACAAAGATAGGTCAGGAGTTACAAATTATCTTTGTTTTAGAAATATGTTGTGTGTTTTTTCCTGTGTAGGATCTGGGCTCAGTACAGCTTTTCTTCACAGTGTTTGTCAGTCACCATTATTTCTCTTCAAAACCAAAATTAAAGTCATTAGTCAGTTAATAGAATTTCTAATGTCTTTTTTTCTCTCTGGATGCCTGAATTAATACCCCAGATCCTCAATACCTCCACTGCATAATGATGCATCACGTGCACAGAGGCAAAACCATTCAGCATACAAAGATTCTGATGATGAGTGCTCCAGCTGTAACACATCTCTCTACAGATACAAGAGCACATTTGCTTGCTTGTTTACCTTTTGTAGCAGCATATGAAAACTGAAGTATTTCATGCCTGTCTCCCTCCTTCCTCCCACTCATAATTTTCATCTATATGTTTGATCTTCCTGCATTTTTTGGCTGCCATACATGAAATCTCTGTTAACTCTGATTTTCTTCCTTAGGTTATTTCTGTATGTGTCTTTTTTAGCAAGTGAAAAGTACCCCAGTGTTTTCGAAGACAGCTGCAACTGAGGAAACCACAAAGTATTACAGACACAGACTCCTTTATTTAGCAGGAATATTGATACTTAGATATAGCAAAGAAAAACCTAAGTGGAAAACAATGAAACTATTTCAAAAAGGAACTTATTGTTTTTATCAAATCTGCATTTTCACAAGTCATTAGTCTTACTCTTTTGTGTCTCAAAAAGAATATCCCTTAATTCCATGGCTACGTGTAACAAAAATTAATTTGAAATTTTAAATGTATCATGATGTAAACTACTGTAAGTAGAACTAAATTCTACTTACAAACCCTATGATAAAATTCTCTCTGAATCCTTTATGAATAGAGAGGGGAGTTTAAACAAGTTTTGCCTCTGCCCAGGCCTCTGACAATAGACAGTAATTTATTGAGGCAGCTAACAACCCAAACCCCACTCTAATTTGCAAGTTCTTAATAATGGCCAATTAGGTCTATTACAAAATGAATTAATAGAAAAAATTTAAAAGACATAAGACTTTAAAATATTACTTACTATGCAGGATAAATAAAAGAAATACTACTAGTAGATAACCAATTCAGTGCACTATAATAAGGTACTTATATTACAGCTAATGGAGAAACAGTATAGATTACGGTTCCATGTGGCTGTTTTACCACCCAATTTTTGATGGGGCACATATCAAAAATCCTGTGATCTCAATTTCACAGAATCATAGAATCACTAGGTTGGAAGAGACCTTCAAGATCATTGAGTCTAACCCATGCCCTAACACTCAACTAAACCATGGGATGGAGTGCCACATCCAATCTTATTTTAAACACCACCAAGGATGGTAACTCCACTTTTCTGGAAAAGTAACCATAAAGATGCATTCAATGCTTTGGAGAGGAGGCCTACACATTTCCAGGGAGTGTGTAGGAGACTTCTTGCTCCATGAAAATCTGTGCAGCTTTTATAGTGTAAAAGCAGTGTTGTTCAGTAGGTAATTCCTAGCTTGTCTCTCTCTACATCTCACTCTCAAAGCAAAGATGTTTATTTCTCACCTGGAGATCTCACCTCCTTGGTGTCAGAGATAAATTCCCACTGGGTATCATGTCTGGCTTGGGTTATCACACCCCTGTGACCCAGCTGATGGACACAGCAGAAAAGTTTTCAGTGGTAGACTGGGGAGGAGAGCATCCTGCCAAAACCTATGGTTGCTTTTTACTTTTTCCTCATATGCTTCTTAACATTGATATACAATCAGAAAGTCAGAAGTCAAAAAAAACCCTTTCACCTAGATTTTGGCTAGTATTAGATTCACTTTTTCTCTTCTGTGGCAGACCATACCCATATTTATATGGTACTGGCTATGTAAATAAGTCTTTCAGAAGGATTCTAGGTATAAAGGATACTTCAGATGTTTCTGAAGACAACAACTCACTTTAAATTCAAAATCAGTCCTGTGTTTCTTAATTTAAAGTAGGTAAAAATGTCCATAACATGTTCAGAAAACAAAGTACTGTGCAAATTTAACATGGTTTTATATAGTTGTTTCAAGCATAATGTTGATATTCTTTTAATATATCATAAAAATTTCATCCTGTCTTGCAAATGCAGCATTGTTGTTCCTATTGTACTCTCTTACACACTTGCAATAAAATAGAATTAGATACTTTAATAAGTTACTGGAAAACATTTTTCCATGTGCACTAAATCAACAAAGATTGCTCAGCAGCTATTTTTTTTTTTTTTAAAGCAACAAAGCATACAATAAAGTCCTTTGACCTACTATACATGTAGAGAAAGCCTAAACTGATTTGGTGCAGTTACTGCTCTTTTTCAGTGAGTGTTGATTCTGTGTTTCACAGTATTGAAAAATTGGAGTATGTGGACACTGGATCAAAGTTCATATATTTTTGCAAATCACAGCAGAACTACACTTCCAAATGACAGACCTTTATAAGGAGAAATAAGATATTTGGGATACTCTCCCTATGAATTTTCTTGTGCAAGCCATGAGTTGGTGTTTTTCCCTTGCAAAACTGGCCCAAATCTCCATCGCTCTGACCTTTGATATCACTGCACCAGTCAGTGGGGTTGAGGAAGATTTGGAGTTAATTAGCAAAGAGATGTTACTGGGGTCCTGTATCATTAAAGTGTTACTTTTCTTATTAAAAAATAAACTGCTTTTCTTGGTTTTCTCAACAGCATCTGATCTGAGACCTCCTCTGACAGATCTTCACAAGAATATCTTTGCTCAATGCAAGTGATGTAGTGGGTGACCCACAATTTTATGTAATACATTTACACACTGAAGAGCAGAATATAATGTTGGCTACGGGTATTGCGAGTGAAAGGGATCCTTTATTTCACTTGCATCCAAAATAAAATGCATGCTTGCCCATTGTGTTTCAATCAAATTATAAGTCACTTTACAGATTTGCTTGAAATTGTATTTCACAGGCAAGCTCTACAACATAGAAGATATTCCACTGATATTCTGCTGATATTCTGCTGATATTCTACTACAGCATCCTTCTTTTTAAGCTTTTCTTCTGTTTCTTGGTAATGATGGGAATAGAAAGCACAAATCATAGTAATCTGACAGTTAACTCTCTTCAGAAGTTGGAACCTGGAATGGTTTATTGCACTTAGAAAGGTTTTACAAGTAAGTACTCCTTGGAATCACAGAATTATTTTTAGCATAGGAATGATCATTAAATCTTCTAATATTAATTTCTCTTCTAATATTTACTTCTCTACTAGGCAATTACAGTAATTTCACGACCATAAGGCGCACCCGCCGGGAGTCAGCAAAATTTGCAACATGTAGATCAGATAAGACGCACCGGACTATAAGGCGCACNTTTTAGCGAGGCTCCGCCCCCAGCTCCCCTTGCACAGTTGCTGGCCGAGGCCCTGCCCCCACCCGGCAGCTATTGGTCCCTGGGCCCGCCAGGACCCGACAGGGGTGGCGCCACGGGCCCGCGGGCCTGCCTCCTCCCAGTGGCCGTGGGCCCCGGGCCCGCCTGGAACCGGGAGGCGCGGTGCCGCGGGCCCATGGACCTG
>PYHW01010433.1:28403-40277 GCA_013186435.1 Turdus rufiventris | reverse complement strand
CACCGGACTATAAGGCGCACTTCCGGGTTTGGGGAAAAATTTTAGTCAAAAGGGTGCGCCTTATAGTCGTGAAATTACTGTATTCTTCATATGTACCATATTACCTTCTACATTACATGGTGGCTCAGACTGGGCAGGGCCAGCTCAATTGTTAGAGCCTTGGGTGTTAACTAACCAGGTGGCCTTTGCTAAATGTAGATACCAATGTTTGAAGGTCCCACCAGCCATTGCTTTCAATGTGGTTTCTAACAGTCCATTGTACTGTTCAATGTTCAATTTTCCCAGAGGCTGGTGCATGACAGGGAATATGATATACCTACTCAATGATGCCAAATTAATTTTTGCCTTTTTCTTTTATATATTCTCTATATTCTTTACACATGCATTTGTAGCTCTGCAGCCTATTATTGTATTCTAGCTAGTTTTCCTAGTACTTTTCCCTGCCCTGATAGGCAGAAAGAAAAAACACATTCCAAGGCTCCTATCCTGTCTTGCTTCTCCCTAGGAACCAAGGTTGAGACCAGCTCTTCCAGACATATTTTCATAAACAAAGTTTAGCTCCCATCTAAGNGGGGGGGGGGGGAGGGTGTGGCATGATTCAGAGAAGGTTGAGTTGAACCAGGGGAAATTGCATCACCTCTTATGTATCTAATTGCTACTTTTTGTCAATTATGCTAATTTGCTAAACTTATAAAACTCTATTCACCCCATGCGGGGGTGGGCATTTTGTGGATGTTTTCCATATCTGCCCCTGGAAGCCTCCAATAAAGACCAGCCTTTATATTACCTCTTATACTAATATTATCTCAAAGTGTGTTGTTTCATTTCTAGGTTCTTTAAGGCATCAGTTTTTCTGGCACTACCAGACAGGACTGGGGACCTGGTAGCCTGCCTCTGGACCAGACTGAATAAATCTTGGAAGGAATTCTTCCATGCTGGCAACTTTTAAATAGAATTCCCTGCAACAGCCTGAGGTTGAGACACCGTGGTTCCAAGACCCCTCAAGAGGTAATATAAAGGCAGCTCTTTTCATTGTGTAGTGTGTATTGTATATTTGTGTGTGTATTGTGTACCTGTGCAATTTCAGCAATTGCTAGCAATTTCAGAAAAAATCTGGTTTATTAGGAACCAAATTGCAACCTTGTACAGGATCACACTGGTTTTGTAAGGGTTATTAGGTTGCTTATTGTACCTGGTATGATGTGGAGGCAGAGTTGCTTTTGGAGTGGTTTCTCAAGGGGTTTTTCCTTTTGCTGCTTTTCACAGCTTACCCCAGATCTGCTGGGGAAGAAGGCAATGTGGGTTTGCCACCGGCTGCATTTGTTTATTGGTGGAAAGGAGCAAATGTCCCTCAGAAGGTTTTTTTACGTGTTTAGCATGCGTGGGTTTTGACTGGTGTATTCACCTAGGAACACCCGGGCATAAACGGGACAGGTTTCTCAGAGCGGCTGGGAAAGGCTCAGCTCATGCCATTGTGGAAGAGGGGATGGGGCACCCACCTCCTGTATTGTGGTGAACACAGGCAATATTCCATCAGTGAAAAAAGAGGTCCTGAACCTTGGTGGGTTGAAACTGGCCAGTTCAGAGAGGGGCCCAGTTTCTGCTGTGAGCAAGGAAGTGTCAGGAAAATGAATCCACAAACACTAGAGGTTTATGTCCAAAAAGGAGACAGAGTGATAGCATAGGGTTAAAAATGTTTCTAAAATCATGGGAATTATATACAACAGATTCAGGGGGTGGAAAGAAAGGTTGGGTCTGGTAGGCCTGGGAAAGGGAACTAGGCCCTGGGAATGAATGTTGAGCTTTGTCTTTATTGAATCATGTGAAACTGCACCTGCGCAATCATCATATGATAAATAATATGATTGTTAAATGTAATAATTGTTTGGTAAATTGAATATATTATTGTTAATCGTAATAAGAATCATGAGAAGCTATGTAATTGTAACAAGAATCATGAGAAAGGGTATTTTGGGGACCTGATGAAAATCACAAGAATCCATGCTTGGATAAGATCAATGTATACAATAGAATAATATAGGTTTAGTACAGTAATTTCACGATTACAAGCCGCACCAATTATAAGCCGCACTTCCGGGGTGTTGGCAATGTTTCGTTTTTCCTCCGTATACAAGCCGCACTGGATTGTAAGCCGCACTTTCGTTTGCAGCGAGGATCCCCATGCAACTTTTACAAAGTGGCCAATTAGTAACGGAATCACGGGAATGCGGGGTTTACTGGCTCGGGGCCGTGCAGGCTCGGCCCGGGCCCCCCGCTGCGGAGCTGCCCTGGCCCGGAACGGCTCCCCCTCCCCCGCCGTGGAGCTGTCCTGGCCCAGCTCGGCTCCCCCTCCCCCGCCAGAGAGCTGTCCCAGCCCGGCCCGGCTCCCCCTCCCCCGCCGGGCAACGGCCCAGGCCCGGAACGGCTCCCCCTCCCCCGCCACGGAGCTGTCCTGGCCCGGATCGGCTCCCCCTCCCCTGCCGTGGAGCTGTCCCGGCCCGGCTCGGCTCCCCCTCCCCTGCCGTGGAGCTGTCCCGGCCCAGCTCGGCTCCCCCTCCCCTGCTGCAGAGCTGTCCCGGCCCGGCATGGCTACCCCCGTCCCCCGGCGCGGAGCTGCCCTGGCCTGGCACAGCTCCCCCCTCCCCCGACGGCGGGCTCGGCTGAGCTCGGGGCTGCTGCTGCGTGCTCGCATTTCCGGTTGCCAAATTTCTGAATTTTTTAAAATATATTAGCCGCTCCAGAAAACAAGCCGCACTTCCAGGTACGGAGCAAAACTTTAGTCAAAATGGTGTGGCTTATAATCGTGAAATTACTGTAATTATTATATAGTTACATAACAAAAAGGGTATAAAAACATGTCCCTCTAGAATCCATGTCGTAGTCAGATTTGCGTTTGTACCCCAACTCCCAGAGCTCTTCAATAAAAACACCTGCATATAATCATCCTGTGATTATGTGTTTCTACACTAACAAGCGGAGTCCTGTAACTATTCAAATAACTATTCAAATAAAGGGAGAGGTCATGGTCATTTCTCATGGGGTCTCTCAAATTGTTAGAGAACACAGCCTCCTTTTTATCCTAATTTCCCTGCCACATTTCCCTATCTTTCCCCATTGGCTGAGGTACTTGAGAGGTACAGACTTCCCACATCGCCTAATACAGACCCCTTTCTAATGTGGAAACCTCCCCCCCCCCTTTTCTTTTCCTTGTGTCTTTGTTCTTTTTCTCTAAATCCAGGGATTTAGCACAGCCTTGGGTGAGTAACAGCTTGTGTCAATTAGTGGAATTCCTATGGAATTTATGGTTCTATCCATTGCTTCTTTCACCTCTCAGTATCTGGCTTTATCTACCAGCAGACCCACAGTTTGTAGACACCTTCTCATTCCTTTAAATCCCTCCTCTTTTTATTTTTTCAGTAATTACTTTTACAAACTTTAGTTATTATTCACTTAATTTTCTGTTCCTGGGTCTTTTTTGGTTTTGTGATTATTTTCAGTGTGGGCTGGTTTTGCATTGAAGTCACCTAGGAGGAGGATATACTCTGGGGTTTTTCTCAGAGAGAACTTCCTCTGTGAGTTGATGGGACCAATTGGAGGATGATTGAATAATTGACAGTCTGGGAAACCAATTGGAGAAGCTAGCTCGATCTGTGACACACATTTCAAAGCAAGCAAACTCCGGTAAAAAACACTCTTTGATTTCCGGTTTTTCACAGGTGACATTGGCTGCCTGGGCCTTCCCCCATGCAGCCTGGGCCGGGCGGGGGTGGGCTTGGGAAGCCACCGGGCGGAACCCCGTTTTCAACCAGGGGCCCTGATAGCCAGGGGGAAGGAGAAGCCCTTTGCTAAGATCTTAGTTCCTCCCCCTGCCCTGCGTGGCCACAGCTTGGCTGGGGCCCTACCTCCGTCTCGGAGCAGCCGTGGAGAGGTGAAGCCTCCCAGCCACCCACGCGGCTTGGGGGAAGGCAGCTGGGCTCCATTTCAGCAGAGCCCCCCCACGCATGTGCTTGCTGGGCTATGCAGTTTCGTCCAGCTCGCCCAACGTGACCTGCTCGGCCTGAGATCCTGGCACAGCTCCAGCATGGCCTGGCCCAGTTCCCGCACCTACTGTGTGAAATTTTAACCCTTCCAATCCTTGGATAAGATTCGCAGACCTCCTATCCTCCTTTGAGTAAGAAGCAATAGAGCAGAAAGAAATACACTAAAGTCAGTGAAGTAGGAGCCAAGTTTCCAGATGGGAGGAGATTGAGGAGACGCCGTGAAAGTTGGCTGAAAAAAATTTTTGAAAGCTATGGGGTTGACTGGACTGTACTGAAGATTCCTATAAATCATGGAGAAAACAGGGGAGATTGAAGTATTTGAGACAAAGATCCTTTGTCCTGAGGGAAAGGGGGTCTCTGTTATTTGAAAATTGAAGTATGAACAGGGGAATTTGAAGAAAAACAGGTGGAGCGTGCTAGTGTAACCGATGCTTACCCCGCTCCCTAGTAACTTTAGCAAGGCAAGCCTGGGACAATAGCATGAACTAGGGTAAAAGATATAAAGAGGCTCTTTCTCCCAGGGTTTTCCTTGGTTTATTTCTTCATGGCTTCCAGGGGGCAAAGAGAAAGTTTCCCAAGCCCAGGAGTCTTTTGCAGGGTCTGGAAAGAGGGGGAGGGGAAACTTTGCTTCCTGCCAATAGGGTAACAAAGGGGGTAGGATCAGTCCATAAATTTACAGGGGTCACAGGAATCAAGGGACATACCATTCTTAATACATCTTGGGTACAGTGTTACAACAGGAGAGAACTTCTGCTTTTGAGCAGCTTACCCTTTAATACCCCATGAATTTGACATGTCCCACAAAAACAGCTCTGGAAAGGCCATGAAGATGGGAGGAGGTTCACAATTTGCAGATTTTTTTCCTAGGCAGATGTGAATTGTGAAAGCAAAGACACAAGAGAACTTTATTTTTTCTCTTGGTAAAAATCCCTATGGCCAAACAAGAAGAAACTCCTCTCCCTGAAGTGAACTGAAAGGATTATTCAAGTGAAGGACTGATTGAAGTGTGTCTGTATGTTGTTGTTAAGAAGCTGTGGGAGGTGGGGGAGAAGAGGGAGTGGTCTGAAAATCTTATCCTGAATTTCTTATTTTCTGTGTGTTGTTAATAAAGTTTTTCTTTTTACCCTTTTAAGTTTTAGGCCTGCCTTGTTTTTGCTCCTAATCCTATATCACAACTGAAATTGACTACAGTAATTTAACAACTATAAAGTGCACCTTAAAGTCTAAAATTTTGATTGAAACCCGGAAGTGCGCCTTATAATCTGGTGCACCTTATATATGGACAAAGTTCGGGAATTTGCCGACAACCCGGAAGTGCAAGCAGCGAGCCAAGCAGTGAGCATCGAGCCGAGCCGCCTGAGGCTGTGAGGCTTGGCGCGGCTCAGTGGGGCTCAGTGCGGCTCACGCAGCCCCGCGTGGCTCAGCACGGCTCGGCACGGCTCACGTGATTCCGTTATTTATTGGTTACTTTGTTGCGTGTGGATCCTTGCTGCGAAAAAAAAGTGTGCCTTATAATCCAGTGCACCTTATATATGGGAAAAGTTTTGAAAATTGCCAACGCCCTGAAGTGTGCCTTATAATCAGGTGCGCCTTATAGTTGTGAAATTACTGTATATTAAAATTGGCAAACCTAAACGAATCCAAGACACAGTGATATAATTTTCTGTCCCTTTGTAGCCATTTCTGGAACTGTAGGCATGGCTACTATCTGCAACCCCTTGATCACATGTTGAATAAATTGCACTATGCAAGGTATCATGCATAGTAAAAAGATTAGAGTTGCTACAGCACATAATAAGAACAAAAGCAATTGTTTAACCCATAGTCCACCAGGTAGCCATGAAAACATGTCGGGTCTGGGCGGGCCCGCGGCGCCACCCCTGTCGGTTCCTGGCGGGCCCGGGGGCCAATGGCTGCCGGGTGGGGGCGGGGCCTCGGCCAGCAACCTCACGGGAGGAGCTGGGGGCGGAGCCTCGCTGCAAAAAAAGTGCGCCCTATAGTCCGGTGCGCCTTATCTGATCTACAATGTTTCGAATTTTGCCGACTCCGGGGGGGTGCGCCTTATAGTCCGGTGCGCCTTATGGTCATGAAATTACTGTAATTTAAACTCAGATAGGCTGGAGTTTGGTAAGTTGAACAGGCTTAGAGTTTGCTAAATGAAAGTTTTGTGAAATGCTTTATGTTGACTGAATGTTATTTTAAGCTTTTGCCAAAGTATTTTCTCCTGTGCATCTGACTCAGGGTACATAAAAGAATCTTAAACCTTTTAAAGAGACTTGTCGAGAGAGCTCTGGGACCTTACACCGGTGATTGAGAAAAACAATATGACAAGTTGGCAAAGGCAGTTTGACATGCAGGTAAATACTTTGACAGTTACAAATCTCTGAGATCAGCTGTTTTTGCTGACAGTGATGCAAATTCATTGAGATTTTCATGTACCCACAGAAGGTTTCTCAGACAAAGCTCTTTGTAGACTGTCTTACAGTTGTACATAGGTTGACAACAATATGCTTGATATTCTACTTGCTGCTTGGCCAATAAAAAGTATTACAGTAATTTCACAATTATAAGCCGCACCATTTTGACTAAAATTTTGGTCCCACCCCGGAAATGCGGCTTACACTCAGGAGCGGCTAATATGTGAAAAATTTTCTGACATTTCCAACCCCGGAAGTGCAAACCGAGCTGCCGAGCCAAGCACCTGCCAGTAAAACCCGGGTTTACGTGATTGTTAGAAATTGGTTACTCTGTTTCGTGGCGAGTGGACCCGGGCTCCCTGCCGGCAGCGCAGCGGGGGGGGAAGCAGGGGAGCTCCCTCCTTCAGGCAGTGCAGCCCAGGGGAGAGATGGGGGGCTCCGTGCTGCCATCCCCGTGGCTTGGGGGGGAGGCGGGGGGCTTCTGTCCCCTCCTGCCATCCCCGCTGTGGGTGCCAGCGGGCTCCATCCCCGCCTGCCGCCGCTGCCGTGGGTGCCTGTGGGCTCCATGCCCCCCACCTCCCACCGCGGGGCATCGCTGGACCGGGGCGAGCGAGCCCGGTGGCACGGCGGCTGGCCCCGAGCAGCCCCGCCAAGTGGCGGNCCGAGCTGGGCCACCTGGCCCCGTCGGCAGCCCCGAGTGGGCCAAGCCCTCATGGCCCGAGCCGAGCCAGTAAACCCCGCAATCCCACAATTCTGTTACTATTTGGCAATTTTGTTGCACGTGGGTCCTTGCTGCGAACGACAGAGCAGCTTATAATCAGGTGTGGCTTGTGTATGAACAAAGAACGAAATGTTGCCGACACCCGGAGATGCGGCTTATAGTCAGTGCGGTTTGTAATCGTGAAATTACTGTACTTTATATGATTTACTGACAAATTCCAAACATTGTTTACTACAACATTAGCCAGGAAATTGTCGGCTAGGCCTTCCTTGCAGAAATGCTGTTTGTTCTTAATTGTGTCTTGGTAGAAATCTAGCATTATTCCTTTCTATTACTGGAGGACAGTAAAACAAGGAATTGTTCATGCTTGTTTTCCTATTTGAATTAGTGACAGTAGTCCTACTTGTTCATCACATTCTTTCAAATCCTGTTCAATGTAACTGTAATTGAGGAAAGTATTGCTGGTTGTCTCTAATCAATGGCAATGACAATAAGAGTCTGTTACATTCTCAGTCATTGAAGAATCATAGAATATCTTGAGTTAGGACTCATAAGAATCCTTAAAGTCCAACTCCCTGCTCCTTGTTGGACTACCTAACACTAAACCATATGACTAAGAGTATTGTCCAGATGCTACTTGAACTCTGACAGGATTGGTGCTATGACCACTTCCCTGGGGAACCTTTTCCAGTGACTGACCATTCTTTCAGTGAAGAGCCTTTTCCTGATGTTCAATCTAAACTTCCCTTGATGCAGCTTCATATAATTTTCATGTGTCCTATCATTGGTCACCAGAGAGGAGATCAGCACCTCCCCCTCTCCATCCCCCCTTGAGGAACGTGTAACCTTCTCTAAGCTGAACAAACCAAGTGACTTTAGCTACTCCTCATAAGTCTTGCTCTCAAGACCTTTCATCATCTTGTCTGCCCTCCTATGGACACTCTCTAAATAGTTTGATGTCCTTCTTATATTGAGGGACCCAAAACTAGACACAGTATTTGAGGTGGGACCACACCCGTGCAGTGCAGAGTGGGACAATCACATCCCTTGACTGGCTCATGATGCTGTGCCTGATGCACCCCAGGACCTGGATGGCCCGTAATGGTTGCCAGGAGACACTGTTGACTCATATTCAACTTGCCATCAACCCAAACCTCCAGATGTCTCTCTGTGGAGCTGCTCTCCAGCCTCTCATACCTCAATTTGTACATATAATCAGGATTACCCTGTCTCAGGTGCAGAGTTTGGCACTTGTTTTTAAGTTCTATATGGCTGGTGATTGCCCAGTGTATAAATGACCTTGGTTCAGGAAAGCACCTTTTAGTCTCACAAAATCATGTGATTCCTGAGGCTGGAAAGGACCTCTGGACATCACCCAGTCCAACCCTACTCTGTTCAAAACAAAGTCAACTAGAGCAGGTTATTCAGGGCCACAATCAGTTAGGTTTTGAATATCTAATATTCCTGTATTTCAGTTTGCACCCACTGCCTTTTGTCTTGTAATTGGACACTACTGAGAAGAGTCTGGCTGTCTTGTTTGTACTCTTCCATCTGGTACTTATTCATATTGATAAGAAGTCTCCTGATCTGGGGAGCTCAACACTGGACACAGTATTCCAGATGTGGCCTCACCAGTGTCAAGTAGAGGGCAAGGATCACCATCCTTAACCTGCTGATAATGCTCTTGCTAATGCAGCCTGGGGGACTGTTGGCCTTCTTTGCAAAAAGGGCTCATTGCTCGCTCATGTTAAACTTGTTCAACAGGATTCCTAGGTCCTTTTCTGCCAACTGGCTTTCCAACCAGTTGGCATCCTGCATGAATGGTGCATGGGGTTATTCCTTCCCAGGTACAGGACTTTGCATTTCCCTTTGCTCAGCAAGATGAGCTGCCTGTCAGCCCATTTCTCCAGTCTTTTGAGGTCCCTTTGAATGGTAGCACATATACTCTGATGTATCAGCAGCTTCTCTGAATTCTTTATCATATGTAAACCTGCTGAGGTCATACTCTGCCCCACTGTCCAGATCATTAATGAACATATAATTGTATTGGACCCAATATTGACCCTGGGGTACACCACTATTGACTCATTACCAGCTGGATTTTGTGCCACTGATCCCAACCCTTTGAGCAGGGCAGTTCAGCCATCTTCCATTGCATCTGATTGTTCACTCATCTAGTGTGTACTTCATCAGTTTGTCTATGAGGATGTCATGAAATACAGTCACAAAACCCTTTAAGTCAAGATGCTTTGCTGTCAAGTCAAGTGAGTCCAGCAGAGGGTGACAAAGATGGTTAGGGGACTGGAGCATCTCTTAACATAGGCTGATGGAGCTGGGCCTGTTCAGCCTTGAGCAGAGATGACTGAGAGGACCTCCTTAATATATAGAAATATCTGAGGGGAGTGTGTCAACAGGATGAAGCCAGGCTCTCCTCAGTGCCAAGCAATGGGACAAGAGGCAATAGGCAGAAACTGATGCACAGGAAGTTCCATTTGAATATGAGGAAGAACTTCCTTACTGTGTGGGTGACCGAACAATGGAACAGATTGCCCATAGAGTTTGTGGAGTCTCCCTCACTGGAGATATTCAAGAGTCGTCTGGATGTAATTCTGTGCAATGTGCTCTAAGATGGCCCTGACTGAACAGGGAGGTTGGACAAGATGACCCCAGTGTGGTCCCTTCTAACCTTACTCATTCTGTGATTCTATAAACACTATCAGATATTCACCCCTCATTTACTGAGTCATTAATGTAATTGTAGAAGGCTATCAGCTTGGTCAAGCAGGATTTTCTCTTCATAAATCCATGCCTATAACTCCCACTCACCTTTTCATGCTTAATGTGTTTGAAGATGGTGTGAGATACGACACCTACTTTAAAAAATTTCAAAGGTTTATTAAAAACCTTAACAAAATACAAAAAAAGGGCTGAATAAGGAAAAATTACAGCGCTGGGAGCGTAGGAATAAACTGCCATATACAAAAAGGATGCTCTGCTTTTTATACCCTTGGCCCCTCCTAAAGTCTTGTCAGTCAACTCCTTTGCCATCTATTGGTGGAGGCTTCTTTTTTGCAACTTGATTGGAGGTCAGGTATTGTCTTGACACACGTCCTAGTAACAAGCCTTCCCTCCTCCCAAAATGCCCAAGGGTTTCCTGGTTTGAAAGACAGGTATCTGTTAAGGAAGGTAGAAGCCTCTCTTGAAATGGAAAATGTAAACCCCTTCCCTCCAAATTAATATAATTTTGAAATTAAGGGACTCTCAGGCAAAGATATGGGAATAGGAATAACAGTTCTTTACTCAGAAAAATTAAAACAGAAATACAGTATTACAAAAAACAAACCCAAAACACCGTCAGAGTCAGGATACAACCAGACACCCCGTCAGTCAGGGTGTTGGTAGAAGTCCGATTAAATGGTGGCTGCAGTCCTCCTGGAGTGACAGATGTGGTCCAGTTGAAGCAGTGGTCCTGTAGAAGGGTGCACTTTTCCTCCAAAGGTCCAGTGATGATGTAGAAAAGTCCGACTTTCCTCTGAAATCCAATGGAAAAAAGGGCGCCCTTGGTGTCCCAAAATTGCAGTATTTATCTAGGTAGGAAATGCTTGGGTCTTTCCCCTGGGTGGAGCATCTCACAATGGGATGGATGTAATTTTATCAGTCATGCAGTGGGACTCAATGGCTCATTAACAGCCAATATCTTCCTGGAGGAAGGATGGGTTGTGGAAAAGATAAAGAACACTGCCCCACCTGGTTTTAACAGATGGTGATAGAATACATGCTTTTGGTCACATCCTGTATTGAAACCTAAGACAAAGGGGCACAGATTAATCACACAGGGGGGAAGGGAGACTATGGGGAGAACAGAGGACATCTAAAGAACAGATCACAATAACATAACTATACATCACTAAAACTTTCTTTAACATGTACAGTAATTTCCCGACCACAAGGCGCACCTGACTATAAGGCGCGCCTGCCGGGACTCAGCAAACCTCGCATCATTGTAGATCAGATAAGGCGTACCCGTCTATAGGGCGCACTTTTTTTTTTGCAGTGAGGCTCCGCTCCCAGCTCCTCCTGCGAGGTTGCTGGCCGAGGCCCCGCCCCCACCCGGCACCCATTGGCCCCCGGGCCCGCCAGGATCCGACAGGGGTGGCGCCGCGGGCCCCCGGGCCTGCCTCCACCCGGCAGCCATGGGCCCCCGAGCCCGTATGGACCCGGGAGGGGGGGCTGCTGCGGGCCCCCGGGCCTGCCTCCACCCGGCAGCCATGGGCTCCCGGGCCCTTCCAGACCCGGGAGGGGGTGTGCTGCGGGCACCCGGCCCCGCCTCCACTCGGCAGCCATTGGCCCTCCCGGACCTGACAGGGGCAGTGCCGCAGGCCTCCGGACCTGCCTCCACCCGGCAGCCATGGGCCTCTGAGCCCGCATGGACCCGGGAGGGGGGGTGCCGCGGGCCCCCCGAGCCTGCCCGGACCCGGGAGGGGCGGTGCCGCGGGCCCCCGGGCCTGCCTCCATCCGGCAGCCATGGGCCCCTGGGCCTGCATGGACCCAGGAGGGGGGGGCCGCAGGCCCCCGGGCCCACTTCCATCCGGCAGCCATGGGCCCCTGGGCCTCCCCAGACCCGACAGGGGCGGTACCGTGGACACCCGGCCCCGCCTCCACTCAGCAGCCATTGGCTCTCCTGGACCCAACAGGG
>PYHW01010430.1:1534974-1558418 GCA_013186435.1 Turdus rufiventris | reverse complement strand
TGGTGTGGTAAGAGGGAAACCATCAATCCCTCTTGACCTGTAGCATCTCCCTCTCTGCATCTCTGATCCTGGCCAAAGAACCACAGCACAAGCAGAGAGGGACGAAGGGAGGGACAATGGTCCTTCCCCAGCCCAGTGCAGTGTCCTGGGTGCAGCCCTGGTGGCAGGTTTGGGACACCATGGGGTGCCATGCAGGGCCATGCTCCTGCATTCAGGACTGTACTGAGCACCGAGCACACCGAGCACTGGGTGGGCAAACTGAGCTCTGCCTTCCTGAGCTGCCAAGGCTGAACCAGCTCTGACCCAGAGCTAAAGAAGGAAAACAGTTTTAAAAGTCCATGTGCTGGCAAAGCCTTGGGCCCCATAGCAGGGCCAGAGGGGATTCACACTGTCAGCAAACCTGCAGCCTCCGCATCAGGGAGCAGAGGAGCCTCTCACAGTCCAGGAGCTCCAGGGAATCAACACTGAGGAAGGACCACACCTTTGATGGGCCTCTTGGGGCCTCTCACAGTCCTGTACAGCTCCAAAAAAGCAGCACTGAGGAAGTACCACACCTTTGATGGGTCTCTCTGGGCCACTGGGAAAAGAAACATCAAGCTCCTGAGCTTTACTCTTGTTTTTTCTGCTTCCATATTTTGGACAAGCGGAACTTGTTCTTCTTCCTCTCTGGCTCCTGGCTCTCAAGAGATCCATCTGCAGGAGAGGGAGCAGACACAAAGAAGGTTGAGACCCACAGCCCCAGTGGGCCCCAGTGCTGCTCTGTAAGAGAAGAAAGGGCCCTTACCCAACCTCTGTATCATGTCTGCCAACATCTGGTCTTCCTCTTTCTCTCTGTAATGGAACAGCATGGTATTAGAAGATTTTGCTGTGTTCATGACAAGCTGGTAGATACCAAAGTCCATGCAAATACTGCTTTTATTCCCCAGTAAGAAATTACCAACCTCCAGAGCATACCCTGAGAAAGCTGCAGGAAAAAACCCTAACAGTTAGAGTCTTAGACATTAGCAAATTCCATCTGGTTCCCTTGAAAGCAAGGGCCTGTGTGGGGATTTCCAGACCTTCTCCCAGCTGGCTGATGAATCATTCAAGTTCATGGAGTGGTGAAACACCACCACACCCCAGGAGATGAATGAAGCTGAGGCACAGTAGCCTGGGGTGCTACAGAGGTGCTCACTGTCATCAAGGACAAGCACACTGCTATCACCACCTTGTCCTGGGGAGTAGCAGAATCCACAAGCAGGAGCTGGTGCTCTGAGGTCAAGAAATGGAGTCTGTTTTCAGCATCAGGAGGCACAAATCCAGCTACTGGACACAGCAGTCTTCCTTTGAACTTGGGAAGGATCCAGTCCTTGGCTACAATTGCTCTTTCACTTGCTGCAGCAGATGAGCACATTCCTGACTTCATGTTCCCAGATTCCTCCTGCATCTCCCATACTGCCTGCAGCCTCCCCATCTTCAGCCTCTCCCTCTCTTCCCTGCATTCCACACATTTTCACAGCCCTGTTCTCACAGCAGCTTCAGCTTGAGAGAGAACAGGGCTGTGGTCCTGTTCTCTTTCCAACAGCTGCCAAGGATGCAAAGACAGCAGCATTTAGGACAAGATGGTTGATGACAAGTGACCACCCACCTCTCATAGAGCAGACTCTCAGAGAGTCTGAGCTATAGCCACTCATCCACCCCTACAGCCTGGGCAGCAGTGCAATACAGTAGTGTTGGCTCATTTCCCACCATCTGAGCACCCTCACCTGAGTCTGTCCTCATCCAGGCAATCCACAATATTATTCCGATCATTGACTGTGTTTAGGTACAACTCCAGCAGCTCTTTCTCTCGCTCCTTCTCCCTGGGTGTCTTCAGGTCCTCTGCACAAGACAAGGGAATCCCATCTCACAGCTACAAGCAGTACCTCCCCACTGTGGCTCCTACCTCCACCCTGCTCCAGTAAGGCTAATTTTACTCTCATCACACTCAGGCGCACATCCCACATCCCCTCACAAAGCAGAGGCGGGTTGGATGTCACAGGGAGTCTGCACCTGACAGGGGACAGCCACAGGCAGGGGACACCTGCAGTGCACCTGCAATCCCTGGCAGTGCCTTCAGATCTGAAAGACATCCCAGGGCTGGCACACAAAGTGGAGCCTCCTGGGGCCAGCAGGACTCCCAGTCCTTACCTGGTTTGCTCATGAGGCTTCGCAGCTCCATCTCAATATTCCACTGCTGCTCCTCCAGGTTCTGCTGCTTCAACCTGGAAGGAATGACAGAAGTGATGAGTTACTGCCCTGCCATGCGCCAGGGTTGGATCCTTCTCCTGTCATGCTAAAGCCTCATCTCTGTGTTGCCCATCACCTGGGTCAGGGGAAATCTTCCTCCATCACATTTCTGAAGTTTCCCTCCTCACAAGCTGAGGGTGCTCAAAGGCCCACCACCTATAATACATCATGATGCTGGCAGTTCTCCCAGAGACACCCGTGACCTTTCTTATCCCACCAACTGGCACATCATTTTCTGGAGCTGCCACAGTCCCTCTCCTTCACTGCTCACAGGAAATGCACAGACACTTGAATTCCTGGTTGTACTCACTTGTACATCAGCTCTGATTCCTGTCTGAGCAGCAGCTGCTTCTCATGGATCAGTTTGAACCACTCCACCATAAGGGCATCCTCAGACTCATCTGCAGAGGAGATAAAGGGCAAGAAGCTGCATCAGTTAAGCCCCCCTTGCTCAAACACACAATCTCTTGTGGGAGAGCCTAGGATGACTTAGGGGTGAGCCCCAGGCTCAAGTGAAAAGAGGAGCTCCTGGGTACAAGGGATGCAGGTCACTCCCTGTGGATTCAAGGAAGCTGCTTATGGATACTCTGCTACAGGACTCCCAAAACTTCCTGATCCTCAGCCAAATTAACACAAGACCTTGCTCAAAAAATATGTTACAAAACAGCCAGAGAAGGTTCAAGATTCCCCGGGCTTTATCTTTGTATACCAGGTACCTCTGGCAACTTGGTGCCTCAGTGAGCTCCTGAAATGGAGCCAGGAGAGCCCAGGGGTAGGACATGAGCCCCACACCTCCCCACCACACAGCTGGCACCAGATCTCCTTTACCTCCCTCGCAGGCACGCAGATGCTTCTCCAGATCCACTCCTTTCAATTCCAGCTCGTCCAGCTGCTTCTCGATGTCACGAACCTTCTCCTGGATTTTCTCCTCAGGGAGGTAGTCTGGGTGCAGCTAGGAAAAAAAATATAGGACCAAGTACAGCTCAGCAACCCTCAGACTGCCTGCTGAGGTCACAACAGAGATGGGAAAGGGCATAAGGAGCACAGCTGCAGAGCCACAGCCTGGGAGGGCCAGGTCAGTCTGCAGACATTCTCCCTCCTTCTGTGGGGAGTGCAATATCTACCATAGTTTTGTTTGGCTCTGGCTCATTCCAACTCTGATTGTCTCCCTGCATGTAAGACATGTAAGATAACCAGCAGCTTCTCCACCTTGTCTGTGCAGCAGAGCCTTTCACCCTTTCCCTGGATATCCAAATAAACCCTCCCAACAGGACAAACTTAGATACATCAGGACAAATGCTCCAGAAGGCTATTCAACAACCCCAGCCTACCCCACTTACAGCTGGTTCCCAGCCATACCTTGGTTGGGGACACAACTTGAAGATTGCCTTTGCTTTTTGGAGCAGAGAGTTTAACTAGAAGGGAGAAAAAAAAAAAGTCACAACAACCTTTAAATAATTTGTTGGTGTGGGACACTGCCTACAGAACACAATAAGTGTCAGCTACCCAGCAGAGGTCACAAGGTCACAGATGATTCATATGCATCCACATGCTTGACCAAAGTAAGAGACATATCCTCAGCCTGATTTACTTCTTGTGGCTTGTCACTCAGGTCACATGTTGCTGCATTCAGGGTGCAGACAGTCACCTAATTCAGGTGTGACTCTGGAACTTCCACCCAAAAATACTGACTTCCATGTTCATTTACTAACTTGTTAAAACCCAAAGATATTTGTTGTGGCAAAACCCATTCCTTATTAAGCTTTCAAAGGATAGCACAGAAAGACTGGGTTACTGTCACAGGAAACAACAAGACATACTAAAATGTCCCTCTAGTGCTCTTTTACAAAGGAGTATCAGTAAATACTGATGAAACAAAGATGGTCTAGGGGACCTCAGTGTAGATCTCAGGAAACTAAAGTTCAATTCCTCCCACAAAACACTTCCTAGGTGAGAAGTCCCTTAGGCCCCACTACACAGCATTATTCAGGCCCTGGACACCTATTAAAATCAATCCTTAAGCAACGTGTATTTGTTCCACTGTGCCTCAGCTTCCTCTGCCCAACTGTGCTGCAAGGATAACTACAGAAGAGTGTGAGGTATTTGGATACCCGAGGGGCTGGGCTGGATAATTACCACAGAGAGAGAACAGAGGCGTGAGTGGATGATGTGATAAGGAAGGAAAACTCTACTATCAAAAGAGCAGGCTGTAACAAAGGCAGCAGCGATGCAGGCTCAGCACACACAAGGAGAAAGACAGGACAGACAGACTAGGGGAGCCTTCTGAGGGTCTCTGGAGATTGAGGAAGAGCTCAAGGACAGCTCTCCAGTTGCCCAGCCCTTGCTCTATTGTGCTTTCTAGGAGGAGTCCAAAAGGAGAAGATGCTGCATGTGGCAGTGTTGTTCCTGCACTGCTGGCCTCTGTCAGGGATCTCTGCCCTCTGGATGCTGCTGGTTTGCTGCCTGTGCATTGCCTGCAACTCACACTTCTCTTAGAGGTTCCTCCAAGAGGGACTTGTCCTGCCTCAAGCTGTCTGCCCAAATAACCCTTCCCTCTCCCAGCTCAGTCCTGCTTTTCCCAGTTCCTTCTGAGTGGCCTCTGCAGCACCTCCAACCAAGGCAGAAAGCTGCAGCACTGATGGCGTTCTCTCCACGGTCACTGGAAGGGAAGAGCCTGTAAAATGACACCCTGTGACCAGCTCAGGATCTGATATCCCCTGATACCTTCAGGTTCTGGCTTGACAGACACAGGATGGGTTGGCTGCTTGCCAGCAAGCTGGAAGTAGGACAGTCAGCAGGAAAACCCTGGAGTCTCCTTTTTAAACAGAAAACACCACCTACCATTTAAGAAAAAGAATGATCTACAGAAATGCCCACCATTCACAGCTCAACACAACCCCAGGACTGAGGGCAGGAACAGCAGCTGACTGTTCACAGCTCTCTGAGTGCTGAGGTAACAATCTACACAGAGGAGCAACAGCTCTGTCCCTAACCCACAGCCTGCCCAGTGACAGCAGCAGGAACCAGGCGGGGAAGAGTGGGGGGAGACTGCCCGGAAAATTTCCCAATGGTCCTCCCCCATGGAAATCATTAACCTTTAGAAAGAGAGTGATAAACCCGGCTTCCCTTATCTTAACAGTTCACTTCCTGGGAGAGACTAATGCTGAACCCTGGGGCTGAGTCTGAGGAAAGAGGAGGTGGAAAGTTTTGGGAAAATGCTAGCAAACTAAACTTTTTAAAAAGACAGCACAACTGGAGACTGAATGTTTGGTAGCTGTCAAAGGTGCTGGCAAAGGACAATGCTGGAACCAGCTGACAAAAAATTAAGCACGAGGCCATTGTGACATTAGAAACATCCTGCTTGCCCCAAGACAAGTATCAGGGGCAGGACTGATCTCTGCTGTGAGAATCTTCTACTCCAGACAGGTAAGACACAGCAAGATGAGGTAAGGAAAGGGGAGATGAAGAAGCTGAGCAAACAGGACAGCAGCAAACATCAGGTTAGTTCCAGAAATTTTCCTTAGCATTGCTGTGGCTTATGCCAGAGCAAGGATAACTGGGCATTGGAGGAGAGGTGCACAGCCTCTGTGTGGCTGAACAAACAGGAGTAAGAAATTGGATTAAGAGTAGGGATAAACTGATCAGCACATCTTTAAAAAATCAAAGAAACAGCAGCCTTGGCTGCTGCTCCTGTGGGTCCTGCCAGCTGGAGTCTCTGGATGACAGTTCTCTGCATTCCTTTTATTTTCTAAAGCCACTCAACTGAAGAGGAACAGAGACATCAACTAGATCCCAGTTCCCCAAATTAGGAGATGGTCCTCCTCATAGCACTAAGTCTAAAGAATGACAGGGCAGTGACCTTGAAAAATTCCTGTTTCAATTTCTTCCTTTCCCACTGAATTCTCTGGCCTTACTGCTTCCTGCCTAGGCCAAGCTGGCTAATAAAAATTAATTACACAGATTCTGCCCCCATGACAGCAGCCACAGGGTTAGCCACAGAAAACTCTGGGACACATATCCCATACTGACCACTCAGACTGTTCCCTGAGAGTGCAGAGGAGAGAGTGACTTTAGTAGGCAGAAGAGATCTTACATGTAGCAGTGTTTGTTTTCAACTGGTTGCCATCTTCCTTCTTCTTGGCAGACCCTCCAGGATCCTTCCAGTCTTGCTTTGAATTCTGACAGCTCTTGATAAGATCTGAGCTGGGAATCAGCAACTTCTTTGTGAATCCACCAGATGAAGCTAGATTAAGAAGCACAGACAGGTTTTGGATAAGAAATTTCAACCCTCATCTCATAAAAATCCCTTTCTTGCCCAATGTCTCTGGCACTCACCACTACCAAACTCCATTTCTAGTCCTAGTCCTCCTCTCCTGATGATAATTAAGGGTCTAAGCCCAAAGTAATCAGGGAAAAAACACTCATTACAAGGCCAGAGTAAGAGGAGAATAAACATTTGGGAAGAGAATAAACAGTTGGGAACCATCACTAAGATTTCTCAACATTACACAATCACCTAAAAGAGAGTAAGTGAAATCTTGCTGGCTGTCTTGCAGAAGAAGAGAAACCTGTGGAGACTTGAGTCCCTGTCCTTGGGGAAGGATGGGAGGCCACCCATCAAAGGCACAAAATAAAGGCACCACAAGGCTAAAGCAGGTGCAGAGAGCAAAGATCCCTGAAAGCAAGGCACAATCTCCACCAACACATTCCTCACATGGGCCTTGCAGTACCAATGCCTGTCCCCTTCCTGATCAGCAAAATGAAGGCAAAGCTTTTATCCTTCATACCAGAGCCCTGCTTTGCTGCTGGGACAACTGATGGGCTTGGTTTTGGCTCCGGCTCCTTGTGTGCTGGCCTCCCTGTTCCCACCTGGGAGTTATCAGTAGGTTTCTTAGAACCATCTTGGTCCCTGCAAAGAAAAAAGACAAAGGTAGGAAACAATCCCTCTTGCAGAATGGTCCACAGGAAAAGTTCTGGACATTCTGGTGTGGATCTCCAGCTGGGATGGAGATCCATGGCACTTGTCATGGAAACCCACCAGCTCCAAAACACTCACTTGTTGGCTACAGGCTTCAAACGAGATCTCCACCCTTCTGGGCTCTCAGACTTGTTGTCAGCAACATTTGTGCTTCCTGAAGAAAAGAACATAGCAAGGTAAATAAAAATAAACAAGAACAAAAACATCCAATAAAAAGAAACAAGCCAGATTTGAGTCTCAGGAGAATCCTAGGAGATAAGCCATGCACTGGGGCAGGTACTGTGATGTTATTGCAGCAAACCAGCACCAGCTCAACAAATTTAACATGGACAGATTCAGATACAATAGGTGGTAAGTAATCTCAGTGGCATTTTGTCCCTTTTAGATCAAATGCTTTAAAAGCTACAGTTACAGAAATTCAGCCACAGAACACGTACAGGCACATTCAATAGCAATACAACACGAACAGCTCAAATCTCAGAGACCAAAGGCTGGGGCAGGAAGAGGGAGAGACAAAAAGCCCCACAAAGTCATAGCAAACTGCAAACAGACATTTCATCTGGCCCAGAAAAATACCAGCCACCTGAAAGTGCCTGGGACACTGGGAACCCCCAGAATATCATCCCACTACCCACTGCTAAGTCACCATGATAGAAGCTTGGTTCAAACCAGACAAGGAGGCTGGGTGACCTGCTACTGCAATCAAAAAATCATCCCAAAGTTCTGGCAAGGTCTCCCATCTGGGAAAACCTAAGCCTTTGAAAGCCACCATGATCCCAATGGTTGACGAAAGCAAGTACAATTTCAAACGCCTGGAGATCCTCAGAGCAGTAGAATTCACCATGCTAGAGGGAGCAATTGCACGGGGATAAATGGAGATGTGCTGAGCCCCACAGCTCAGAAAACCCTTATATGGTGGTACAGACATAAAGGACAGGAGTCATGGACACATTTGCTGTACTGGTCCAAGAAGAAGGCATCAAGTTGGAGTGCTGTGCCCAGGCAGAACTGTGTGAATCATTCATCCTCACCTTTGATGCCTTTTGACTCTGGCTTGTGCAAAGACTCAACAGGTTTGCTGGCAGCCTGGTTCTTGGGCACAGGGTCTGTAATCTTTTCCTGCTTTGGTGCTGTGTACCCTGTTTTGCTGGACTGTGTTTTTGGAGCTGGACTCTCAGAACTGGCGGGAGAAAACTTGCCACTGCAAAAAAGAACAACTTAGTGAGTCTTTTTGAAAGGATGGAACCTTTTTATTTGCCTCTGTTCCAATGATTTGTATGTGTCCCTCTACATGTATTTAAAACTGAGTCACAAGAGCAGTCAGGACAAGGCAAAGAAAGATGCAGGGGCTTCTCCAAATTATCCCAAGGAATATCTTGGCAGTAAAAAGGGAAAGAGAAATAGTGCTTACCTTCCAGGTGCTGAGGAGCCAGTGGAACTGAGTCCTCCTGGCCTGTTTGGAGAAGTGCTTGATGCAGACAGAGCCTGTATAATGTGGTTACGTGCCTGATCCTTCCCAGCATTTACTCGAGTGACCTCAGCAGTGCTTCTGGCAGGGGCAGTTTTATCAGGGCCATGAGGAGACTGGACTTGTTTTTGAGTGTCAGAAGATTTATTGCTGGAGGACTCCAACGACCGAAAAAAATTTTCTCGGGCTTGCTGTGTTTTTGTTGTGGAGGATGTCCAAGGAGGCCTTGATGGGGTGCTTTCATGGAGATCTGTTTTATTCCCCAACGAGGCACCTTTGCAGTCATCTGATTTATTTACAGCTGAGGAGGACCATGGAGTATTTACACTTTTGAAGCCAGAGCTTCCAGAAGATGAAACAGATGGCTTGGTTGAATTAGTGAAGCCTTCCTGGCTGGGTTTCTTCAACACCTGCTCTGGTTTCTTGGGTTCTGCTGCTTTCTGGAAAGCCCTGGCAGCAGTAGGGGCTGAGGTACTGTCAGGTTTTTTCCCAGTACTGTGGAGACCAGAGATCTGGACATTGTCTGGCTGCTGGTGGCTGGTACAGATGAATGTACCGGGCTCAGGCCCAGCTTTGTAGCTTCCAGGAAGAAGCAAGTTCCAACACTGCCTGCACCTGTGGATACAAAAGTCTCAGGAAACATCCTCCAGAGTGCTGAGAGACACACAGCTGGGAGTGCAGGCACGACTCCACCATCCACAGGAGGGTGAAGGCACCACACTGGCAGTGAGCAGATGCTGTGTGCACATTCCTCAGGCACCAGAACAAGAGCTGTTGATAGCACAGCTTGAAGCAGGAAAGGTGTAGATGAAAACAGACTTGTGGAGACAGTTTCCCTTACACACAGCAAGCCCAGATTGCCTCCACTCTGAAAAAAAATGTGCCACACCACTCTCTCCAGTCCCAAAGGCACCAGGCTGGCCCTCTGTGACCCCCAGGGTGTGCCCCTGCTTGGAAGAGCTGCTGTACCTGAAGCAGTTCCTGTGATAGAGCTTCCCATCGACCAAGTAGCGCTGCACCAGGTGCACATGTTTCCCACAGACCCCACAGCTGCTGCTGGGGACATTCCCACTCTCTGCCAGGACCCTTTTCTGTGGGGAGAAGCAGTGGGTGAGCAGACAAGACCATGGCTCTGGACACGCCTACAAATCTCCCAAGAAGGTAAGTGTTTGGCATGCACAGCCAGGGCACAGAAGTGATGTCCAGGAAATCCCCTCTGCCTCTAATCCCTTTGTCATAGAAGTCACAGAAGTGGAACAGCCCTTGGAAGGACAGAGTATGGGGAATATGTTCCCACAAAGCCAGGGCAGCACCAGGGTGTCCTGTTTCTACCCTGTTTTCATCCCTCCTCAGCTTTGAAACCGTGTACAATAATTGGATCAATGATATCTAGCAAAAATAATACTACATCCTGTAAAAATCTCCATCTCCAATATCTAGGAATAGTATATCTATGTCCTAAGAGACCCAATGTCCTCTTCTTGATGTATCCAGGCTTACTGATGGTTTTCCAGTGACTCCCACCTCAATCTATGCCAGAATCAGACCTCTGGATTAAATAATTCATAGTGAACAGAAAATTTAGAGACTAAGTCCTCACTATCAGGAGCCTTGAACTAGCCCAGTACTCCACTGAACAGATTTGAAATATAAAGAACACCCAAACCCATTTCTTACTGTGGTAACTGGAGAGGTTTCCTTTGGCTTAGCCTTGGCTGGTGGGTGGGCAGGAGGAAGTTTTGGTGGCACTGGCTTAGGAGGCTCTGGAGCAGCTTTCTTCCCAGGATGCTGCTCTGGAGATTCAGAGGAAGGGCGCTTGATTCCAGCCATGCCTCCAACTGGAAGAAGGGAAGAAGGGAATATTTTTGAGGAAACACAAGAAAAACTCACAGGTTTAGGAACAATATACAAAGTAAGAATATCCAGAGGTGCCTGATGGGTAACATGAAAAACACACAGGGAGACACAGACTTCCTTCATGAGCAGTTCTGTACTGGACTGAGGGGCAAGAGGCAACAAGTGAATTGTAACAACATTCTGAAACTGCTGATTTTTCTCTTCTCAGAGAATTTCATGAAGAGAAATGCAGAAGTGAAGAAATGCAAATTGCCATCCACTGATGGTGAGAACAAGACCTTGGGTTTTCAATTCCAGCCCATGGTTTGGCTGGAACTGATCCTGACTGAAACAGGCCCTCCTGAGATAGGTGTTATGAGGTGTTATGGCAAGGGAGCTGAAGCACAGAGGGTTTGCTTCATTCAAGTTGCTGTGCTGCAGACTTCCTACACAGCCTGGACATCCACTGCTGCAAGTGTCCACCCCACATCCCAGCTGGGACAAAGCAAACAGCCTTGTTGAATGTGGAAATGACCACTAAACATGGGTAATTCTGCAGAGACTTGGAGGTGCCATAGAGGTGCTGATGAGGAAACCAAGACTTGCCACAGGCAGCCTGAAAATGCCCAATTCTTTTTTCTTTGCAGATGAAATGGAACCCCTCAAAATTCACTACAAGTGGAGAAAAGAGAATCTCCAACACACTTCAGTCAAGCAGGGAATGGTGTCCTGTGCCCTGGGAAGTGCAGGGAAACTTCCCTGGGAAATAAAGCTTTGTGCAGTTTTTACAGACACAAACCCCAAGTGTCTCACAGGGATGTTATTCTTGCATCACTTCTTCTTCTGAATGAGATGGCTCTGTGCTCCTTGTGGGATATTTGAGCCACAGTTTCACTTTCCAAGTGACACTTAAATGGCTACTCATCTGAAAGGAGATTATATCCTGCTCAGTAAACACAGAAAGGGCAGGGAGCAGAGAGGGAGCCCAGTTCCCAGCAGTCTGCCCTCAATAAAGCCAACTCTCCAAATAAACACCCAGGGCTCCTACTGCAGGGACCAGGGGACAGCTGATCCAGCAAACAGTTCAGGCTGCCCCCTCACTTCCCACTCGTGCCATTTACTGAATTCCCAAAGCCCAGCACAAAGATGGGTGGCTTCAACTCCACTCATCCACAAAAGCATGACCTCACTAACCATTGCCTGCCCACCCTGCTATTTCATGGTCCTGCTGGAACCCATCTGAAGGGCACGACTGTGATTCCATGATTCTGCCTGGTGTCAGAGGGCACATTCCAGGCTGGGCTCATTTTCAGACATTCCCATTCACCCCAGCAACAGGAATGCAACCAAAGTGTTTTGTGGGACACTAGAGAGTATAAAAATGTGCTGTGCTTGATGATGTGGTAGACAAGATGCAGGGGGGAGGGGGCAAAGACCCCAACCTGACCCAGATTTTCACCACTTGGCACAAACACGATAGAATTTGTTTGATTTCAATTAGAACAGCTTTAAAACAAGAAATAAAAAATGAAGAGGGGGAGGGAAGAAGCTATGAAGGGAGAGAAAAAGCATGCTTAAATGTGTAAAGAGATGAAGAAGTAGGAAGAGTTTAAACATTAAAGACAGCTCTGAGTGAATTGTGCTTTCTTTCCAAGATGTAGGACATTTTCAATACATTTAGCTTCACCTTAACCAGTTAAGTCATTCATGTCCCACTTTCTAAAGTTTCCTCTGGAGGAACCTGTAAAATTGGTTTATCATATTATTTCATTTTGTGTGAGCTTAAAGCCAAATATAAACCAAGACTACAATAATGCTCCTGTGAGCCCAGCTAAACTCTCCAGTATGTGAATATAATGCCTTGGCAGCTCTGAGGCCTGTTTTATGTTTGACAGAATTTCTATCACAATTATGTCAGTTAGGGTGATCATTTTCTTCTCGCTTCTTCTATCAGTGCTGCTGTGCTGTACAAGCTCTACCACTGATGCTGTCACATTGGCACAGCCTCACAGACAAGCTCAGCCTTGTTCTATTCCATGCTCTCACCAGCCCTCAGGTGTGGCAAAGACTGGAACAGGAGTGGAGGTGCTTGGGAATGGAAAGCTGAGGTGGGGTCCATGGAGAGGAACCTTCAGTGCTCCTCTCTGGCCAGACCATAAGAAATTTTAGACTGTACTTTAAATTTTAAGGCAGTAGTTTCAAAGACAAGACATGGCACTGTAGCATTCCAAAAGCACTGGTGCAATTGTAGGCTGGTGTGCAAAGAGTTCAGATCCCTCCAGTGAAATAGTACTGGTACCAAAAAGGCCTCTGTGCAGTCTATTTTGCTTTTTCAAGCTTGTTAGGAGGCAAGGGAAAGCATGAAATGAAGCCCTGATCCTTCCCACCCCTCCAGGGAATATGGCACTTACTAGGAGACCGTCCATGGAAGTAGTTATAATACTGGGAAACGTAGGTGAGGATGCTCAGCCTGTCTGGTACCTTCAGAGCAACCATATCCTCTGCATCCAGCAGGGCTGGGATCCCCAGCTCCTCCTCTGCCACTCGAAATGCCTGGAGAAGGGGAAGAAGAAATAAAAATAGAAGGCTCTTGTCCACACCAGACAGAAGAGCTGCTCCTCACCGTAAGCAAGAAAGTGCACTGCAAACAGCCCCACTCAAATAACTCTACTGGGGAACAGCTGCACCAGTTTAACTCCTACATCATAGGAACCAACGGAGTCATGGCTTCCAGCCACTGCCTTGAGAAATCCAGGCAAGGAGCCAGCAATCTGGCCTGGCAAGCTGGCCATAGCTCACTGCACAGTAACTCACCTGGGCTTCCCTTGCTCTCCCTCCAGCCTGCCTGTGTGTGTGAGTGCACAGCTGCAGAGAGCCAGGCCTGGCAGAAGGGGATGTGTCAGTCCAGGCTGGCAGACTCATTTCCAGGCTCCCAGCCCAACCTGGAGCGCTCCCCAATTAACGGTGGGCTGGTAGGTGCTTGCAGGCAGCTTTCATCTCTGAGTGCTGAGCAAATGTTAAAGCTTCCTGCCTCCTACTGCCTGCTCTTCTCCATCTGAAAATGGGAAATCTTGGGCTGCAGGAGGGACCCTGCTCTCCCAGACCAGAAAGGGGAAAAAGAGGCATAATGCAGAATTCCTGATAAATAGCTCCCTTCTAGTTTAACTGTTTCCATGCTTCTTGACATGTATTTACATATTGGGGTAAATATTCTTCTTTGTGGTGTCCTCTGCCTTGAAACTGCAGGTAAAGAAGGCAAAAGCTATTTTCTCTTGCCTCTGAACAAAAGCCTTTAAAAGAATACAAGAAAAATTGTAACATCCAAACTTCACCCTTGCTCAGCTCAGTTTAAGGCTTTTACTAAGGACCTCCTCCAGCCTTGTTCCTTTCCAACTTACATGAAAAAATAATTTTCTCCCCAAAACAGCAAAGGAAAACAGCACTTGCAGTACCAGAGGCACAAGGAAGACTACTGCTAAAGTCCACAGTGAAAGGGTTAAAAAAACCCACTTGAATATTTTACACCCCCCTGCATCTGACCTCTGGCACGGACACACACAGTGTTGGTGTACAAGCCAGCCATTCCCACTTTGAAGAAACAAACAGCCACTATTTTTCAGCAAGATAATTACCATTTTTTTCCATTGGCTATCCCAGTAAAAATGCAACAGAGCTGACATTAAAAATGCTTTCAGCCAGTTACCACCGGCTGTGTCACCCCAGCTGCCAGCCCAGCCTGGCACTTTACCCCCCTTGCAAACTGGTACTTAACGCATTCTTTGGAGCGTTCCCTATTGGCTGCACAACTGGTCTGACCAGTCAAGTTTTCTTGCTGGACATTCCTGGTGTGAGGATTAGTGGGAACACAGGTCATGTCACCTCCTGTCACACTGTGACAAAGGTGACACCTGGCACAACAGGCACAGAACACGTGTGAGGGGCTGCCTGGACCACAAAGAGGAGGATGCTCTGTGCATCTACCTGGTTTGGCCAGAGCCAGGTGAGCAATGCAGAAGGCAGCATTAGGACATGGTGTCCCCTGTGCCTGCAGCATCCTTGCGTTCCTGGGAACTGATCTTGCCTGGAGATCCTTCTCCTCTGCCTGCTTGCCTGCTCAGGCTGGTCTTTAAAGGATCAAGATGTTGTTTCTGCATCATGTTTTTCATCAGTGCAAATCCAAGTGCTCTCCAGGGGAAGAAAGTGCCACTGCTGCCATGTCCATGCAAAATGGGAAAAAGATATGCTCAAGGCCACCTGAGCTGGCTTGGCACAGGCTCTGCCTGCTACACCACACCACCATCCACCAGCACTGACTTCAAGGCCTCTAGAAACTTTACTCCTCTTTACATATTTTTGAAATCTCTAGCAAAAATATGCCACCAACTCAAATTTTTCTAGAGTTTGTGGTTGATCTTGTGGCACTCGAGAAGTGACACCTTCCTCCTTGACAGATGACCTCATATGACAAACTGCAGCTCAAACAAGGCTGTTTTGCATGCACAATACAGCCCTTGAAAAGAAGCCTCTGATAAGTAAGGCATCAAGACGGGTCTGGACAACAGCAGAAGAATAATGCTAGGAGAAATCAGGCCCACTTGTATCCCAAGGACAGCCAGTCAAGGAGTGTAGGAGCTGGGATGGAGAGCAGCCCAAGGGGGAGCAGCCCAGGAGCACAGGGAGGTGGAGGGTCAGTCCCATGGACAGCACAGCCAAGGCAGCAGGACAGCAGCAGTGAAAGGACACCACAGACAATTCATCCTGCAGCAGGTGGAGCATGGAAGAGACAGCAAAACAAAGGACATAAAAGAAACTAAGAAAGGGGGAGGAGGGGACACAGGCTGCAACAAAGACTGCAACAAAGGAGGGGAACAAACTCTTTATGAGAAGCACAAAGAAGCTTTTCATTAATGAAAGCAGTAGAGGCAGCTCACAAAGCTCATTTCCCAGACACAAGCAGACACCATCAGCCCAGCTGGACAAGGAGCAGCACTCAGCACTTCAGCCAAGATATGCTTGCAGGGCGAAGAGGCCCCAGCTCTTGCCAAATACCAAATCTCCAGGGCAAAATGCATGGTCTGAATCTCCCCTTGACAGGAGGAACGCTCAGGGCCGAACCCCAGCATGTCACTAACTGCTCACAGGCTGCAGCTCCAGCCTGGGGAGAGAGGGGTTGTGATGGGAGCTGAGGACATGGCCAGGGATGAAGGGGGCAGAAGCTAAGGAGCCATGGTGGGACAAGTTTAGCTCTTCCAGAGGCAAGAAGCACTTCAGTCAGCTCACTGCCTGACAGTGTGTCACTCCTCCAGCCCTGACAAGGGTAAGCTGCCATGGTTCATTCATAGCCCAAGCTCCTGCCAAGCAGCCATGAAACTGTGTGGAGCAATGCCAAGGGAAGAGAAGTGTTATAATTCACTGCCTCTCCTTTTGTGATGGAGAGAGGGAGAGTAAAATCCTTCCTTGGATCACTAAGGCCATGCTAGAATCCAGTGCAGCAGGAGGGGGTTTGGCCTGCCTAACTTTTATTTTCTTTGTGGAAAGAACATAAGAAACTCCAATACCAGGCTGGAGTGAAGTATCTGGGCAGCATCAGGTTTTAGGATGTATCCATCTTGATCCCCTGCACCAGGAAGGAACAGAAGTGGAAGGACACTCCCTGTGCTTCCCCTCTCACATTAGCTACCTCCCTGCTCCTGTTCCATCCCTGAGGAGCATCACATACTCAACATGTCCATTATTTGAGCTCTAGTACCTCTGTCTGAGCTCCTGCTGCCACAGGACACATTGGGAACAGGCATCACTGTGTGGCTAGCTAAGAAGTATGAACAGTTTGAAGGTGCTCACAAGCAGCCAGCCAGGCTGGACATTGCTGCTCAAAGGAGAAGGCTGGAAGGTGCAGAATAAGGCAAAGGATTGAACACAGCACAATGGGCACACCGTGTCTGCAGGGTTTCTATTGCTAAATCACATAAGTAAAGTGCCAGGTCACAAACTAGACCAAAAGTAAACATCAGAAGTCACTTACCAGCTTGTTGTTCTCGTACACATTTTCTTTTCTGAGGGAGTCAAAGTTTCTAAAATACAGAAAGAGAAAAATCTCAGATTGGTGATGCAGAGTGAGCTGTTCCACTTCCAGCTCTCAAACCACTTGGAGTTTCACTGGCTTAAGGGACAGAGCACCCCATCCCACCCTTGGACAGCTCCAGAGAGGGCAGATCCCACCAGAGTCACAGACCTGCTGTACCCAGGACAGAGGTGTGCAGCAGGCACAGCATCTGCCCATAGGCAGCACAAGACAATTTTGGCACATCTACCTTTGCAGGGCTGACTCCCACAGCTGCCTGTGGACAGGACATGATGGTGTAAAAAGATCCCAGATTGAGGGTTCTGCTGAGACAGCCAGGAGCAATTTCTAATTCATGGGGTGGTTTTTCAGCCCCCAGAGGAGCCTTGCTTCTCTCTCACCTCAAAAAGACACATCAATACCTGCTGGCCAGGAATTAACAGTCTCTCCCAGAAAGTATACTTTCCAGTCACATCCATGTTCTTCTCCTGAACTGAAAGCTGTCTCCAAACAGAGAGAGCTCAGCTCCAAGGAGGTTTCTCATGAATCCCTCACACACTGCATGTATCACATGCTGCTCCAACACACCCACATCCTCTGATCTCAGAAGCTCCTGGGTCCAGCAGCACACGAGTTCAGGCTTCAAATCCTCTTTTTTCTTCTGGCAGAACTCCACAAAACCAGCACCAGGGATCTGCCTGGGAAATTTTTACCCACACCACACTGCATCTGATTGACACCAAAGTTGCCAGCAGAAATCTCACTCTGCTTTTCCTAGGGCTGTAACTTTTGATTTGTGATAATCAGTAACTGAAAAGGAAGCGACAATAACTGTTCACAAATCCAAGCCAAAGTCAACAACTCCTTTCTGCTGTCCCCAGACATCACTTCTCTCTTCACCTCTCCCCAGATCTGCTTTCCCTTTGATGCCACTCTCCCTGCACTGTGCTGGGAACTCAGAACCTGGGATGTGCTGGGACAGAGGTGAAAGCACAGGGGAGAGCTTGTGCTGCTGGAAGTAGAACCACAACACAGCACGCTCCCTCACCCAGAGCAGAGTGTGTCCCTTGTTAGGAAACAGCCATCATCAGCTTTGTTTTAAACTGACTGGCACTTGCTAAACAGGGAATACAAAACTGGCTGTTGGCTGGCAGCCCTGCTCTCCAACACTGCTTCCTCCTGCCCAGGTAAGTTGGCAGGGTCAATTACTCTCTGATAACTCTGTCTCACCTTACAATCCTTGTGTCTGCTGGCACAGAGCTGACACCTGAGAGGGAATTCTCACTGATAAACAGAAAACAGCACCAGCTTTGCATTTTTTGTATGTAGTACCCTTATATCCCATGTGGACCCACCTTCACAGCCCATCCCTCACCCTTGGGATAAGCCAGGGTAATAACCCTGAGAGCCAGGGCAAAGCTGGCATGCAGTGACCTATTCATGAGAGAAACACATGATCTGTATCGCAGCAGGGGAATTTTTCCACTGCTTGTAACAGCAAGGAGCAAGCCAGGTCCTTTATCTACTCAGCACAGAAAGTGGAGCATTACATCATAAATAAGAGAGGCACCTTAAAACAGGCTTGCTCATCATGCCACAGCCTATGCCTCCTCCCTGCTTCCCACATCTGGTATTGCTATGTGGGATAAGGAAAGAATGACAGATAAGACCCTGAGGTTAAACTCCCCCAAAGAGCACGTAAATACAAGGCACATCCCATCTCTAAACCACAGACTCTTTCCTGTGCAAAATCAAAGGGAATTGCAGAGGTTTTTCTTCAAGCAGTGCTCCTCCCCAAAGATTTCCCTTCCCTGAGACAATGGATTAAAAGGAGCAATAAAAATAATCATGCGCTAAAAAAGTCCCAGTGAAACAATAGATATGACCATCATTGGGTTAAGTCAGGCCAGAAAATTGGGTTTTTTAAGACCCAGCTGAAGGAGGTGACTTCAGGTCTTTGCCTCACTCCCAGTTCTGTTCCCAAATAGTCTCTGTAGAATGGAAATGCAGCAAAACACTGCAAGAGCAACGAGGAGCTCCAGCTTCCTTGGTCATTCTGACATGTAAGACACTGGAATTACTTTTTATTGTTGGTCAGTGGCCTTTAGCCACACTCAATGCTGTTTGCTGTGGTGGTGTGTGCACACCCTGGCATGCAGCAGAGACCGAAAAACCCCAACCTTTTGATGGTGAATGTCTCAAATCCCCTTCTGTTCCTCAAAAGAAAGTGCAAACAACCAGTTTATTTGGTCATTTCAAAAGTCTCCTCTCAGCACCATTCTTTCCCTGGCTAGTCAGGTGAACTGCTTACATCTAATATTTCTTTTGGAAATTCATCTTGCTGGTGCATCTCCTATCTTGGAATAGCAAAGCTCTCTGGACCAATGTAATCCTAAGAGAGCAATGGTAATACAAACAGAGAAGCAGGAGTTCTCCACTGAGAAAACAAAAGCAACTGAATTAATTGGAAAATGTGAAAAATATAAACGTGACCCAAGAGAGGCCTCCAGTGCTGGAAACAAATCAGAGTGGAGTTCAGTAGCACAGGAATAGCAGAGGAGTTTTAGCTCTGAGAAAACCCCTTCCCTTAGCAAATAAGTGGCTGAGCATTCCTCATGCCCACACATCTCCGTGACCACCCCCTGCTCCAGCTGCACAGACCCAGCACTCACAAACATGCCACAGTCCTCTGCAAGCACATGTGCTTCCACTGGAGGAATCCCTGCTGCTGCAAGCACTAACTTGATTGGAAACTTGACCTTGGAGCAGACTGAAAGAAAAAAAAAAATCCCAGAGCCTCGATGGCACCAAAAAAGTTTCTGCTTTTTGGCACTTTTATGCTATTTTCTCTGCAGACAATAAGATGTGCAGTCAAATATCACGTGAAGAAAGTGTTGTTTGGGAACATGGAAAGCCTTCTCCACTGACTCCTCATTAGCTGCTTCACACAGTACTGACTCCTTTTCTTGCAGGCAGCTCCACACAGCTCTGACTCCTTCTCTCCTCTCTGCAAGTTCCCTTCTTCCTTCTGCATGACTGGCTAAACTCAAACCTGTCCCTTACCCAGCTGCCTTACCCTGACTGTCCCTCACACAGCATCTTCTTACCTCGTCTGTCCCTTGCATGACCACATGTCCTTTACCTCCTCAGAGCACAACCAGCAGACTCCATCCCAAACTGCAGCAGACTGCATCTCAAGCTACAATTCCAACTGCAACTATAACTCCCTGCTAGCTAGTCCGCTCTTTTATAACGCCCATCCTCACTGGGCAGGCAAGGCTGTTTCCTCTTCTTGGTAATCTTCTGCACTCTAATTACAAACTCTCTTCCCACAGTCAAAAGGATCACTGTAAAAGAGTGAGTCACCCTTTACCAGCTCACAGTCCTTGAAAAGGGGGCTCAGATCCAGCACGCTCTGTTGGGAACAGGACCTTTCAGCTCTGCTCTTTCTGGAGATGCAAAGCTGGAGGGAATTCCAGGTGGGAGATGTCCCCCATGTGCTCATCCCCCTCTCAGGAATGCCTGCTCCACACTGCCAGGTCCTGACTGGCAAAGTGACAGAATGCTGCTGAAATGAACCCCGAGCCATCCTCCCCCTGTCATACAAACCACAAACCCAGCAGGCCAAGCAGGAGGCTCTGCTTCACCCCAGCCTTCTGCTGAGAGAGTCCGTAGAACCCATCCCCAGCAGGGCCAGTGTGACCTCATCCTGCCCTGCTGAGCTAACAGTGACCTAGAAATGCTGCTGGAGCAAAGAGCACTGCTGCTGCTCAGCTGCCAAGGGGGATTTCACCACCAGCCCATTCCCAGAACACCAGCCTGCAGTCTGGGAAAGAGCAAGATCCTGGATGAAGTGAAGGATCTTAATCAAAACCTTTCCTTGACATCTGGCATTAATATCTGAGTGAGCGTGCACAGCTCCCCGACTTCTAACTCATTTATCAGGACAAGGCCACTAAAATCGTGGCTGGAGCTTGCACAACCTTCACCACCACATGTGGCAGCTGCTGACCTCAGCCTCCTACCATGCTGCCATGAGGCTTCATGTTCCTCTGACAAGAGATGTCTCCAGGCTCTACAATCATCCCAGAAAATGGGCTGGAGCCTGCCTGACACAGCGTGTGTGCCCAGCTGGGACTGACTCTAAAGCACTCTTCATCTGAGACAAAAAAGCAGTGGATTTCCATGGTAATTCAGCATGGACCTCCACTCCCCTTCAGCATCTTTGCATGAGTGGGAAGTGAGTGGGAAAAGCATTTCTAATTTTACACAGCTTGCCCTGCTCACTGGTAACACACAAGCCAGCATCAGCTAAGTTTGAGAGAAGTTATCATATTTTCCATATGTTTTCCAGCAAGAAAACAGGAAGGAAGGAGAGATCCACACCAGCCTGTCCTCTGAGCCACATACATCAGAGAGTCCCATGTTTATGTCCATGCTTTGAGCTTGAAGTTTTCCTGGTAATTTTTCAGGCTCCTGCAGGAGAAATCCCCATGCACTCAGCCCAAGAATGTCATTTGTGTAAGCCAAGACAGAAAACACACTGTTGCAAAACTGATACTGTGACTGAATCATGTTGCACGAATGATCTATTCAGCAGAGCTGTTGCAAACACACCAAGCACTCCAAACATTAAATACCCCTCTCTAGTTTTACTTTCAGTCTCATGTTTTTAATCTTTAACTAGGCTCTTTGGTAGAAGCAAGGACAGGAGACCAGGATGGACCCCTGGGAAGCTAAAGTCACAGTCACACGTGTACCCAGCTGTACTTCTCCACCGTTTTACCCTGCACCAAGAACATTTAGAGAAGCTTTTAGGGATACATAGAGAATCTGCACAAGTATTCTGCCCCAGGATCTGACACATGGCAGCTGGCAACCCTGGCCACCAACCACCTGAAAGCACCATTTCCTTCCAAGCAGGACTTTGTTCTCCTGTATTACAGCACTGACACTGATGAAGGAGGTCACAAATAAAAGTTTCTCTTTCTTTAACCTTCAGGCAGCCCTTGTTGAGCTGGTCTGAGTCAGAAACGCTTCTGTGATATCCCAAATAAAGTCAGACAGAATGTCCACCATAAAAGAAAATGAATGGGAACAGAGAAATGCCTCAACATCTTCCCTCTTCAGCACAGGAAAATTTATTTAAGAGATGTCTATCCACAATCATTTTTGCACCGTTCAAGGATTATAAACAACTCACTAAACTAGGCAACAGGATTATTCCAGCTCTCTCATCGCTGAGCCCCTGTGTACAGCCGTGCTCCGGATGGGCCAGCTGCAGGAAGCAGTCACAGCCCCTCCACAAGAACACCTCAACCTTTCTCCCTGCTGTTTTGTATTTTTGGGACTGTGAATCAAAGGAAGGAAAGGAAATATTTGGAATCACATGGACATGACAACATGTCAGGAAGTCATACACAGCAACACCACGGTGACTCCCCAAGCACGAGGACAACAAAGTGTGCCTGGAGCTCCTGAACTAACCTCCTGCTGCCCAAGCCTGCTGCAATTTCTGTCAAGTTTCAAGACAAAAGAGGAGAGAAAACAAGAGACCTTCTCTTGGGTTCAACCAGAAGCAAGACACTTGCAAGAGGGATGTCTGCACACAAACCCATGTGGCAGGCTGTCCTGGGAGCATGAAGAAAAAGGGAGAATACATAGGACAGGATAAAAACTGCAGTACAAACCACCCAATCTGTTCCTCATCCAGCTTGGCACAGGAGATGCTTAAATCAATATTTTCCAGTGCTCCCTTGCCTTCATCTTCCACTTCAATCTCCCCATCTCAAAGAGCCCAGAAGAAAAAAAAATCAAACTCAAAAAACCCCAACTATGAAGCAGGATCTATGAATCCTTTTGGCCATTCACCTTCCCAGATGTTAACATTTGGGCAGGGACAGTTCAAAACACACAGGGTACCAGCAATGGCACCAGCAAGGCATGGGAAGCACTCAACCTCCCACAGACAGAGCTCCAGATGGGAAAAGCAAGGATGTGCAGGAATCCAGTGGCTGTGGGCCCTGCCCTTTTACAGCATTTTGTTTAAATAGCCCTTGCCTCATGACTTGTGAGCTGTGCTGCTGTTGGGTTGAGCGAGGAGAGCCCAGCCAGAGCAAACACAACAGCAAAGAAGGAAATGCTGCCCCAAAGATCAGTGCCTGAACTTGTTTGGCAATGGAAAGGACGCATTTAGAAAATTTATAATCCAGCTACTGAGGGAAGAAAAAGGAAAAATGTATGGGAAAAAACAGCATGTAGGCTGGGAGAGTGGAGCTTTTCTCTTGGAGATTCTCAGTGTGGAGGTGAGCAGAATGCTGCCCACACGGAGGGCAAGAGGCCAAGGGAAGGGGGAAGACCAGGATCCACAGCATGACAGCCACAGCCCATCCACACCTTGGTGGACGGTGGGATGGCCATAACTTGGAGAGGGCTCTTGGGTGGATGGAGAACCAGGGTCTGCAGCTCGATGGACACTGGGATGGCCACAGCCCATCTACAGCTCAAGGGACAGCAGGATGGCCACAGCCTATCCACAACTCAATGGATGTTGGGATGGCCACTGCCTAGAGAGGGTTCTTGGGTGGATGGAGAACCGGGGTCTGCAGCTCAATGGACATTGGGATGGCCACAGCCCATCCACAGCTCAATGGACAGCAGGATGACCCCAGCCCATCCACAGCTCAATGGACAGCAGGATGACCCCAGCCCATCCACAGCTTGATGGACATTGGGACGGCCCCAGCCCAGCGAGGGTTCTGCAGGGATGGAGGACACGGGGTTTGGCGCTCGATGGACAGCAGGATGTCCCCAGCCCATCCACAGCTCGATGG
>PYHW01010430.1:1483114-1533432 GCA_013186435.1 Turdus rufiventris | reverse complement strand
TTTGGGGCTGGAAAAGACCGAGGGTTCCTCCCCGTCCCTCCCCGGCTGCCTCCTGCCCCGCTGGGCTCGCTCCAGCGCTGCCATGGCCAGCAACAGCTGCCCCCAGCACACACCACCCATAAAATAACTCACCAGACATCATGCAGCTGGCAAAACACGAGAAGAGACAAGGTAACACTTAAACAGCTGCCTATAAATTAGGTAAAAATAATCAATAATACATATAATATATTAACGGTATTTCTGTGACATGATATGGATAATATACATTAATATATAAATACCTCACAAATAATTCAGAGTGTTTCCATTTCATCAACAATCACTGGCCAATGTATTTACTTTATGGTAAGGATTATACATTTCATTATAAATGGCTTGCTGGGCATGTCAGCAACTTTTACATCTCCATTCACTTTATTATTAATGGTTTCCTGAACAGTAATGGCATAATAATGCACACAATACAGCATGAATATTTGATGTGGCATCTATAGTCTCGCATTTATCATTTATAACAGGCTACAAAAACATTATAAAACATTTATTACAAATTTATAGATCACTTTATACTAAAACAAAGTTGTGTTATAAATACATTATTAATCCTTTATGCCATTTATAGGAATCCCTTGTAATAAGGCCTTAGCATATGTTGCTGCATAACCATAACAAGAGTGGTGTGGTGAGGAGGAAATACGGCACTGTGAGGCTGCTCCCAGGTCCTGGGTGTATTCTGTGATGGAAAGCAGAAACATCTGCACTCAAAATTAATCAGACTACCAAGGGACCGATCAAAAGAAATTCTGGATTAACTCAAAGTTGGATTTCAAAAAAGACACTTCCCTCAAAAAAGATACTTGCTGGAGCCCTGGAAGATGGGCTGTCCCACATTTCTACAACTCCTTTGATAAAATTGTGTACTTTATAGAAAGCCTGGCTAACAATGAGCAGCCCTTCCCATCCTCAGGTACCTTAGGGCTTGGTGAGAAATAAAGAGGAAGCACTGGGTTTAGGAAATTTGTCTGTGGAGTTCCTGTTTAGCAGTGTGCATACCCTGCTGTGCTTCCAATAGATACCGTGCAGCACTGGGAAACAAGGAGAAGGAAATGAGGTTTGGAAATGGAGTGGTTGCCAGTTGTCAGTCACACAAATAGTGAAAATCAGCTCCTGAGTGCAGCTTTGACACAGCTGTACTTACCCCTTTCAGATTTAATGGCCCAGATGGGGCAGGGCCCAGGGAATGAGACTTAGTTATTTTAAAATATATTTGTTTAACATGACAATCTGTCTTCTAACAAACCCAGCTTAATGAGTCAATGCAGTTAGTCCCTTCTCATTACCTCATGCTTTGGGAAGGGGCAGATGGGGCTGGGTGGCAGGGGACACAGACCCACGCAGTGGAAAGCCAGGCTGGGCTCAGAGCAGCTGGGATTTCCTGTGTATCACAGGCCACCATGTTTCACCTCATCCCTCCTGTTTTTCACCAGGATGGTCACATCACAAATCCAGGCTTGCATACACCAGAAGAAACTATTAGCGGCTGGCTGCAAGCTGTGCATCCCAAGACAGGGTTAGTCTGGAGGTCCAGCCCTTGGTTCACCAGAAGAATCAGGTCCACATTATCCACTAAGGTGATTAAAATGACATTGCTGAAGGAGTTTGCTAATACAGCAAGGGTGTTACTGCTGGCCCAATAATGGCTTTCCAAAGCACAGGCAGCAGAGACTTGTGCAGTGTTAGCTGGTGATTAAGGAGAGCTCTGTGGGAGTTTGCAGCTATGATGAGTCTTTAATGTACCAACAGGTAAACTAACACACACTGAGAGAGGAACGGGGCAGGAAGGGAGCAGAGCTGCCTATTACCACAGCTGCTGTTCTCCCAGGATGTTCCTCAGGGGATGATGCTTACAAATCCTTACTCTGGATTGTACCTCTCCTTTCTACATCTTTTCATACAAGGGAGCCTTATAGGTCCTTATCCTGTTTTGCAGACTTTGCCCCTGCTCACTGAGCTTTTCCCAAAGCTGCGGGGTGAGGTTTGCCACCTGTGATGCACAGCTGGATCATGGAGCAGAGTGTGTCCTGCAGCACAGTGCCTGCTCCCCTAGCTCCCTTCCCAAGCTGTGTTTGGAAGCTTGTTGAAGCAGCAATCCACAGACATGGACTGATTTATTCTTTTCTTATAGACACTCTTCTTTCTCTTCCTCAGTCCTTTTCAATTCTCTTCTTAGATACCAGACTGCACCGTAGAAATGCTGAGTGCCTCCTGACTGTTGCTATGACTATGACTAGTGGGGATTACTCTGTCATCACCTCTTAAATTTATCCTGGTTCCCATATGCAGCTATCAATGGATTTTACCATTAGTAGAGAAAAATCTTGAACATCTGACTCCCACCCAACATTTGCTAGCTTGAAGACTTGAGGGGAGGAAGGGCTGATTCCTTGTATCAGGAAATGTGGGGCATCATGAAGCTGAGAATCAAGTGATGCATTTTTTTTTTCTCATAAGAGAGCATAACATCATAGAAAAAAATCATATCTTTTAACTATTGTGAGAAATCAGCTGATCAAATTGAGCTACTTCATAATTTTGCCGCGGGCTGTGTGCAGGGCAGTTCCCTCCCAACAATAGGAAGTGTGTGTCGTAGCCAAGAGCTCTCATACATCCCCGTGCCAATGGCTTGAATTAAATTGAGGGATTTAAAACAAGAAGGAAAAAGCATTCATCTCATCAGTAACATGCCTCATCAGCTCTCTCTTCCCAGAAGGCAGCCAGGCTGACTCCACAGAGATGGAAAGGCCCCAAACAGTGAAAAGAAAGCCCCAACAATTTTGCAGCTACTCACGCAGAAATGCTTCCACATGATACCTGCCTCCCCTCAGAGTCTGACTAGTCTGACCTGCAAAAGTAGCAGGAAAAAAGTTATTATGAAATTCAAGTCTGAACAAGAATTTCCACTTCTTCCATTCTTCCAACATGAAAGAGAAACATGAAGTTACAGGAAAAGGCACTTTGGTAAATCTCTCTGCAACACATACCCCTGAGAAGCTCATAAATGGTAAACTCATTATCCTAAAATCTCAAAGGACCAAAACCGTGAACATCAGAACAAATCCTATCACCTAGGTATGATATAATATCACATCAAAACTGAAAGAAGCCTCTCTCCTTTGTCCCTCCTACCCACCAGCCAGATGTCCTGCTGGCTTTTCTGTCCCCCAGTGCAGTGAAATGAGGGACAGACTAGAGGGTGATTTCCAAAAGTTATTTCCAGGCAACAAATATAAGAGATTGTTCAAATCCTGCATCCTACATACCAGGTGATAGGAAAAATGAAAAGGTGAAAGGAAAAAACAAAAAAAAATGAAAGTGAAACGCATAAACAGCAGCTTGGTGGGCCACCAGTCCCAGGGAGCTGAAAGGAGCTCTCCAAAAGGGTTGGGGTGGTATTTGTTTAATAAGGTGATCTCCCCTTGTCTTCCAAGGAAGAGAAAGAGATGATGGTGATCCCCAGTCTTTGCACTGCCAAGGCAGAACACTCTCTGGTCCTCCAGGAGCTGCAGACATGCCCATTCTTATCAGAAGGCGAAAGCAAAGGTGTGTTTTGCAGACCAAAACCTGTTTGCATCATGCAACTGGGTGAAGTGACCCCAGTTTATCAAGGCACTGGGAGCAGGACACACCCTGGAGCAGGAACTGGCTTGGGCACCTTTATCAGTAAAGCTGAATTTAAAGCCTGTAAAGCCAATAAAATTTGTTAGTGATTAACAGTGTGAACGTGCTGAAGCAAACAAGCACTTTGTGTTTTCCAGGCCCATTGTAGACAAGTGAAGTTTCCTTTTCCTGGTAGTGAGGGTAAGTGAGGTTCTCATTCTTGTTTCAAAGAACACAAAAATACCTGCTCATCATTCAGCTTATTTCCAAACCCTGAAATCCAGCTGGAACCTCACTTGGAAAAGAAGCCAGCTCTTACCTCAGGTTACAAACTTAATAGCAATAAAATCCTTGAGGCAGAGTAACTCTAAAGGCCAGAACTTTCCAGTTTTGCACTGAATTGACAGAAAAACTACTAATTTCCTTGTTTTCACCCAGACCAAACCTGAAGCACTTATGTGCTTTGTTCTGGGGAGAACAGGGACTCCCCAAGAACATCTATGACAATATAAAACTGGGACTCTCCAGTCCTGGCATAGCAGCATGGCCACTCTGTCCTCACAGCCACTGGCAGCCTGTGTCCCTGTGTTGGTGCCTTGGGTGCAGAACCAGGGCATGGCCTGGTGTGGGGCACAAGCTCTGCAAGAGAACTCATGGCAGATGTGTTTTGGAATGCCCCAAAAGAGCTGAGCACCCTTAGAGGTCTCCAAAGATACAGTAAAACAATATGCATCACTTTAGATTTTGAATATCATTATTGGTTAAAAAAAAAAAAAAGAGAAAGGGAGGTAATTTTATTGCTTTTATGGTATGTTTTCCATTATTTGCATAATTGCTTAATGCTAATAAGACAATTAGCATTTCTTACAGCTTAATAATTACCCAGCAATGACTGGGTTACTGTAGCTTAATTAATTTTTTAATTGTCGCTGGGGGTCTTGACATTTTTTACCAGTATCTTCTTGTGTTAGAGACGGTGTTCCTGCAACAGGCTGATACTAAACACCACCAGCAACATGGGACAGGCAGATATGTTATTATAGAGGTCTTCTGATTTTAAAATGATGGGAAATTTCAAGCTCAAATATTTGCTACTTTAGGGTAAATTATCTAAGTACAAGGACAGGCAACACAGAGAACAGTCCACCTCAGGCAAATTCTACCCCTACAGCAACCAGGCTATTTAGCTAGCATGGGGCTGGCTTTGACACTCCTAAAGTTAACAAAAATCTTACAATTTTTAGCTTTTAGCAAACAAGTCCTCGAGTTAAGTGTGAACCACACTGTCCTGAACTGTGGTATGGCCAGAAGGAAGTTAATTGAGGGCAGGCAGGGCCAGGATTGCATTTGTCACTGATGGAGGTCACGGATGAGGTTGGCTGGAGGAAGCAGGGCCCCAGGGAGCAGTCCTGGGAATAGACTCCACTCACAGACACCAGGTAATGGAGACAGTTTTCCTCTCCTTCTTTATTTTGCACAAGACTTCTTGCCTGCTGCTCCTTGCAAGGTGAGGCTTCTCTTTACCCTTTCTCATTTCTCATGGCTGGCACAACATCAGCCTTTAGCCATGGAATCCCAGCTGGTGGCTGTTACCTGCACACCTCTGCCTGCACTTTCCCCTGTTGGTGCAGCAGGTTGGGCAGATTTTCCTCTGAGCTCAGTGGTGGGACTTGTCCAGCTCCCCAGTGCCAAGCATGTCCCAGATGCAGCAGCCACAGAGTCAGGAACAGGCAGGCATCTCCCTGGTTAGTCATGCCCTGCTCATAATCAAATTTACATGCTGCTCCAGGATACCCCTCACACTTCCTGGGATGTACAACCTTGTCCAGAGCTGTGTCAAAAAGCCACAAACCTCCACAACATTGGTAGATGTGAGGGGCCACAATTCCAGCCACACCGGGCCTGGCAGGTACATGGTATAGACAGGTTAGAGATGCCAACTTGTGCCCAGCCAGGCAATGAAGGTGAATCATGTGCATTGCCCTGAGCTGGGTGCAGCCACAGGGTGAGAAACAAACATCTGGCCAGTTTTCTCTTCCCCATCATTCCCAGTGTATCTAAGACAAAAAGCCTCCCCATGAGCCAGTGTTAAGGACATTTCCCAGCCCCAGACACCAGCTCTGGCAGCCCAATTATCTTTAGAAAGCACTTGAATACAGGAAATGATGGTAGAAAAGTGTCTAAACAAGCATTTTGCACCAGCTGGGGATGTGCTGCCTGTAAGGCAGATGGGAGCAGTGCCTTAACACTGGATGAGTCATGGGGCCCCATGGACTTGGCCAGGAAAGACCTGCAAACCTCCTTACCACTCCCCTTCTGAACAAGGCACAAGCTCTTGGAGACACAGAAGATGGCCCCAGCCCCAGGAGGAGCCTAGTAGAGCTGTGAAGGGTGACACTGTCAGCTCAGCCGGGATGGGAGGAGAGGAGGTGCTCAGCCAGGCAGAGATGGAAGTTACAGAGCACAGATTACAGGCAGGCAAGTGTCAGGGCATCAGTACCACTGTCACCAGCCATTTGAGAGCTGTCACAGCTGCCTTCCCTGACAGCAGGGATGGGCTCCTGCCCTGAGCTGTCTCCACACAGCCAGGCACCCTCTGACAGCCCTGTTTTCTGCACTGATCTGGCTTTGATGATGTGCTTCAAGCTAAGGCAACCTGCTTAGCTCCACCGGGTCCAAGCAGAGGATGGCAGCAGAGAAAATGCATTGTGGGAACCTTCAACACAGCAAAAAGGAGAGATCAACAAATCACAGATTATGACTTTTGTACTGGGAGATCTATGGGAAGTCTCAGTTCTGCACAGTAACTTAGACTCACATTATCTCTATTTCCTGATCTCCCAAAAGGTGATTGCTGCTGCTGCTGAAGAGATGCTCTTTCCACCTTCCCAGACACATATCTTTCCATACAGCTCAGTAAAGCCTGTCTGCTCTGGACTGAGGGGTCATGAAGTAGTTCTGCCAACATCCAAATGTGCCCTGCTCCTGGGATCCAGGCATCCTGGAGCAAGTCTGCTCACCACAGCCATTGCAAAACAGACGCAGGACAATCTGGGACCAACCACATTGTTTGGTTTTGTCTGTAAATGTTTCTAGTTGCAGCCCCAGTGGAATTTCTGGAAAGCACCAGCTGCAGAAGATCTTCACCAAAGCACCACTAAAACACAAGTTTGACTCACTGCCTTTGCATAACAGTCTTGTGACATCTTCCTTGCTCCTTGACTCAAAATCCTTAAAATCCCTTTTCCAGGAAGTCCCACAAGTTCCCAGCTGCTCTAGGCCCACAGCAGCACCAAGAGAACTACCTCCCTGCTCTGACAAACTGAGCAGTGCTTTAATGATGTGTGATAAGGGAGTAAGGTAAGGGTTCCCAGTGAGATTACTGGCTCCCCTTGGACAGGCGTTAATCCTGCTGTCACCGAGCCCCTCAGGAAACCCATTCCACTGACTTGATCTCCTTCAGCTGTTCCTCCACATAATTTATAAGGAGCTAATTGCCACAGTAGTGGCTCTGGATGCGAAGCAGATGCTGCTGAGGAAAAGAGCATGTTGCATCCATAACTGATGGCTCTAATCTCTATTTAAAGACAAGGCTACTTAGAGTTGATGGGAGGTTCAGTTCTCCCCCTTTCCTTCTCCATTTCTTTGCAAAGCCAGCTGGACATTCATTCATATTTTGACACGCTAGCAAAAGTGCTCAGCTGTGGTATTCCTCATGTGCAAGAACAGACAATATTTCCCCACCCAGCCACCTATGAGGCCACAACTGTCCCTGCCACCAGCAAGGAGATATAGATAAAATTCCTCCAGGATGTCTGTCTTTACTACAGTGTTTCTCTACTAACTAGTGGAGCACTAGAGGAATAGAGACAAATGACATGAGAACAAACTGGTGATTAGAATTAAGTGAGGATGAAGAACAAGCACATTGAGCAGTAATTTCTCTGGAGCAGGGGAAAGGAAGATTTCCTGTCCTCAAATGACAGCTGGCAAATAAACCATCACCCCTATCAGCAGGCAAGGGCCAGAAAGCAGTGGTCAGAAGAGGCACAGGGAGGACTGGCAGATCCCAAAGAGGAAACCCAGCTGCTTGTTCAAAGCCTCCACTGTGACAGTGGCCAGCTGTTGGGATGTTTGCAGATGTACCAAGTTTGATTTATTTGTTTTTAAACCACAGTTTTCCAAGGAACTTCTTAAAAGCTGTCCAGTCAGCATCCACAGTACCCCACTGACCCTTCCAAATCTGCTCCAGTTCTTGCATATCCTGTAAAAGGCCAAGACAGCTCTGTCAGCACTTGGCCATGGAGACAGGTCTTCCAGAGATGCTTTGTCTCTAACAAGACACTGAAGAACAGGGGGAGAGGGATGTCAAGCTATGCCCAAGGGAACAGAGAAAGGCACAATTGAAACAAAGAGAATTTTAATTATAAAATAAAAAAACCACCCACCCCCAGAAACCAAAGTGGTCTCTCCCCCTGCACAAATCTGCATGCTCTCTCCAACACAGAGAGTGCAGACACTTCAAGTGCAAGGGCCATCATTCACTCCCTTCTGCTATCCCAGCAGCTCTGTCTTCTTGGAGAGACAAAAAACCCCAAACAACAAACTGACAGCCACTGCTCCAAGACCCCATGAAGGAAGTGGTCCCTGTTTGGCACAATGTTCAGGAGATTTTTCTCCCACAATAATGGCATCTTAGGCATCCAGATTGATCCTTGCCCCTTTCTGATCTTCAGTCAGCACCTTCTTCTTTTCCAGCACAGTCTGGCCTGCTACATCACCTCTTTGATCCTCCAGCACATGGGTTGCAATACACTGTTCTTCTGTAATGCAGCTGATGAATCCATTAAATTAATTCCTGTGGAAGTGGAACTCCCAGAACCACATGTTCATATCATGGCTTCCATGTGCAGAATCTTCAAGGCCTCTGAGATCTGAGAGCTGGTGTCGATCTGGCCGTACATGCCCACCAGGAAGGCCCTGTGCAGCAACACTGCTGCATGCTCTGGGAAAGGGAAAGGCAGAGTGAGGACTGGCCTGAGGGCTCCATGTGCAAGAGCAATGGGTTAGTGTTTGCAGCTGCACAAGAAATCTCTCCTTCTGTAAGAACTTGGCAAAATTCCCCCTCTAACAGCTCAGTGGGTTTGTCATCATGTGAGAGGTCACAACTCAGAAAAGTGTAAGGGAGCAAATCTACCCCAAGGAAGCCCCTTTTGTCCCTATGACAGATCCCCCTTGTAAAGCTCAGCCCAAAGCTACTACAGGTACTGACAGCCTGGTCTAAGAAACAGCAATCCATGGCAACTTCCCAGGGGACCTGTTCCCAGCACAGCACCCCAGCTTAGACCCTTGTGAGGCCAATCAGTTCCCAAAAGTGGCTGATCTCCAGTTACCTTGGCAAAGGAGGGTGTATTCAGGCAGGTTCCTCAGGGCTGTCTGCACCACCTCGAAGTCTCGGCTGCCAAGGCAGTACATGTAGGTGGGCAGGAAATCTGCAGCAATGCTGGGAGGGAAACATGACAGTGTCAGTACAGCCCAGACAAGCCAGCATAGCCTCAGTTCCAGTGGTGCTCACCTGGGGTTGTTCTGGATGGAGCGCAAAGCCAGGCTGAAGGCCAGGTTTCGGCAGGAATCCTCTGATGAACTCATCAGCTTCTGGAGGTTTGTCTGAAAGTTGGACAAATGTGGATCACAGGGCCATTCAGGGAGCACAAACTCCTCAGAGTGGCATTACTCCCCCTCCACACCGATCCAGCCCAACACAAACCCAGCAGGTACTGGCTGACCCCAGAAATCCCTCTTTGTAAAACAGATTATCCTGGTTTTGAATACTTTAAAGTACCCTTCTGTAATCTTATTCCATGTGGGACAGCTGAGTTTTCCCTAGTTTCCAGCTTATTCAACAGAGCTGTTCTGTTGTTTTCTCCTTGCCCTGAGAAGAGGACAGAGGTTTAATTCTTCCTCTGACATACAGCAGATGATGGTTGAGCCAGTATGCAATGGAGGGAAATACTGTCTGTCCTCAACAGGGCTAACTGAGGACACTTTTTTCCTAAGGTGCTGCAACAACCATCTACAAAGGAGAAGAAGGGTAGTGCTTAAGCTGGCTGTGCAACAGATTCTGGTGAAAAGAACCTCTTCCTTCCAGTGGCAGTTTGAGACACTAATACTCACAGCAAAAAAGGCAAGAATTTCTGGCCTCCGTCTGGACATCTCATCGATGTCTGTCAGCACCTCCAGGATGTCTGGGAGAAGACACAGGTTGAAAAGGTGACTGAAATTCACTGATCCAGCCAAGAATCTTTTCTTTTTCCCCACAAAACCAATCTCCCAAGCCATCAAGTTTTCCCACTTGCACACAAATGTAGTGTAATACAGTCAGTTCTTCAAAAAGGAGGAGACCAGGGATGTGCCAGATCAACACATCCCAATCTGCCCAGGCAGAGGAAGGAATGCAATGGGGTGAGTGGTTTCAGTTCCACAACACCTTCTTCTGTAAATAAAGACCCTCACAGAGTGTCTCTTTAAAAAAGAAGGTACAGGCCAGAGTTTCTTGTCCTGTTCTACCTTGGAAAAAAAACTCTCCCAGCTTAGGTTTGAACATAGGACACCTATAATTTCTGAAGACCTTTGAAAAATATTATTGTTCCCATATGCCAGGTTAACATGGTTTTCTTCCATGAAGGCTATTTGGGGATTTCTAACAAATCCTGCTTCTCATCAGTTTGGTATTTCATTCATATCAGCACTTCAGACCTGACCTGAACTGCAGCACTCCTTGATTTACTCATATTATCTCCCAAAATGCTTAAAGATCCTTGAAGAGCCTAAAGTAGAGGCCACTGAAGTACTGCTGAGCTAAGTGATAACAGAATCACAGGAACCCTCTGTCAGAGAATCACAGGAGGTTATGGACAAGTTAATCCAAAAATGGAACAATATCCTAACTGCTGGTGACTTCCAAACACAAGATTGAAACAGGAAACCAGGCTGCTGCTGACAGATAAGTAACAAGGTTGACAAATGTCTGCATTTGCCCTGTGTCTGTGCACAGCTCTGCAGGTCCTCACTCACCCTCCACTGTCTGGCCTCTGGAGAGCCTCTTCATATACGGAGCCATTTCAGCTGGTGTGAGGGGAGTGAAGAGGGACACGCTGACCAGCGGGAGAGAGCCAGCAGCTGCTTCATCTGGAAGAGAGAGAGAGAGCAGGGCACTCGTGACAGCCTGGGGACTGCCCAGTATTCCCCACCAGTGCAGTGGTGTATCATGAGCCACCAACAATGCTGTGATACAATTCCTGGCTCTCACACTGTCTAATCTCACTGCACCTCCTGTAACCCCCTCAGCTGACACTGAGGAGGAAGCTTCACAAGCTCTTTTAATACTGAATAGTTTTCCCATGCAAGCTGTGCAAGCTGTAAACAGTGGAAGAATGGATGTACCCTTAGAGTCCTCCCAACAGGTCAATGCTTAAGTGTAGATTAAAAGGGCAAAATCCACGACCAGGAAACTCACCCTTGTTAAGGGCTGTTTTTCTGCTCCAGTAGTGACACCACTGGTAGGAAAAAAATTAACCCATCCCAGATACTGGTTCCCAACTGCTGAGAATGCAAGTGCCATTCTCCACTCTAAACACACCGAGCTGTTACAAGAACAAGCACAGTATACACTCCACAAAAACACCTATTCTCCAAAACAGACTGCAGGTTCACCAGTTGGAATAACTCTTCTCCAACCCAGACTCACCATCCTTCTCTTCATCAGAGCCCCTGTCCAAAATGCCACTCTTACTAGGCAGACTCAGCCCAGCCAGGAGGGACTTCAGCATTGCTAGGTCACTGTTGTCTGATGACAGGTCACTGGGAAAAAGAGCAGGCATGTTTGGCTTTCAGTAGCAATAAAGGCACGAGCACAGATATGTACACTGAAACAAAAGAGCTCCTCAGAAGCAGAAACAAGATTTTTCCTTTCTTCATAACTGGAACTCAAATGTGTTTTCCCCACACATCTATAGGTGAGACCCTGCAGTCACTGCTCTGGGGAAAGACTCTCCAGCTGCCTCTCTGGAAAGGCTGCAGGCCACTATAATACCTCAATATAACATTTAGGCCATTATGTGAGTTAAAGTCATTATGTGACTTCCCTGAGCTCAGTTTTCACCTATAAAGAAGAGATATGCTGCTCATTTCAATGGAGACTTAAGGGAGCCAAGGGTGAGAAAGTGCCATATTAGCAGCTACTCTGTCACATCCTCTTGCTGTCTTCTGTCTGATTAGCTCCTGGCAATGTGACTGTGCATGGGCTAACAGGCATAAGGAAGCTTACTGGAGTGGATCCGAGTGCTTCTGCAAGAAGGAGACAGCTGCCTGGGCATTGCATGTGATGTACTTGTGGATAAACTGCACAAACTTGCTGATGAAGGCAGCCAGGTGCCGTGAGGATTTTCTGTAGTTCTGGGAAAAGATCAAGAAGGTGAGGGTTAACCAAAAAAACACAGCAATGCACTGTCCCATCCTACACCTCTGGGTATCAGGGAGCAGTTTCTTGATCTGCCTCTTCTTCAAGCTCTCCAAGGTACTTAATGTATTTTTCTTAGGCATTTAGGAAGGATTTCCCTTCAAATGAGAAGCACCAAGGCTGGCCCTGTGTTACAAGAGCTTCCCCATCTAGTGGCCAGCAGCCGGCACAGGGAGGGAAGCAGGGATTTTCCTACCAGCAGCAGACGGATGAAGGACAGCAGACAGTCCCAGAGTGCCGCCTGGTGCTCGTTCTGGAAGACCTGCGGCTGGAGCAGCTCCAGGATCCCCAGGACATGGATGAAGAAGGTCAAGTGGTTCTGCTGCCTGAACTCCTGGAAATTGAGGTGAACACGGCCGTGCAGCAGTGCTGCAATCATTGGCAAGTGCCTGAAACACCAAACAAGAAAATCTAGGCCTAGATCTTTCAAGAAAGTTATATGTTACCTCAGCTCCTGGAAGGTAAAATCCCTTATCCTCTCTCAGAGTTCTGGTCTTGATCCCTATGTTGATAAGACTCAGTAAGCCCCACTGCCCACCCATATTCTGTTCCTTAGTCTCCAATTCCAAGATTATTTCCTGACAGACACAAGGTGTTGCCTCATTATAAAAGATGTAACTTCGCTGCCTTTTCTCCCGACTTCTGTACATGAAGGTGAATTCTCTCACAGCTGTTGTGATTGCTGCAAGTTTGTTCCCTTTCTAGGACAAGGGTGGGTGCTTTTCAATAAGCCCCAGCCACACACAGGGAGAGAGAGGTACCTAAGGAGGAGGATGGGATGAGCCACAGCCAACTTCCTGCAGGCCATATTGGCATCCCACACGCGGCTTTCGGATGACTTGGAGTCACTGGTGTCTGCGAGGAGGTTAATGAATCTGTGAACCAGGGCATCAAGCTGCAAGGAAAATAATGAGCAAACTGTTAAGAAGTTTAATGTGCAAACCAGCCCCTGGCTCTCCAGCAGTGTTTCCCAATTCCTTTCCAGCTACACAGGGGGGTTAACAGAAATTATTTTCAGGTAGAATCTGTAAGTAGATGCAGTGTTCCAGCTGGCATGGGATCTGAAGTCCGCAGTCCCTACAGACATCAAAGCAGGATCAGATGCCTGCACACTTGTGCCTTACAGAAGCCTTTGGCACACAGAAGCTTGTGGAGCTTATATTATTTTAAAGAAGGACACTGCAAAATAAACCACACCAGAACTCTCTGCTCTGGAGAGTGCAGGCAGGGATAGAGTAACAGAAAAGCAAACTAAAGAAACCAAAGTCACCCAGGAAGCTTTTGGAGTCCTCACCTTCTAAACTGGGCACCCATTTTGCATACACAACTAGGGCTTTCCTATGCCTCTAACATTACCTTGCAAGTGCTGCTGTCTCTGGCTCCTTCACTGGTAAGAAGCATCTCAGGCATAGGCACAAGGAGCTCAGGTAGTTGCAGGTATATCTGCAGTAGAAGGTCCTGGCAGCATTTCCCCACAGAGCTAAAGGAAAAAAGGAGAGGTCAGCCACTGGTTACTGCATTAGTTCAACCAGCAAACATCCCACACCCATCAGATTAGTAACAGCCTTCCTGCATGTGAAAACACAGACATCACTAATCTCAACCAGTGTTTTTTAAGTCTTTGCTTCTTTTAAACAACTCAAATCATTCACCTTCTACAGAGATCCATACAGTCTATGGGGATCCATCACAAGGCCATCTGGAGTTAGAAAACTGCAGTTCCAAAGGGCATAGGACAAGAAAGCTCTGCTTATATCTCCAGTGCAGAGTTCCTGCATGTGGGACTCATGGTCAGCCCCATCCCAATTGGAAAAGAAGTAAGAACCCCACTACTGAGAGTAACCAACATGTTCTCTACACACCTGAAACCCCTGCAGATCCCTGACATGATCTGTACTGGGAGGCAGTAGAAAACAGTTACTCAGAATGTTTCCTAATATCACCATAAGCAAGGTTGGAATTAGGTCAGTTCCTTTCACAAAAACATCATCTTCCTGTTCTTTCCACAGTCCTAAAATAGCTGTTAGGAAACAATTTGGTCTCCATTCAGCTTTGAAAGCAAGTCAGAAGCAGGATGTATTACAAGCAGTGACTCAAGGGATGAGTAGACAAGAAATCCCACATTAGTAATTAAAAATAACCATTGCCTTAAAGAATGAAAGAAAAAAAAAAACCCAAGCATGTAAAGAATTTCATTCTGAAGTCCTAAAAGCAAAAGGGCCCTTAAATTTCACTTTTATAGTCAGTTTCCTGGTCACTTAAAACCATTTGTTATCCCCCCAAACCTCAAGGAGGATAGTGTGCACTTTTCATACAGGCTCTGGAACACGATATTCTTAATGAAGACATACTGGCAAGTCTCATCATTACCTGCCTGCCTGTGCCCAAAAACTGCAGTTCTAGCAGACAGACAATGCTCCTCATTTGCAGCCTCACCTGCTTCCCCACTGCTGGATGCAGCTGGTCAAATACTCTGTTACTTTTTTGATGTTCTCAAGGTCTCCATGAGAACAACTGAGCAACAACGGCAGTCGAGACTGGATGAGCGTGCAGGAGGCCTCGTCAGTGTTCTGGTATCTGGTCTCTGCCTCAGCCAGGATCAGCTCCACCATGCTGATCAGTTCTGATGCCTTCAGGTGGAGCACGAATTCCTCACGGCGCTTCTGTAAGGCAAGAGAACCCAAATGATTCCACACCAAATCCCAAGATCCTTAATTCCTTTTAGTCACACCTTCCCTGACTGGAATGGAACATCTTAGAACCAGACTTAAGAATGCCCCCATATCTAGAGCTCTGAAAGCACCACAGCCCCAAATAAAACCTCTTTACCCCTCCCCTACTTCTTCATTTACTTCCATCTCAGCATGTATGATGGGTCAGAAAGGATAATTCAGTCACCAAACCAAAGAAATCCTGTAGAGAAGAGACACAGCCTCCTTCTCTTCATAAAATGGCAACTATCCTATGCTGGGTTTTAGCTTGCTTGCCACTCTAGCCTTGTGCCTTTACCAGATATTGTGGCAATTGCTGCAGGGGAAATGCCAAGTGGGCAAACTTTATGTGCTCCTATCAGCTTTTTGGACTCTAAATTGCCACTGTAATACGTAACAGCAGAGCAGCTAAGTAACCAGCTGAGGTACAGGCAGCAAACTTGGCACACTGCACCTGAATCACTCCAGCCACCTCTTGGCCATGGAAAAATCAGGCACTGTGAAAACATTGCCTCTCAATCCATCCAGATAGAAGTCTTGGAAGAACTGAACCAATACCTGAGGAGTTCTCTGGTCCCTTCCCTGCCAGATCCGAGGAATGTGAATACAGGCCCACAGGAAATCCAAGGATGCAGTTGGGTCAAACCTGCCAGAAGACAAAAGAAGACAGATTTGCAATTAGAGTCAACACAACCCCCGGGCAGCACACAAACACATGGAAGCATCACTAAACATGATGAGGCTGTGAAGAAAGAAACATCTGCAAATGTAAAAATAGGATCTATTAAATTCCAAGAAGGGGGTTGGTTCTGTTCCCAGATTATGACTAAATAGTTGTTGCAATAAGCAGAGCACAGGGTACAGAGCAGAACAAATGGCATTCAGCAAGTGTGGGGGCTACATAGAGCCTTGCAGCAAGGCTGAGAGTTGGTCATCAACACAAACACTTGGTATAATCAGACCAATGACCCTATCACAGACCTTGAACTGAGAAATCAATGTAATTTTGAGCAAGAAATTAAGAATAAAATAACAAACTGAAATACTACCAATTTTAGAAGTATTGGTGTTATTAGATGTTAGCATTTATGGGTTCATAACTGTAACAATACTACTACACTGGAACTTCAGTATTTGAAGCTGGGTATAGTAGCTGAGAGCTAGGGCTACTGCAGAGATCAAAACTGGGAGGCTGGTGTCATGAAAAGGTTAGAGAAAGACTGGAAATGGAGTCTAGTACAGCCAAAAGATCCATCAGAGCCTGCCCAGATACAGAGACAGCCCTCAGTTTGCTATCCAAGCCACCCTGCAAACCTTGTATTCATAAAAATTATCAACAAGGGCAATGCAAGATGGATTACCCACAATTAGCACTTCCTGTTTAGAACACAGCCAAATCTTTATGTGCTGCTTCCATCAAACAGTAGGTAATATTTATATCAAGGTACACAAATCAGCAGGACTGAAATCTGCATCCTTCTCACAAAGTCTATTTTTGGCTGATTTACATCTCCTGGCAGACACATCATGAACATGGCAGGTCTTGTATTCTCTCAGACAGAGAGAGTTGCCCAACTCAATTCTTTGCCTAGGCCTGAAAAACAAGACTCACCTTTGCTCCCTGTTCCTGCCAAGCAGAAGCCTGATGCACTGGTGCAGTGTGGTCCAGCTGGACTGGTGAGTCAGAAGAGCCAAGAGGTAGGGGCGGAAGGAGGGCACCTGGGACCCTGCCTGGAAGCACAGAGGGAGGAAGAGATGTAATGAACAGATCCTGGTAGCAAGGTGGCTGTAGAAGATGCCATGTGTTCTGCAGAAGGATGACAATCCAGGAGGGCAGACAGCACAGACTGCATGAGGATTTAGGGCAGCACTTTCTGACTGAACATGGAATCAGATGTGAAATTCAGTTTCAGCCTTAACTTTGACATGGCACTTTGGGTAAGCTATTGATCTGTCTGCAAAAATACCAACAAAACCACAGCTGGCTGGGTTGTTATGAGACCATGTTGTATCTGTAAAGCACTCTGAAGTCCTTAAAAGAACACAGCTGAGCAAATATAAAGGTAAGAGGAAACATAAGCCCTGCACTGAGAAATGTGTGCCTTGCACAGAACTGTCCTCCTAGTCAGCCTGTACTGCTTTGGAACTCATACAGTAACCTGGGGCAAAATATAAAACCAGCTCTTTCCCTGTTTCCAGGTGCAGGTCAGTACCCAGAAAGTCGTTTCAGCACAGCCCTCTGCCCAACAACTCTTACTTTGTTCCAGGAGAACAGTAGCTTCTGCTGTAGATCTGGACAGCTGCTGATGACCTCTGGGTCCAGCATCTCCAGCCAGTCATTGAGAAGGCCAGAGGCAGGCCCTGGCCAAGCTGATTCAGCACTGTGGACAAAGCAAGGCCACTGTCACTGGTGATACCATGCACCCAAACCTACCCATGAATTCACACCAACTGCCTTGGCTCACCTACAACTCTCCACCTCCTTCTTTACTGGTGTTTCTTCTTTGTCCTGGAGCAACAAGGAGCACACCACAGCAATTGGTTTCATGGCAGGACACCTGGCAGTGGTCTCAACAGTAGCTGAGAAGAGGACAGTCAGGAGCTCCTCCAGGTATGGAGAGTGGGTTTCAATCAGACCTTGAAGGACTAGCAGAGGGAGAAAGATGCCATTCATTAACTTCAGGATGTGGTGAAAGGTATGAAACCTTGCAAGTATTATTCCTGATAGCCAGGCTCAGTGAGGAAGAGGGAAGCCAATTGTTTCTGGGATATTAGTTCCATTTCTCTTTTTGTTAGTGGAAACTAACAGTTTGCTCAGAGGCCCCAGACACAGTTTATAAACCCACATGCAGTGGGGGAAAGGAGGTGATACAAGATAGGGCCAAGCTTAGACCAGTTCACATTTTCTGATCCAGGGAGAAGGCAGAATCCCACAGCCTGCACAGTAGGCACTGCCTTGCTGGGCTGGAAGTTCAAGCTGCTGCTGCAAAGGACAGAAGGACATCCATACCTTTGCTGATGAGCTCTGGCTCCACATTACACTTCTCTCCTGATTTCAGGGTTGCAATGATGGCACAGACCGTGGAGCTGATCAAGTCAGGGTCACGACGGAAAGAAAGAGCTTCTGTGAGGTGCAAAAAGCCACCTCGAACTGAAACGAAATCACAGCACTGGCATCACAGGGACAAGCCAGCCCCCACATCAGACTTCCCTCCTACAGATTCCCCATGTGACTCCAGAGCACAACTACTCAAACAAACAAATATACATTCTACTGCCATTTATGGCACAACCACAACCCTTGACAGCCCTCCTGCATGTTATGGAGGCATGAGCTAAAAGCTCTGAAACCTCAAACCCATTTCCCTGCCCAAACTCTTGGTTAGACTCCTGCTCCCAAGAGATGTCAGATGATAAACAACTCTACAAGTCACGATGTGACCTTGTTCCAGAGGCATTCCTGCATGTTCATCTACCAAAACAACAGCTGAAATAGAATTCCTGGCCTGAGAAATTATAAGTTTTCCCTGAGAGATCTGCTGTGCTTGCTGAGATGCTACCACGTGTCTACTGCAAAGCCCCAGAGCTAAGGCACTTGTTCACAGCCTCAAAGAGTTTCTGCAGCACAGTGTGCTACTTTTGTAACTCCTTACCACACTTGTCTAAATGGCTGCTCACAACACTCCCTGCTCCAGGTGCAGTTTTGTTTGTCTCTTTCTTGTCCCACTTTGTCCCCTCTGAGTCCCCAGAGCTGCCCAGTGCCAGTACCATCACTGATCCTGTGCCTTGAGGAGTATTGCACAGCAAAGGCCTTCAGCTGAGCTCGCAGGGGACCATCTTCCACCGCGGGGTTCTCCAACCACTGCAGCATCTGCATGAGCACTTTGAAGAAGAGCGAGGAGAAGGCAGTGTCCTGTGGCATGGAGCGCTGGGAAGAGATTTCTTACAGTGAGGCACTGGCAGAGGTTGCACAGAGATTCTGGACTCCCCATCCCTGGAAGTGTTCAAGGCCAGGCTGGACAGGGCTTGGAGCAACCTGGGGTAGTGGAAGGTGCCCCTGCCATGGCAGGGGAATTGGAGCTAGGTGATCTTTAAAGTCTCTTCCAACCCAAATCATTTTATGACTCTATGAATGACACTTCAGCTCTCAAACTGTCTGCAAATGCCCTGGCTTGCAAGACATCCAACACTACAGAACAGCACAGACTAGAAATCCCAAAACCAGCAGAGACCTACAGCTGTAAATCCAAAATACAGTTACCAGGCTAGGTAAGGTACATTAACTCTGCAGGTAATCTCAACAGTGCTAGGCTAATGTGGCCAGCCTGCATCCAAATGCCATGGCCAGGCAATCTGAGCTGAGCATTACAAAGTGTGCACACAGCAGAGCAGATGCACTGCAGATTTCTGTTTCTCCCTCACTCCTCTTTGTGAAATGCTCCCAAACAGATTTCCCGTTTCTCCCACCCCTCTTTGTGAAATGCTCCCAAAGCCACTCACGTGGTACTGGTAGAGCTGGCGCATGATCGGGCAGGAGATGAAGTGGTGGCGGTGCATGGCCATGACCAGGGCGCCGCTGTGCGCGGAGTTGAGCAGCGCAGCCACAGCCTGCAGCAGCCGCATCGAGATCCCGCTCGCTGTGGCCCCGCTCGCTGTGGCCCCGCTCACCGTGGCCCCACTTGCCTCAGCCCCGCTGGCCGTGGCCCCGCTGGGCTCGGCCCCGCTGGCCGGCGTGGCCCCTTGGCGGATGTGGGCCAGCTCCTGCCCCAGCGCCTGCTGCAGTGCCAGGGCCAGTGGCCGCAGGCTGGAGTTCTGCCACCGCGGGTCCGGGGTCAGTGGGAAAAGCTGGGGGGACACAACAGGGAGTACGTTTATGACTGACAATGAAAGGATTGCTGTACCATGAACACCCTGAGGCAGAGGAGTGATTTTCCTTACACAGTTATACTGACTGTAGGCTAACAGGAACCTTCTGATACAGCTTTTTCTAGTGCCTGGCACATGAACATAAGCAGCATCTCTACAACCCCAACATGACTATCAACACTGACACTGCAGGGGAATCCTACTACCCAAACACCAACAACAGACTTGGCCAATTAATTCCCTGTAGGCTCCTTCTGGAGTCAGTGGAGGGAGGGAAGCTCTGTAAGCAGACAAGCCAGAGTACAAATGCTGTTTGCACACAGCTTTGCCGCCAGGGCCCTGTGAGCATTTCACAAATCCTGCCTCCACTGCTGAGAGGAAAGGCACTGTGCACAGAACAAACAAGGTGCAGACACAGCAACATGCTAGTAGGTACCAGGCATGATCAAAAGCTACATCACGTTCCAACTACAAGAAAAAAATTCCTGCCAGTATCAACTCCACCAAGCTGTAATGGCACAGCCTCATTGCATCAGGGCTTTCATATTTATTGCCTGCAAACACTGCAGGATAAGGAGTCACAAGATGAAAGTATAAGAGAAATGGATTTTGTAAAGCTGCTGCAGGGAAGCAGTTACTCAGCTGGAGGTTGTAACAGTACCTGCAGAAAGATGCCTGCCAGATCATCTTCTGGGCCCAGAACACGGACCTGGCTCAAGGCCCGGATCCGACTCTGACTTTGAGAGTTCTCAGGACTAGATTTTGACCTTGCAGTCTCAGCGCTGTCTGCAAGAGGAATAAAAGGAAAGAAAGGAAAATGCTGTTATGGTAGATAGCATCTGGAGCACCAACATCAGATCACCTTCAGCTTTACAGTCTCTTAACTACTGAGGAATTCAGCAATTTTTCTCTTAATTCCAAGCAAGACCTACTTTTCCATATGACTCAGAAAAACTCACTGTAATAAACTCAAAAAATATTTTAATTTCTCTCTTTGCCAGAAGCAAAAAACTCTGGTGTCTAACTGTAGTTTGCTGGTTTATTGCAACACAATTGCTTTTTAAGACACCTCTGCCTGCTCCTCTCAACAGCAACAAAGGAGGGAAGATCACTTTGATATTTAGGCTATCCTGGGCAGTACCTCGTCGGGCTGGTAAGGAGGCAGTAAGCAGGGAGTGAAAAGTCTGGCCTCCTGTTGCTCCTCTCTCATGTTGAACCTCCACAAGATGAGCCATGTAGTCTGAAAAAAAGAAGGAAGTAAGAGCACATCATCATCTTGCCCTCTTCAGTAAAGCAGGACAGAACTGACTGTACAGCTCCCAAAGACTAGAGAATCTGCTGTTCCCACAGACTTGAAAACACCATCCCTTGAAAACTTTGTTTCTTTTACAAAGTAACTTCCAAAGCACTTTTTGACTCTGTACATTCCAATGCAAAAAGTCCTCCTCTATTTTGGGAAATACAGCCAAGGGCCACCCAGGTGGCTACAGTGACAACAAGCTGCCAAAGCAGCCTGTGCACAAAGTTTGCTGAACTAGCTTGGATTTTTCCAAGGAAGTCACAGGAGATACTCATGGAAACCGTTCAAGAAGCATTAAATGCCTAGTCAGCCTCATCTGTAGCTCTTACTCTTGTCCATGATGTTCTGCTCCAGTGTCTGTGGGTCATGAGATACTGCCTGATCCAGGTACTGCAGAAGTTTGCTCATGCTGGAAACTGGGATTCCAAAGGACTGAACAAACAGAAGCAGCTGCTGTGGCTCCAGGTCCTGCAGGGCTGAAATAGACAAACACTGAGTCCTCAGACCTCTGAACTGCCCATGCAGGCTCATCTTTATTACCTGATCTTTATGCTTTTGTCTGGACCAACAGCGACACATTAATGACAGGGCTGCAGAGAGCCTAAAGCCAGAAGTCTGACAGCTGCCTACTATATTTTCTCTCCTCTGCAAATCATTGCTGCCTTATTGCATCTTCTAGTTAATTCACTCACTGGCTAATCTGATCTTGTGTTTAATTTTATTAGAACCTCAGTAATGCAATCATTCGTATTAAAAAATAACTTCCACCCTATCTCTTGATGGCTGCAGGCAGGAATTATTGAATAATTCAATCACTGGCTATAGACAGCTGTCATTTAATTAGTAAAATGGGATGAAAGCTCTGAATATCAAGAAGAAAGAGAGCACTGACGAGTGGTATGAGAACCAGAGCAACCAGAGGTTTAGCTTACATCCTTTAGGCACAGCTTTCCACAGTGCTGTGCCTGTTGTCTAGTGATTGCTTAGCTTAGGTCCATCTGCATTGTTGTAAATCAGATGGGACCTCAATTCAGAGTCTCCCATTCCTTTAAAATACACAGAAAGGAGAATATCCATTCAGAGTCACTCCCCTGCTTTAAATGTAACAGTGACAGATGCTCCATCCAAAGGCATCCAAGTAGGATGGCTGGGCACACTGGAACAGGGAAGCCTCTCCCTTTCCTTTCAGCAGGGTTTGAAACACCAACAAGCACAGCACAGGCTCACCTGCATCCACGAGACGCGGCACCTCGGAGCGGATCATCCGCAGCTTCAGCCAGTCGGGGAGCAGCAGAGCCTCCTCGGAGGTGTCAACCAGAAATGCAGTAGGAAGGGGCTTTTTCTCCGGGAACCATATGTCCAGTAAGGTGTAAAAATCACCATCCCCTGCTTAAGAGTGGATAAAAGATTATTTCCCATGTTCACGAGCACCTAGAATGCCCTGACCTTTTCTATCAATACACCAGAACACACCATTGTTTTGGTATTTCCTGCTGTCTGGAGAAGGCAAAAAAAAAAAAAAAAAAGAAAAAAGGAAAAAAGACATCAGCCTGCAAATCCTTCACTCTCTGCAGCAATATTCTGATAAATCCTACAGCTACAAACATGTACTGCATGGGTCAAGCCTGTGAGTCGAAGGATTAACACCAACCTGACCTGTTAGGAGACAGCAGACAGAGAAAAGCCATGCTGTATTGACCATCACCCCCTAAAAAAATATGAGCATACTTCACCAACCTTGAGGTGGCCCCAGTGTCAGGAGAATAACCATGGCATGAACCACAAGGATGTGCATGGTGGCTGTTTCCCCACTAGTCCAACGAAGGAACACCTGATCCTGGGACTCCGACTGCAAGAAGGTAGTAAATGACAGGATGAGCAAAGGTGAGAAGAGGAAGGAGAACATGAGAATGGACAAATTTAATCATACTGTAATTCCCATTATCTCCAACAATGGCCAAAAGATACTCGGGGAAAAGTTAAAAAGGTTTTTTACAAACACACAAGCTTGGCTCTGATACTATGTCACGACTGGATTATTTTCAGATCAGGGAATTCTTGAGCTGGACTTGGTCTATTCAAATTGAGTAACCCATAAAAGGCTTCTGTTTTGTCAGCCTGCCCAGTCTGTGACCTGCTGGGGAAGGCAGGAGGCACTCACCCAGCTGTACACCTCCTCGCCCTCCTTGCTCTGCCGCATGCGCTTGATGTAGCGGGAGAAGATGGAGAGCAGAGCCCCGAGCACTGCATCTGACTCAGCACTGTAGGAGAGCTTGGAGAACAGGTGGGACATGATGGTGGAGCGCTCCACGATCAGTCGAGCGACATCCTGCAGGGAAAAAACATCCAGGAGGTGTTTACAGCAAAACACAGCCCTGTTTCATTGCAACATGTTCTCCAGTTCCCATCACCAGCCCAGTACACAGCACTCTGGAGACCAGCTTGTGGAGTCTAGAGTACAACTGACACAGGAGGGAAAGGACCAGCGCTTTGCATGCATCTTATAGTGTCCCAGTGGAGCACAGATGCCTGCTGATGCACCCCATTACAAAGTAAGCATTTACATAGCACTTCTCTGAACAAAAAGATCTATTGACACTTATCATTCAACCTCCTAAATGTATCTAAATAGAGGCACTATCAGCACATGAATCTTAAAAACAATGAAAAAAGCACCCAGGGAGAAAAAAAACCTAAAAAATCATCAAAAGCTTTTCTAGAAACAAATAAACCCAGAAATCTAGTTTTGATTACGGGAGAGTATGTATCCCACCACTAAAGTTTTGCCTTTCAACTCATGCACAGGGGACATAAACATGCAGTTATTGGAGTGACAGACTCCGCAAAACTCATCCTGGTGGTACAGCAAGTCCCATGCCTTCCACCGTCCTGGAACATGCCATGTGTCCCCCACACAATCCCTCCTCTCACCAGAGCCAGGTCGTTGTGCTGTCCCTGCTCCTCCACTGGGGCATGCTGGGAGAGGTACACCAGGTAAGCACTGATGGTCTGGGGATCTGTCTCCATGTGGATGGCCTAGAATGAGAATTCCTTTCATTAGAAATTTAGATTTAATGAAAACAAGCACCAGCATAAGCAAAACTCTTCTACAAGCACATAAACCTGTCAATATCACAGCCAGATCCAGTTTGCTTAGATCTGTTTCAGCACTAGCAGAAAAAGAACAAGCTCGACACTGCTCCCTTCAGCTGCTTCCACCCACCTGCTGCAAGGCCAGAGCTGTTGTGGCTCTCACACTGTCAAACAGTGGCAGCCTTGGGAGGTCTCTCAGCAGCCACTGATATCCCTGCAGCAGCTCAGAATCACCAGAGTCTTCTTCCATGGGGTGATCCTTCTCCTCGCCATCACGCATTCCTCCTTCTGACAGCACCAGGGACAGGCCCTGCACAAGTCACACAGATACAGCTGTTGCACACGAAGCCACAGCTGGACTGTGAGTTTCATACTAGTGAATATAATAGAAACATGCTTCAAACACCACAGAACGATCCAAATGCAGCACACAACAGCTCATACAACAGGTTTCAGTTCATATAATGTGTTTTTTTTGACAAATACCCTGCTTGAAGTTTTAGTCTGAGCATGATCTTTCTGAGCTCCCTGCAATTCTCTTTGCCTTGTCTATGCTGCAGAGCACCAGGCACTCACTCACACTCCACACAGACAACAGCCTCTGCCAATTACTCCACACAGCACACAATCTCCTGAGTCTACACCTGAACTTCACAGGAAACCTGGTAAAATCCAGCTGTATCTTAAGTACAGTTTAGGTGTTGAATAATTACTTCTGAACAGCAGGGAGCAGAAGTGTATTTGATGGGGTTTGAAGATTGAGACAAGTCACTAAAAGGATGACATGGAACAATTGTGACTATGCTGGCTCTGGACTCAAGACAACTGAGGGCTCTGCACTGGGCTTCAGACAGACTCTAGCCAAGATGATTTTCATTCTGCTCACCTTCATGGCCAGGACCCGGGAAGCCACCTGAGAGGAACTCAGGCGCCGCAGGAAGTAGTCAAGCACCTCACACGTTGTCTGTTCATCTGCTTTGGGTCCCAACAGCAAGTCTTGCAAGCGTCCAAGCAACTGCCTTTGTTTCTGTTGTCTCTGTGGAGTGACAAGTTGGTCTGTCCAGTGAAATCAGATCTGGGATGCACAGAAAGTAGGTAACAGAAGGGATCCCCAAGAGACTGCTCACCTGGCGTTTCTTGGCACGTTGGTCCTTACTCTCACCCTCCTCTTCCTCTTCACCTGAGGTCGATTCATCAGCAGCATCATGAAGCAGGAACTCACAAAGACACTGCACAGGCAGAACGTCCAAGGAGCCCTCACTGGACTGAACCAGATCTGCCAGCCATGGCATTGACTGTGATGAGGCCTGGCAAGGATGAGATTAACAAGATCAGCAGAACATAGATGCAGCACAGTGATCATTTAATTCCAGAGCAGCAAACCACCTTCCCCTGAATCCCACTTAGCTTCCTTTTGCCCCTCACTCTGCTCAAGTTTCAGAGGTCAGGAATCCAGTCCCACCAGAACCCACCTGTCTTTGAATGATGTTGAGAAGAAAGTCAGGATGGCGACTGCGACAGAGAAGGTGGCCCAAGCGAAGAGACTGGTTCAGGCTTTTCACCTGCTCCAGGACATGCGGTGGGGGTCTGCGAGGGGGACCCCTGCCACAGAAACAGCGAGTTACCCTCAGGCTGACAGACTCTGACGTGATGAGGATCAGTCAGTTCTGTAGTACAGGAGGGGTTTATAGGAAGGTGGCAGGCAGGTTGGAACCAGATGATCTTCCAACCAAAACCATTCTATAATTCTGTGATCCCATGGGCTACCACACCACAGAGTTCTTCTTCCCCACATCAACCACCCTGTGGGGGAGCAGGGTTTCTTGACTAGTGTTGTTAAGTGGGATTTCATGATGGTACAGTATGCAGAAGGCTACTTACTGAGGGTCCAGACTTGTCAGCTGGGAGAGCAAGAGGCTGCTGCTTTCTGTAATTGTTTGTTTCGTGGATGCAGCTGCCAGATGACCCTCAAATGCAAGAATCTCCTGTTTTTCTCTCTGGGAGATTTGAAGTTCACGATTAATCATCTCTGTGCGCGTCTCCTCATCCGTCAAGGTACATTGAGGATAGGAATAATTACTGAGAAAGTAAGTTTAAAAAAAGGAAATTGTTATCTTGTTCTATTCAAAATTCATGAACCACAGTCGGTAAGAACACAGCATCTCAGCTCTGATAGACAATGTAGAAAAAACCAAATAGTTTCTCAGTGGAGCCAGGAGACAGACCTTCTCAGCATGGCACAGCAGTCATCCCCCTCCCCCTTTTTCTCAGCTTTATTCCCTTGCTTATAATATTTTTGTCAAGGGAAGGCACTTTTCCCACTCCAACTGCAGTGTTGATGCCAGTTTATTTTACAAGTCCCACTGGAAAGGAAGGAGTTGCATGGCACAAATTAAATTCAGAAATGTGTGTTTTCAGTGGTCTGTTTGATATATGTATAGATTTAAGCATACTAACTTGGTCATGACCATTTCCATGAGCATCTTTAGAGAGGGGTACTCTTCCCATGCAGCCAGACCTGCGGCAGAGAAGAACAATACGGAATACAGGAAAAAAAGTAGAGCCTATTCTAATACATTCCAAAGTGGGGAGACACAAAGTCACTTGAGAACAGCTCAGAACAGAGCACAAACAAGGTGATTCCAGCCATATGCAGGTCCAAATCCCACCTCCATGCATTTTTCATCCCCAGAGGATACACAGTTATTTAAGTGCAGTTACCTCACCAACCCAGCATAAGCCTTGCACATAAGCTACCAGACTTCTGCAGAAAGCACCTTGGCCAATTTCTGCAGCAGAACTGGTATCCTCAGAAATGTGCACACTCACCAATGTTTTCAGGATTGAATGCAGCCACTACAAGCAGGAGAGGCCAGGCTTTCCAGTAGAGAGTAGAAATAGCTAGATTTGGAGGCTGGTACCTGCAAAAGCCATCAATACAGAGAAGTGGTCAAATTTGGTTCCTTAAGCCCATCTCAAATCTGCTTTTCTTCTTAATCGTGTGCTGTTTAGGTTCAGCCATGCCAGTTCCCAACAAAGACACACCCACACACACACAAAAATCATTTCAGGAGGGACGGTGGGATTCAGCTGAAGATTTCTAGGGCAGAAAGGTCAGTGCTTGCAGACCAAAGTACATTCCATGACTCAGGTCTTGATTACTCTGGAGAAATACCCATCTGAACCTGACCCTGAAAAGGCTTCCTTGTCATTTGGTTATTACAAATTTTAATAGAGAAAAGCATTTTAAAATCTGTGAGCTGGGAATGTTAGTCACAAGGTGAAAGTGAGTTAGATCACAGCAAAATTATCCATGTGATAAGTCTTACCCTGGGGGTAGTTGGATATTCTCTGGATGGTGATAAGTGCACAGATTTAAGACTGCATCGATCAGCTGGATTCTTTCTACCCTCAGGACCTCAACATCTGGAGGAGAAGAAAAGACTGAACAAGTTATTGACCTGTCTACCTGCCTGAAAGTCCTTCAAGAACAGCATCACAGTATAAAAAAAAAATTTACTTCAAGCAACTGTGTTATTGTGGGTTTGCTCTCATGATATTACAGAAACAAAAAAAATCAACATTTAAAGAGCAACAACACTTAAAAAATCCTGTAACTCAATATATAAGAATTTGGTGCTTTCCAGTAGCAATCTGGTTTAAATTCTTAAGGGTACTTTTTTTCCCAAATGAATCCAATATGATACTTGTAACTTTTTCAGAACTTGGATACACTCCCTCAGGTAAGCAACAAATCTGCTCAGAACTTCTGGGGCTCGGAGGAACTAAAAATGCATTTCAACTTTGTTGCAAGTTTTCAGACTCACTCTGACTCTTCCAGTAAATGAAACAGTGCAGGCTTTAAAATTCCATATGAGAAGTTGGACACACTTTGAGAGGATACTGAACAGCAAAGTCTAGATCATTCCACAAGCATTGTGCAGTTCAAGATCACTCTTTGCCATTAACCAGTCAGCACTAGGAGCATGTAAGATGCTTTAGAATCAAACTCTGACAACACTCTCTGCCACAAACACAGCTCAGCTGAATGGACGTATTTCCCAGCAGGAATTTAGACAAACGCTAAATGAATTCATAAAAGGAGTAAGAGTAAAGATTGCTTTTGTAACTGCTATTCTCTAAGTGTCCCAATAATGGACTTGGGAAAAGCACAGAATTGGTTAATTAATTTAACTTCCAATCCTTCAATTTTTGCCTAGCCTACAATTTCATTTTACAGTACATACAAAAGACTAAATTGAATTTAAAACCGCTGACTCAAAACTCTGGGTGGTTGTTCACAGTCCTTCGTTCTCCACACAACCAATAATTTCCCAAACACTCCATGATACAAAATTAGTAACAGAGAGAAACAGTAAGAGAAAATAAGAAGCTTCTCTAGTGAGAAAGTAACAGCAGTACATGTCTGGCTTTGAGCCAAATGCTTAGCCATCAGGACTAAAATATGCTTTAAGTGATGCAAAGGCTCTTTGGTAGGTGGTAGGAGCTGTCTCAGCCCTGGGTGGCAATAGGAGGGTGAGGAGACAGAAGCAAGCACTTGCTGGTGGGAGCTGTGTGCAGCCTCACCATCTGCTTGCACAGCTGCAGCCCTCTTCACCAAGTGGTCGGCGAGCTCCATGGCATCGGCGGGGCCCAGGGGCAGGTCCCGCGACAGCCCGATCACAAGGATGCGCATCAGGGTGTCCTCCAGGATGGGCACCTCGGAGCACAGGCGGAGGAAGAAGCTGCAGGAGACACCAGACATCAATCACATGCCTTTGGTCAGCAGCATGAGGGCTCCTGGAACCCTCCACAGACCCTACAACTCATCTGGAGCAGGAGATACATCACAGCTTAGTTTACACCACCTTCTCTGACCTCCAGCTCCAAACACAACTATCTGAAACAAATTATTATCTAGGTATCACTTGCAGTGCCTTGTACCTCTATGCTTCAGCCTCCTTGAGTCTGAGCTCCCTAACCTTACCCCAGTTACCCACACACTGTGGGGCTGCCCTCCTTACAACTGCAGCGTCAAAATACAGAACAGCTTGGCACAGGGAACAGGAATGAAGGAGGAAGAGGAACAGATGGAGAGTGGAACAACACCCCCCAGTTTTATGGCAGAGTAACAGATGAAGAAAATCTGAGCAGAGTTTCAAGCCTTTCCAACACAGAGCTATATAAGGATCACCAGAAAACACCCATTCCTCTGCCTCCAGCTAGAGCAGCTCCCCACCTGCACCCGCCACACTCACTTGCGGTCACTCTCAGGGGGCCAGTTGTCCCATTTGTAGTAGGTTTCTGGCTGTTCTGTGAACAGCACCTTGTGGAGGCTGTAGAGATGAAGACAATAAACACCATCTGTGAGGCTTAAGAACACACACAACAGTCCAGTCTCCCCAAAATCCTGCTAAAGCTTCCCATCCTACACATGAAGGAGCCCCCTCAGATAAGTAAGTCTAGAAACAGTAACAACATGATTCAGACCAGAGAGGACTATACAGTATGGGCTCTGGGCTTTTATACTTTCAGTAACTTATCTTGCTTACTATTAATTCTGGCTCAAACTGCCTCAGTAATGCCTTGTGTCGAGACCTCAGGATACCATCTGTTCTCCAGAAGACAGAACTATCTGTGGAGCCCTCAGCAATAAAGCCTTAAAAAGGATGTCAAAAAAAAAACAAACAAGGAGTCCACAGGGAATTTGTTTGGTCAGATAGCTAAAAATCACCTACTGAGTGGACCCAAATAATATAAATCAGAAATATTTTCCATTATCATATGTTTCTGGTACAAGGATGCATCTGAATAAATTTCAGAGAGGGAGACAGTCCCAGCCTGAACCCTTCCAAAACTCTCTGCTCCCAGTCTGAAAACAGGAGAGGAATATAACCAAACCCTGGCTTTTCATAATACATCACAGTGTTGGGGAAGGGACTGGTTATACACACACATGACCAGGCTGACTCTCACCAGTGCACATAGTCCTTTGGAGCCAGCTTGCTGATAGATGGAACAACTGTATGCAGCCACCACACAGCATCTCGTTGGATAGCAGCAATTTGGTTCTGGAAAGAGCGCAGCACTTCCAGGTCTGAAAAACAGTCAGGTCACAAAATACACAAACAGGCCCCATCAGAAGCGTGGTAGTTTCAAGACAGTAACCAGGACTCTGAGGCATCAACACTAAATCATAGAATCACAGAATAGTTTGGGTTGGAAGGAACCTTAAAGATCACCTTGTTCCAATTCCTGCACCACAGGCAGGGACACCCTCCAGAGAAAGAGGAACCAGAGGAGTAGATGAGAAAGACTTGAGCCCCACAGCTCTGACAGCACATGTTCTTTGCTTTCTGACACATGCTGCAGCAAAGCCCCCAAAACAAAGCACAGATGGATTAGTTTTGTGAGAAGAAGGCATGTGGGCAATCCTATCAGTGCCACACCAAAGGCCTGCCTTCCCAGCCCCTTGATCCTTACAGCTGCCCCTTCAGCTCCCTTTCCCCAGCCTCTCAGCCACTGCTTCCATAGAGAAAAGAAGCATCCAGACATGCAAAGGCCACATCTTCTATCTCTGTCAGTTCAAGGATGACAGCAGGCTCCCAACTCTAGCTGATCTACCAAGATGCCCATCCTCAGAGAGAACCTAGGTTCTTCAGCTTACTCTTTTTCTCTCCTTTGTCCCAAGCAATTCCAGCCTCCTTCACCTGGGCTGTGATACCAAGCATCATGGAGACAGCTAGCAGGTCAGTTATGTGGATGACAAACCGCTCCTTAAAATAGAAAAGAAAAAAAAAAGCGTTGAATAGCAACACCCAGAGCTGCCTTCTGGAAGTGTTCTGTCATCAAAAATTATGAACGTGGATGTTTGGAAATCAGATAGGGGAGTGCTGCTATGAGACACACAAATAATGACTCACTCAGACACCAGAGAGCAAAAGAAAGAATGGCCAGGAAAGCAGGCACACAAGAGCTCGGTGTATCACTGGCACACCCAGCAGCACAAGGGTCACAAATGGTACCTTGAATTCCATCTCTGCATACAGGGCCTCCTTCCGCTCCTGCATGAGACCCAGACAGAAGGCCTGGAAGTTGATCTCATGTTTTGTCTGTTTGATGATCTCTCTCAGCAGAGCCCGTGAGGCTCGCAGGTAATCGTCCTTGGTGGTCAACAGGTCCTGGAACACCATTGCCAGGTACTGGGGACACACAGAGAGAGAATTTTCAGTGCACTGTAATGGGTCTGCATCCACAAAATGAAGAGACACAAGGAAACCATGCTGGAGGTATCCTGTCCTTCATAGCCTTGAGGAGCTGTAATGTTTCTCTCATGGGACTGCATTATCACCCAGAATGCGTGACTTAGAAAATGTGCATTTACATTTATTCCTACCAAGAATAATTATGCAATTTCAAAACAGTATGATACAGATCTGACAGCTGTCTGTGAAAAGCTTCATCTGAGCCTCAAAACAACTAAATCTCAGGTGAGGTTCAGGGCTTGCCATCAGTCATCCAAGACACTGCACCTACCTTTGGAGCTTGCTCTGAGCTGTGCTGAAGCACAGTGTACAGGATCTGCATGTTGTTGGGATTTCTTGCATTTGATAGTTCATTGAAAATCACGAATTTAATGGTGGTGCCCAGGTTATCCCTGTGTGCATTCAGCAGCTCTCTGCAAGGGAAAACCAAGGATACATGAACTGACATTTCATTGCAGCTGGACACATTCTTTTCATTTCTCCTTGAAGTATTTAGCACATAAAAGTGAAAAGGATGGAACAGCACATATCAAAGGACACTATCAAATGACTACTGAATGATTTCTAGGACAATGACATCCATCTAAACGAACACAAGGCACTCCATGCCCCAAGCTGGTATTTAAAACCACTGAGCAGAGACACTGAGACTGTCAAGTCCCTGGGCACATCTCACACAGTGTTTTCTCTTCCTGTCACAGACCCAGTCACTCACCTGACACACAGCATGTAGTGGTTGAGAAGGACTTTTGGCTTGAGACGAATTTTGATCAGGTTGGAGATAACTTCCATGTCCTCTGAGCTGTGGGTGTTACAGTTCATGCAGACTGACATCAGCAAGTCCTGAGCTGGCTTGGTCAACTGCAGAAAAAGAGCAGAAAGGCTCCAGCCACTCACCATTACAGGCCAGAAATGTAACTGGCATACAGTATACAGCCCTTCTGGCTGGATTCCAGACCAGGGTTGTGCTTCTACAGCTCCTCTCCTTACCTTTGGGTTCTGCAGCCACATCTCCAGCCTCTGCACAGCCATCTGACGCACCTCTTTGTAGCCACAGGTTGCAGTCAGCAGCCGGAGGAGGTTCCTGGAGACATTGTCCATGGGCTGGCGCCGGTTGAGCTGGTCCCGAAGCATGTCTAGGACATATTCCTCCACACTCTCTGCAAGGTCTTCATACCTGGGCCACACAAATTGAACTTTACTCATTTCCACAAAAGCCAGTCCAGAGATGAGCACTCTTTCTTGTTTGTGGTAGGACTTGCAAACCAAGAAAATCTGCTCTTTTCTCCCAGAATCACTTTTATGTGATGCTCGACATCCCCCAGCGGGTGCCACAAAAGCACAGAGAAGCAGCTTTCTGCCACAGCTCTGCAGGGTGAGTGAGCACAGACACAACCTGCACACAACTGTTAGGAGAGGAAGAGGCACTGTACCTAGGCATGAGCTGGCCTGCCTGCTCTGGGCTCATTTTCTCCTCTGCAATCAGCAGTTCACTCTGGCTGTCCTCCTCCTCTGTCATGGAAGGGTGGGGGCTACTCCCTAAGAGAGACCAGGACACAGCACACTCCATCAGACAACTCCTCTGCCTAGAGACCAATCACTTGTGTTCTGGTTTGTTCAGCTTCTTTCTGGGATCCTGTTCAGCAAGACCACAGCCTCTCACCCTGCATCCCACACAGGCCCATTTTTCATTACCCTCAAACATTCCCTGGACATGAAAGAGCCCCATAAAGAAGAAAAGCAGTGCCTGGAACTCAAAGCCTAGCTTGTGTGACTCTATCCAGTACCAAACTATTCTCACAAGTCAATAAGCAGTGGAGGCTCCATCCTCTCCCTAAACCTTTGTTCCTCGTTGCCAAATATCTTCTTACCAGCACTAAGGTCCCCTCCACTACGTCCAACTTCTCCATGCAAGAGCATGGTCTTAGGAGGCATCTTTGTGTTGAAAGCTGTCTGGATGTTATCCACAAAGGTCTTGCAGTGAGGGCTGTCCACCCAGATGCGYTCCCCAAGGGAGTCCTCAATGTACACCTGCAGCAGGGAGCACAATCCATTTTCATGGGGTTAATTAAAGGAGTATTTGTGAGTTTTTACGGATTTCCAGTATACAGAGTAGGAAACTAGCATAACCAGTGCGTGGATGAAAACCAGATCATCACACAAGAGCAAAAACACACACCATCACATCCCAAGCTCTACTGGGCACCTTCTCAAAATAGACTTACCATCAAAATATAGAAGCTGGTCAGCTCAGCCTTTTTAAGTTAATGGGCTGTTTTAATCCTTACATACCAAATAGAAAGCAAGGAGTCTCTGCAACATTTACATCGATACATTTACATCTCAAAGACATCGCAGGAAAGAACAGACTTAAGGCAACAAGAGGCAATGGAGGCTACATTCCAGAAAACCACGGAGATTTTTCTTTAAAAGCATGGGCCCAGACTCCAATTTCTGTCTCCTCCAGCTTTATTCCCACACTGGACAAGAGGACACTACACACCCCATTCCCTACAGCTGTAATAAATCTTATGCTGCTCTCCTACTCCAACATATCCACATTTCCCAACCCAGTCTCCCCACCACTGCCTCAGTCCAGCAGAAATCCCCTCAGTTCATCAACCTTGACAAAGATCTCTGGCCAGTTCTCATCCTCTTCATAAGCTGCCATGAGAAGGTTGCATGCCAAGACAGACACAAGACTATTTCCTTTGGCTTTGAAATTGATGGAGGCATCTCTTCGGAGTAGGCTGCACAGTGCCTGGAATAACATCCACAAAAAATAAAATAATAAACAAGTCATCTAAGAGAAAGCATGCAGAGAAGCTGCAGAAAGAGAGATACAAATTGCAGCAGCTTGCCACAGAGCTCTGGTATTTACAAAGCCACGCAGATTACACTCTGGCCTGAGAGAAAGTGCAACTCTGCTCACAGTTTGGAAGGAATGATCCGTCAGTAAGTTTGTGAGTCCTCACCTCGATAACCCCTTCGGTGGCAAATATGTTGGGCTTGATTTTTGCCAGGTACATAAGGCTCAGGTACAGAGTGGTGTCAGGTTTGGCTCTGTTCATCTTCAGCTGCTTCACAGCTCCACACAGCACCCCCTCAATACGGTCATCATTGCCTTCTGCCTCTGCTGCCTCGATCTCATCCAGCAGCACTGTGGGGACAACTGCAACCACCAACACACAGGCATCAGCATTTACCCTCATGCCAAATAACCACCCTGAGGGGCTGCAGGACCAGTCACAAGGGACAGCAAAGCACAGACCAGCTCACTTTTAGCCCCTGCAATTGCTTTTCCCTACTCAATTGCCATTAAAAGTTCTGTTTCACAACTGACAATGCCCCTTCATAGTTTTTCTATGCTAGCGTACTCCTCTGCAAATGTATCCAACATCAGAAACGGAATAACAATTCAAAAGGCAACTTGCAGACTCAGAGTTTGCTAAAAAAAAGCATGTGAATAAAATATCACAATCCAGACTTTGATATTTCCTCAAGGGAATATTTCACATATGGCTGCTAAACAGCTGTCAGACACAATGAACACAACCTAATGCCAACAGAAGAGAAAACCTTGACTTTAGCCCTATGTCCAGGGAAGGAAACCCTCGAGAACAGCACATAATTACTCTGCAGGCTTCAAGGAAGACTCCTGGGATGAGACTCCAGAGAATGAGAAGCTTCCCCGAGGCTCCGTGCGACAGCAGGAGCGCAGCGAGCCCTCACCTTCGATGGGGACGACAGACGGCTCCTTGATGGAGGGCGAGATGGCTCTTTTCTCCGCCACGGCCGCCTCTGCCAGGCGGCCCAGGGCGCTGAGGGGCGGCGTGGAGGAGAGCTTGGGGCGCTTGGTGAGGCCGGGCAGCCCCGCCGGGCCCGCCAAGGCGGCGGCCGCGTCCCGCTTGCGCTCCGAGGGCAGCCCGGGCGGCGCCGGCTTCAGCAGCGTGACGGCGGCCTTGCCCTCGCCGCTCTGCCCCTTGGAGCCCAGCGCGATGAAGTCTCCGGGAGGTGGGTGTGCTGCGAGGGGAGACACAGCGACAGTGAGGGAAAGCGACAGTGAGGGAAAGCGACTGAGGGACAGTGAGGGGCAGCGAGCGATACCGCCCGGCCGGCCCGCGGGACTCACCGGACGGCTTGGGCACGGCGCTGGGCCGCCGCACGGCCGCCGCCTTCGGCCGGTTCATGGCGCCGCCGAGCACCGGCCCAGGCACGGACCGAGCGACAACCGGCACGGACAGACAGACAGCGGGACAGACAGCCGGGACCGACCGAGGGCCGCGGCCACACGGAACCGGAACCGCCAGAGCGGCACCGCCCGCCCCGCGTCGCCCCGCCGGGCAGCGCCGTCTGGCGGGCGGGAGGAGGAACTGCAGCGCCGGGGGTCAGAGGGGGGCCGGCATTGCTGCGAGGTGTGGAATATGTAAACATTTCCTTAAAAATGTAGATATGCGAACATTCCCTTTGATGTTGTGTGGAATATGTAAACGTTTTCTTAAGAAACCATGCTCTTTGATGTTTGATGCGTCTCTTCTCCGAGGCAACTGGCAGCAGGACAAGAGGACGTAGCCTCAAGTAGCACCAGGGGGTGTTGCAGAAATCAGGAGGAATTTCCTCAAGGAAAAGGGGATTACATATCGGAATAAGTCACCGTCCCTGGAGGCATGCAAGAAATGACTGGACGTGGCACTCAGTGCCATGGTGTATTTGAAAAAGTGATTAGTCCCAGGATGGACTAGATCTTGGAGGTCTTTTCCAGCCTACATGATTCTGTGATTGGGGGATCTTGGATCAAAGAGGGGAATCAAGGAGGTGGGATTGGAGGCTGGAATCAGGGGCTGAAACTGGGTAGGCTGAAATTGGAGGGTTGGAATGTGGGGCTGGTATTGGGGGTGTTGGATTTGGGCTAAAACTGAGCAGCTGAAATCAGGATGATGGTGTCAGGAGAACCGAGGTAAAGGACTAAAACTGGGGGCTCCACAGCAACTCCATGCCCTCTCCCCCATGCCACCCCTTCTGTCCCCATATCATGCTCCCAGGACAAGTTCTCCACTTGCCTTTATTGCAGCAGGAACCGCGGGTATCCACACCCCTCACCCAGGGCCATGCAGGGGCACCCAGCAGCCAAGCCCCATCCCACAGCCCCTGTCCCCAGCTCTGCTGGAGAGGGACAAGCAGCAGCAAGTGACAGTCCCCAGTGTCTCCTCCATGGCACCATCCTGGCTTCAGGGGCTGAGCACTGAGCATCTCCTGGGTGGGTGTCCTGGCGAGGTGACCCCACGGCCCCCAGCTCACAGCCACTGCAGGGAGAAGCCCTGGCTGAGGCTCATGCCAAGGTCACTCACGGTGAGAACCTGTGGGGAGAGAGGAGACATTTTGGGATACAGCCTTGACAGGAGGGAAGAGGAGAATGCTTTCCCCTAAACCCTGGCATGGCAGGAGGGCCACACAGAGTCCTCACCGCCCTCTTTGGTCACACTGTGACCCTGGAGGAGGAGGAGGGGTGGACACCCTCAGGATGGGGACCCCACCCAGCAAAGGGCACTCTGAAATGGGGCCATACCTGGTTGCCCAGGTAGGAAAATGGTTTCTCCTGGCCATTCAGGAGGACCTTGCTGGGCGGCTTCTGCACCCCAAAGATGCTCAGTGTGCCAACGGTGACCTTGGTGGCCTCAGCACTGGCATGGAGGATGGTGGAGGTGAAGATGTTCTGTAGGAGGGGACAGCATGAGCTCAAGGTGACCAGGTACCATGGAACCCCCACTCCTGCCCTCCCCACCACATCCCACCTGTGTGACATTGAACATCACGTAGGAGTAGCTGCCCTTCTCAAAGGTGTCCAGGCTCTCACCATCGTCCCAGAAAAGGTCCCCCCAGGCAGTGGCATCCGAGGACAAGGCCACAATGAGACGCAGGGGGTTCCCTCGGGTCACCTCTGTGGTGGTTCCTGGTCTCTGGGGTTCAAAGACATGGGTTCTGTAGGGCCATGACCACTGGGCATCCTGGAGTTGAGGTGCTGGGGGACACACACACTGTGGACAGCACCCAGGAGGTGATGGTGGGCACTCACCTGGGTGGGCAGGACAGAACCTTCCCGGATGTGCAGGTTGAGGTGCTCCAGAGGGGCTGACATCTTCAACATCTCCCCACTGCTGTTCACTGAGGAGCCCTGGGCAGGCAGTGAGCGACATGGGTGTGAGCAATCAGGGCTCAGGCATGGGTCTGTGGGCAGCCATCCCCAACCTTCCCTCCATCAGGGCTCACTGGGCTCAGCCAGGGCTTCCCACCCACAGCCCTGAGAGGATTAAGCAAAGACCACCCAGCCCCCAGCCAAATGCCATGATGCTCCTCACCGTGTAGAAGTCGTACCACATGCCTCGGGGCACATAACCTGTGACCGAGTCCACCCCGGGCTCCAGCACTGGTGTCACCAGCAGGCTCCGGCCCCACAGGAACTGCCTGTCCACCTCCCACGTGGCCACATCCCCAGGGAACCTGCGGCGGGAGGAGACGCCGCTCGATCGGCCGCTCGGCCACCATCCAGCCAAGCATCTCCCCAGCTCCTGCTGGGGATGGCCTTACTCAAAGAACAAGGGCCGGGCCACGGTGTCCCCTTGCAGGTGGGCACGGTGGAAGAGGGTGTAGAGGAAGGGCAGCAGGGAGTAGCGGGTCAGCAGCACGTCCTTCATGGCTGTCCTGGCTGCAGGGCTGAACGCTGTGGGGTCCTGGGCCTAGGGGAAATGCAGGCAATCAGCAGCTGTCCCACACACAACCCCACCTCCTGCAAACCCCATTCCACATCCAACCCCTAGCATGCCTCCCGCTGGGCACACTGCCCTCCACCTTCTCGTTCTGGGTGTTGTGGTTGCGAGCGAAGGGGTAGAAGGCACCGAGCTGCATCCAGCGGGTGCACAGCTCCTCCGAGGTGCTGCCAGAGAAACCGCAGATGTCTGCCCCGACCAGCGGGATGCCAAAGAGGCTGAAGCTCAGCACCCCTGAAGGCAAGGACAGTCAACAGGGCACAGTTTTGGAGACATATCCGCACAAGCAGAAAGCTCCAGGAGCTCTGGCAGGGGCTCTGTGGCACCCACCTGAAATTGAGTAGTACATGTCCTTCCACTGGCTCCGGTTGTCGCCCAGCCAGTGCCCTGAGTAGCGGCCCTGGCTGGGGAAGGTGGAGCGGGAGATGATGAAGGGGCGCTTCCCCCGGATCTTCACCAAGGCGCTGGAAAACAACAGGAGTGCTGGGGACAGAAGGTAAGAGCAGCCCGCCAGGTGTCTGCCTTATCCCACAACAGCTGAGGGAAAATTCCAGCCTCCTGGCAGAGGGGTGGAGAGTCAGTCCGAGCAACATGGCAAAGGCTTCCAGCAGGACCTCCCAGAGCAGTGCCAGCTCCCCTCTTCTCCTGGATTATTCCCACCCCAGATCCTGTGAGCAGTCAGAGCTTCTCCCCTTCAGATCACGCTCAAATCCCCATCCTTTTCTTACTCAGCTCTGAGGATTTTGTCCCAGCCCATCCCCAGGCTGTCAGGAAGCAGGATGCTCAGGTACCTTGCTGTGGCTTTGGTTTCCATCAGCCCATAGAGGTTGTGGAGGTTGTAGTGCACCGAGACTTTCTGCTCTGCTGAGGCACACACCGTCTTTGCAGAGAGGGAATCGCCCAGCACGGCTGCCAGGAGGGAGAGCCCAGTTGGACCCAGTGGTGGTGGGGTGCAGGGGATATGGACTCCCCACATTGCTGGCTCTGAGTCAGCCCTCCCACAGCCAGCTGCCACTGCCAAACTGCCAACCCAGTGCCAAAAGCCCCATCCTGCACCCTGACATGGCCCTAACAAGTGTGCATGGCTTAGGCATGGCTACTGGCACATGAAGGTAGGGATAGAGGCATTCAGGGTGTAAAAGGGACACAACGTCTCTTAGAAATGGTTTTCCTCCAGCACACTCAGTTGGCAGCGATCTCAAAATGCCCAGTGCCGACCAGCACAGCCTCGTATCTCATCTCCCTCCCTACCTGGAGTGTAGGGGGGACTGTCGAGTTCTCCTGGGGGGCAGCCATCTTCTGACCCATCCATGAAGTTGGATGGCTCGTTCATGTCCTAAGCAAAGAAAATTGTGCAGCAATTTCAGGTGTGTGGTTTTGGGATTAGTGGTAGACCTGGAAAAGCTGCATTTGAGGGACAGTCCTGCCAGGACACACACTGGGCATGAGCTGAGCTGCTGGCAGGGAGCAACCCATGGGCAAGGAGGGACTTACAATCCAGAGGCCATCAAAGGGCACGTGGGCATAGAAGTGCTGCAGGTTCTCCAGCCACCACTGGTGTGTGTCTGGGTTGGAGAAGTCTGGGAAGGCAGTGAAACCAGGCCAGACCTGTGGAGACACCATAAATCCACAGGTTTAGCAAGCAGGTGATTTGTGGGGAGCCACCACAGAGAACAGAGCACCACAGCAAGCCAGGGATTCCAGCTGGGGGTGAAACAGGCAATGAGACAGAAGATGAACCCAGGCAATGCTTCAATTCTGGGTGCTGCACAGCATCCCTCCTACCTCCATGGTACCAGGAGTACCAGGTGCTGAGGAGTCCCCACAATCCATGGGCAGTGGCAGCTGATGGAGCAGCTGCTCTGCCCCCACTTGCACAAGGCCTGATACCACATCACCAAGAACATGTCAGGGAAAAGCCCTTTCTCTGTGCTTTGCCTCATTCCAGGAATTTTAGCCAATTCATTTTCCCCCATGTTTTCAGGCTACATCAAAAGCCCCCTCCTTGCAGATGGTGAGAGAGAGCAGGTAGGAGAAAACAGCCAGAGGGGTCAAAGTGGGAGGGAACAGCTGCAGAGCAGATCTGGAGGCACACTGACCATCACAAACCACCTCCCCTCACCCCCGAAACAGGAAGGGAGAGAAATCAGATGACCAGCCTTAGGCAGCACTGCTGACTCTGGTAAGCTCACATGATTTCCACAGGCTGCTCTGCTGAGCAAGGGCTGCCTCCCAGGGCTGAAGACACCAGGAGGTGACACATGAGGAGGACAGGGCTGAGCCAGGCTCTGGCATTTATCCCTGAGAAGTCTCTTGGCCACCTGGCTTTCCCTCTATTGTGATGAAATCCCAACCCTGGTATTGCACAACCCGCTGGGCTGGGAATTCCCCCTGGAACTCCTCACCTGCCCGATGAGTGGCTGCCCTTTGGTGGTGTTGAGGAACAAGCCCCGTCTCAAGCCTTCATCAAAAGGCCAGTAGGAGCCGTGAGGGCTGGTGCTGCTGATGCCAGGATCCTGGGGATGGAGCAGAGGGTTAGTGCCATTCCAGGCAGACCACGGCTCCTTCCCCCAGTCAAACCAGTGTGATTCACGGAACAGAACCCAGACAGGGTCAGCCAGAGCCCACACACAGTGCCTGTTTCCCTCCAAGGGGAAGAGAAACTTGCTTTAACACTTCCAGGCATGTTTTATAAAATGCCACTTCTGCAAGTCCCCAGGACCTGTTACAGTGTTTTGGCGAGGGGGGACAAATACAAGAAATCTTGCTCTTCTGCAAGAAATATCAGGTCATGAACAGGCTTGGGCTACTAGAGAGAGTTCAATGAAGCGGAAATTCAACTTTCCCCTGGAAGGATCTGCTGGTCCCCACTGCCTCCAGCAAGCAGAAGTCATGCCCCCACTCCTTGCAGAGGGAAGAAGGGACATCACAGCCAGGTCACAAGATCCCAGCACTTGTGAGGGCACCTGAACTGAGCACCCACAAGTTAAAACTGCCTGACCCACCGCTCCTCCATTCCTTCTCTCACATGGGTCAGGGCCATCCTTGTGCCTGCAGAAAGAGAAGAGCACAGCACAAGAACCTGGCTGTGTCTCCAAGGTCCCTGCATTAGGGGGATTTCCAGTCACAGTTTACAGCTGCGTGACCTTCTACAAAAATCCCCAGGGCTAGGAATGACCAGCTGGGACCAAGAGCATCCTTGTCTGACATCCCTGCAGCAAAGACAGCACAGTGGGAGAGGAGGGGAAATACCAAGATCATAACGTAGCGCTGCCCGTGTTTGTGGAGGTCTTCCACCAGCGAGGGGAGGGAGGTGAATTTCTGGGAATCCAAGGTGAAGTCCCGGTACCCATCCATGTAATCGATGTCATTCCACTGCGCATCCTGCGGGAAGGAGGCTCAGGAACGGGTGAGGGACACTGGAGCCCCTGCCCCACAGGCCTAGGGGGTTACCTGGGGGATCTGGTAGTTCCTCATGGCTCTCACAGTCTGCCACGTCTCATTGCTGGATCCGTAGCCCCAGCGACAGAGGTGGAAGCCAAGAGCCCAGATGGGCGGCATGGCTGGGAAACCTGCAGCGAGACAGTGGGAGCATGGATGGGGTTTCCAAAGATGACAGCACCATCTCCAAAGCATGGGAAGGTAAGGGGAGAGGGAGGATAGAAGGTGATCACTGACCACAACGTGCTGGAAGGGCTGGAGACGAGATGGCTGGGGGATGCTGATCCCAATCCAGCTGAGAGGGCTGGGCATGGCGGTGAAGTTGGGGTGAGCCAGGGATGTGGGCAGGAAGAAGGCTGCCTGCACATAGCTGTGCTGGGGTGTGGGCACTTACCTATCACCTGCTGGTACTGCTGGATGACCATGTTGGGATCGGGCCCCAGGAAGATGTAAAAATCCAGCACCCCTCCAATGGTCCGCCAGGTCAGGCCTGGAGCAGGCTGCAGAACCACCTCTTTGAGTGGAAAGGTAGAAAGGGAAAGAGAAGAGAAAAATGTAGTGACAACTGGGGAACAACCCCCAGACCTTAGCCCCTGTGATGGGGCCCAGGCAGCATCACAGGCAATGCTCAGGGGAATCGAGAAATCCCTGCCTTGCACTCAGCAGATGCTAAATGGGTGTCTGGAAGCTTAAATCATCACAGCCCAGAGAGATCATGGGTTTATGCTATCTTGCAAATCTGCTCTTTAAGCTCAAATATGTGCCAGCTTCCACTGTTGGACCAAGACTAAGCACTTAAGTGCAGTGCTTTCCTTCACGTCCTCCCCTGAAATCCCTTCCTAAGTGAATCAAAAGCTACTTGTACAAGCAAGCATGTGGGAGCCAGACATTTTCTGGGAAGGGCTCTTCAAATGGAGGGAACCTTTGTACCTCAGCTCAGGTGGCTGCATCTCACAGGAGCTCCTCCTCGGCAGCATCACAGCAACAGCGCAGAGCACAGCTGGAGCTGCTGGAGCCTTGGTGCGAGCAGCATCATCCCAGCTGGCTGAAGAGCAGCTGCTGGGAGGGACGGGTGGTCCTGGTGCCACCCCTGGCACGGCAGGAGCCTGCAGGAGCTGCTGTGTTACCAGCTGGCACACACGGGCGGATCCCACGGCCGCAGCTGGCGCGGCACAGCTGGGAAGAGCGCGGGTGACAGATGGCATCCCCGGCTGTGCCCCAGCCGTGCCCTGCTGCCAGGCCTGGGGGTGAGGACATTTCGGTGGAGGGGGAATGGGCATGGACCTGCATGTGAGGCACTTGTTTTCCTGATGGCAGCTCGGCAGCTGGGTGTGTGGTTAAACTGCTCAGCAGTTGCTAAAGAGCCTCACCGTAGCCAGGAAACAGATGGCTGCGCTCAATAACGGAGCCATCAAACCACTTCTTTCCTTTTTATGGCTTCCTCTCACCCCAAGTTCCCAAACTGGCCACTCCAGCAGCTCCCATCTGTCCCAGTCTGCCAGGTCCTTCACCATGGACAAGCTGGCCTGGGGTTCCCTGGACACCTACCCATGGCATTGCTGTTGAGTAGGAAAACACCATGAGCATTTCCATCCTCCTCCATCAGCAGGTAGAAGGGGTGGGCACCATATAGGTTGAAGGATTCCTGCAAGGAGAAGTGCCTGGTAAGACAGCAAAGAGGGCAAAGCAGGAGATGCCCATATCACTGCAGGTGAATAAACAACCCTGAGCTCCATATGCTGCCACCACCTAACCAGGCATCTGTCACTCCTGTGGAGCATAAGGCAAGGAATGAGGATAGGTTTGGAGCTTAAGGCCATGGGAAGCTGCTGCTTCCTCCAGCTCAGGGGCTGCTACTGAGCTGGGCTCACCACAACACATTGCACGAGGAGCAGGGTGGAGCGGAAACACCCAGAGCCCTTGGAGCGCCAAGAGGGTTTTGCAATTGCTCTGAAATCCTCCCTGGCACATACCTGTTCATCAGCCTCAACCACCCCCAGCCTCTCCCAGCGCTGCTGCCCACCCCTGCCATGCTTTCCCAGGGTTTGTCCAAAGCACAGGAGAGTGGCACTCCTGCCCTCACCCCTGTGCCCCTACACGAAGAGGACAAATGTACCGTGGGAGGAACGTCCCGGGCCCAGAGTGTCAGAGTGTTCCAGTCCAGGCTGTGCAGGAACCTGTCACGGTGCTCCCCCAGCCCATAGAGGAACTTAGATGGGAGTGATGTGGATATCTGGAGAAACTGGTCAGCAAAGATCAAAGGGGACACGGTGGTGTTTAGCCTGCCAGGGTGACACCAAGAAAGAGAAGGTCAAGAGAGGGTTCTCATTAGGATCCATTTACCCATCAATAACTGATCTCTTCCCTCTCAAAGCATCTCAAGGGGCAGTCTAGCAGCACAACCCACCCTGCATCCAGCCCCAACACCTTGGCCGAGGAGGAAATTCGGGTCTGGCTGGACACAAGGCATAGCCCAAGCCAGCCTGACCCAGCACAGCCTTCCCTTTGACACCAGAAGTTTCCACCCAGGTTATTATTAACCACTGAGGTGATATGGTCATGGGGTTTCTCAGCCTGCTGTCACTGATAAGCAGCTCCCAAATACAGGATGGACCACAGCCACCAGCAAATGGGGAGGAGGGTGGGATCCCAAAACACCCTGAACAGACATTGTCCAGCTGTTGGTGCTCACCACCAACTTAGTGTGGGCAAAGCTATGGAGGTGCCAGAAGCTGTACAGCAAAGTCACCCACAGTCCTTTTCCACAAAAAGCCTGGAGCTGTGAGTGTCCCAATAGCTTGGACAGCCAGGGAAACCCAAAAGCAGGGAGAAGGCAAAGCCACAACCATTCTTTGGCATTTTTCCTGAGCCACCAGATCATTTACTGGTGATGTGCTGAGATCTACACAATGTTTGGCTTATGTGGGACCCTGGAAGGAATCAGTACTGGGAAGTTTTTGGAGAGATGTTGATGCCACACAGCTCTGCTATGGCCAGAGCAGGCATGTGGCCAGTCTCTGGGGCCAGGAAGCCACCTGCTGCCACATCCCCATGTGAGCACCGCTCAAAAGATGCAAGACAAAGAATAATAATTGGCTGGAGATCTCACAGCATGGGTTTTCCTAATGAAAAACCTCTGGGAAGCATGCTGGAGGCTGCCTAGGGTGGGATAAGCTTCTCTCCACCTGCCACAGTGTGAGCATGAAGTGGGTTCTTACAGCACTGTCCCTGTTGCCTTGCGCTGCAGCAGCACCCCAAAGGGGTCCCAGGAGAAGTTCAGATTGTAGATGGGGTTTTCTGCTCTCTTCATCACCCGGGGAACATCAAGGGGAACTTCATAGCGTGGGTTGGCTGCATCTGTTATCTGCAAAAGGGACAAAAAGGGCTTTAAAGACCAGCAAAGCAAGAGGGCAAAGGGCTGGAGATGCTCACTGGCCCCACACAGCCATGCCTGGAGCACAGCAGATTCCAAGCAGGGGATGGGTCACCTATGGGATGGCAGGTGCAAGGGTCAGGAGCACAGTCACAGGGCAGCCAGCAGGAAGCTCACCTTGATGTGCAGCCGAGTGTCTGTCTCAAACTCCACATCCAGCCTCAGCTTCTTGATGTCCCGGGGGTAATAGGCCTTCTCCCTTCGCACCAGCACCCCCACCATGCCCAGAGCTGTCTGGTTGAGGCTCTCCAGGGTGTAGCTGGGGAAGTCAGGGGGATAGAAGCACCAGGGCACCCCCTGCTTGCCCTGTGCCGGCGGGGGGCTCTGGATGAAGCAGCACCCTCGGCTTTCACAGAGCTCCTGGGTCACCACCACGCGCCGCTCCGGGTAGCAGTCAAAGCGATGGCTCTCAGGTACCAGGAGACATTTTGGGGGTGCCATGGGCCCGAGCCAGCCCCCCGATACTTGGCGCAGCACCCAGACAGTGATGGTGCTCAGCAGGACAGCGGCCACCAGCAGCCCACTGCCCACCCACCATGGGGCCAGCTTCCCATGGCCGGAGGGCAGCGGGGCAGCCCCTTCCTCTTCCACCCAGCATGCTGATGGATGTGTTGTTGTCAGCTTCTGGTACGACTTCATTGTCCTGGTGCTGGATGGAAGGGGAGATGGTGTCAAGGAGACAGAGGGGGAGAGCTTGCCCAGGCCTCAAGGACAGCTTCCCCCTCTCCTGATGCCCGTGGTTTGGGCAGAGCCTGCCTGCCTCAGCATCCTGCAGCATCACATCTGCATCTTCAGCCAAGATGCACCTGGAAAACTTGGCAAAGGAAGGCTTTGCCAAGGTCAGGTGGTCCTGACCCTGCTAAGTGTGGGAGAAACAGACCCCCGACTGTCCACCAATCCCAAGGGACAAAGCACCATTTGCTTTTGGGAGGTGGCAGAGTGGCCCCTCGAGGAGTTTCTCCCAGGTCTGAATTAATGGGCTGCAGTGTTTCTGGAAGGTGCAAGCAAAACCGAGCTTGCTCTTCCAGTGGGAACAGAGCTATGATGCTGAGAGCTGCAGCTCCGAGGTGTGGAGCATTCTCTGCTCCGAGCATTCTTCTGCTCTGAGCATCCTCTTCGAGCATCCTCTGTCATCATCGTTCAAAGCCCTGACTCAGGGGTTTTAGACCCGAGGAGGGCTGGGCAAGAGATGGCTGGGAATATGCCATTAATCCTTGCTTTCCACTGATAAAAGCTTATTCTGACAACTTCTCAGGCAAACACCTCCCGGACTCTGAGCAATGGAGACCCCCGTGCTCCTGTCAAGTTTGCAGGGAGCAATCTCAGCATCTTAAAAAAGACACAACTTTCTTGTCTTCATCTCCTCCCTCTCACTCAGACCCCGCTCCCTACAAACGCTCACAAAACGTCTCCATCTCCATCTAACAGGTTTATTCCCGGGCAGCTTTTTCCCAGCCCAGGCCACCACCACGCTCAACCCGCCGGGGCCTGGCCGCGAACCTCCCCGAGCGGCATCGCCTCCGCCTTATACAACCTCCCCCCGTTCCCCACGGGCTCCGCGATCCCCGGGGAGCCCCGCGGGTCGGTACCGGGAGGGGACGCGCAGCATCGGGGGGTGCCCGGGCGGGCAGGGCGAGCGAGCGGCGAGCCCCGGGAACCCCTGCCCGCCTGGAGCCCCGCTCCGGCCGTGCCGGCGCTTACATACACGTGTCTCCTCTTGACATTGTGGCTGCGGGCAGCGGGCACGGACGGGCACGGGCAGCGGGCAAGGGCAGCGCTGCCGGCGCTGCGGCTCCGCCGGCTCCGCCGTAAACACCCGACGAGGCGCTCGGCCGGCTCCTACCGCGCCTCTCGAGTAGCAGCGCATCCCCGCACGCTCCTCCTCCGCGCTGTGGGCTTTTGTAATTTTATTTTTGGTATTTGTGTCTACGCTCGGTGCTGTTCGGGAGTGGAGGGTATGGGAGATCAGCGGGTTTTTAGGTTTTTTTCACCAATGCACACAGAGTGGTATAACCTACAGAATGAATGCCTCAAGTGCCCTCTTGTAGGGTGAGAGCACTTTATCCCTGCTCAGGGGCTTCAGGAAATCGTGATGCTGGGTGTGTTTTGAGCACACAGCTGATGGGCCAGACTCAAAACCTCACACATCCCAGAACACGGCCCTTTTTCCATCCAAGTTTTCACCAGAGGTCCTGTCTCCCATGCACTCCTCTTCATTTGCTTAACAAGTGTGTGTACTGCACAGGCTTTCCCACTTTTCAAGGGACTGGAGAGCTGCTCCTTGTTTACTATGGAAGGCCACCTCAGTCTAAAGTTCAGCAGCGAATGAAAACAGACCTTTGGAGCAGAGGTACTTTCCCCAGGGAATGAAAACAAAAAGTAACCTGTTGTGAACAGGGCAATTCATCCAGAAACAGAATTTCAGGTGACACAGCCGCTCCCCTCCTGCCATATGTGATCTGTCAAATCCCGTGTTGTTGAAAAACAGGGAGGAAATCTCTCAATTCTGGTGAGCGCCATGTGTGGGGCTGTCACCACAGAGGGTAAAACCCCAATCCAGGATGCAGCCAGCCCATCCCTCCTGCCTTTGAGGACCACCATCCTGTGGATGTCTCAGGGATAAACTCTGGATGATTTAGGATAGCTCCGACCACTCTTGGTTATCACCACTCAGAGAGAGCACAGGCGTTGGGGACATCAGTGGCCCCAAAGGTTCCAACAACCAGCATCCTTCTCCTTCCTTGTCTTGGCTCTCTGAGCCACTAGAACCTTCCTAGATGGAAAGTAGATCTGGAGACAAACCTCAGAGGCATCAGTGGAGACCACAGTGATGGCTGAAATCTGCCCTCTAACCCTTAGCTCACCCTGTCCCAACACCCAGTGCAGGATTTCAACCAGTGCCTGCAAATCTGGGAGAGGTGAAGGTCAGTGTGGCAGCTACACTGGGCAGCAGCCTCATGCCACCACATTTAGCCAACCTCATTAGCACAGTTCCGGTGATAAATAGGGATTTCTTAACATCAGGGAGGTGCATTCACCTAAACCTTGCTCTGGTTGCCCAGATCCATGGGGCTGTGCCAGATATGAGCTCCCTGTGTTTTGCAGCTCGTGTTGTTCCAAGGGAGCAGGGAAAGATGGGATCTTACAGTCTCAGTTATGGCCCTTAGAGCTGCTCCAGTATTTGGTCCCAAGGCTGGAAAGCACAAATTGCATGGGGCTAACAGTGATTTTCCATCATTGTTATGGACACAAAGAAATCAAAATAAGCCCAGTTGAGATGGAGGCAGTTTGGTTAATCAACTGTCTGTGCTACTATATTTTTTGATGTATTATCATCAATCGTTGGATGCCCCCAGGGTCCAAAATACTGCACACACCATTGGGGTCAGGATGCTGTGTTTAGCGGCTCTTGCAACTGCACAAGAAAAGTGCAAAGATTGGGTTGAGGATCCAGCCCTGGGCAGGATTTGGCCCTGCTGCAATGCTCAGGGGGCTGCAGCAAAGGCAGTGCTGGGCAAAGGCTGGTCCACAGTGGTGGAGGAGGACAAGGCTGGTCAGTGACCGCCTCAAAGAGCCCAGGGAATAAGTGAGTCCTCCCAAGAGCATTGGGATGCTCAGGACATGTTTCCCCACCATCATTTGCCCTGCAACAAGGCCACCTGCTGGTGCTGCACCTGGGTCAGGGTAACTCCTGGTATCCAGACTGGGGGATGAATGGATCGAGAGCAGCCCTTCCAAGGACTTGAGGGTGCTGGTGGATAAGAGGATGGATATGAAACAACAAAGCACTTGCAGCCTAGAAAGCAAACCATGTCCTGGGCTGCACCAAAAGCAGAGTGGCCAGCAGGTGAAGGGAAGTGATTCTACCCCTCTGCTCTGCTGAGACCCCACCTGCAGTGCTGTGTACAGCTCTGGGGTTCTCAGCAAAAGAAGGACATGGAGCTGTTGGAGTGAGTCCAGAGAAAGTCACCAAATTGATTAGAGGGATGGAGCACCCCTCCTATGAGGAAAGGAGGAGAGAATTAGTATTGCTCAGCCTGGACAAAAGGTTTCAGGGAGATCTTATTGCCATCTTTTCCTGTCTGAAGGGAGCTGCAAGAAAGACAAAGAGGGAGTTTTGACTGGGGCTTGTGGTGACAGAATAAGGGGTAATGGCTTTAAACTGACAAAGATCAGTCAGGAAGAAATCTTTTCCACGAAGGTGGTGAGGCACTGGCACAGGTTGCACAGAGGAGTTGTGGATGCTACATCCCTGGAGGTGTTCAAGGGCCAGTTTGGATGGGATTTGGAACAACCTCGTCTAGTGGAAGGTGTCTCTGCCCACGGCAGGGAGATTGAAACGCGATGAGCTTTCAGGTCCCTCCCTACCCAACCATCCTATCATTCTGTAAAACACATCCGTGTGTGAGCGTGCAAAACCCCTGACCCCGCTGCTCCCCCTCCATCGGTAGGGAGCTGTCGGAGAGGGGTGAGCCCCGCAGCGGGGCGGGGGCACGGGCGTGGTGTACAGGAGACAGGGATGAAGGGAGCATAAACGAGCAATAAGGACCGGGATGAGGATGGGGAGGAACACAGAGACGGAGGCGAGATGAGAACCAAGATGAGAATAAGCATGGGGACGAGGCTGAAGGAGGTGACTAGGCGGCAGCAGCGCCCCGCCCGTCCCGCGCCCTTCCCCATGAATGAACCGCGCGGGCGGTCCCGGCGGTGACGCGGCGGCGGGGCGGGCCGGCGGTGACGCGCGCGGTGACGCGCCATGCCGGAAGCGGCGGGGGCGCTGGTTGGTCGGCGGCGCGGCGGGGGGGAGGCGGCCGCCCCGCGCTTGTTGTTGTCCGCGGGACTCGCTGGCAGGGAGGGAGGAGGGAGCCGCGCAGCGCCCCCGCCGCCGCCCCCGCGCCCCCGCCGCCCCCACCGCCGCCCCCGCCACGGGGCGCTCCCGCCGGCACGCAGGTGAGGAGCCGCCCGGGCGCGGCGCGGAGGGGGCGGGGGCGGGGGGGTGGGTCGGAGCAGGGAAGGGGGGGTGGCCGCGCGTTGCCGCTCGATCGCGGGGGAAGGGGCGGCTCGGGCCGGCTCCGGCCCGGGTCCCGCTCGGTCCGGTCGGGTCCGGTTGGGCGCGGGCGGGCGGGGCGGCGGAGGTAAAAGTGCTGAGTCACCACCGCGCCGGGCACGTGGTGCCGCCGCCCCTCGCACCGGGCCGGGCCGGGCGCGCACGTGGGGCCCGGCGGGGGGCGAGGGGCGGGCGGCGGCGGCCCCGCCGAGGGGGAGCG
>PYHW01010430.1:1437221-1483027 GCA_013186435.1 Turdus rufiventris | reverse complement strand
CCCGCCCCCGCCGAGAGGCCCCCGGAGCCCCCGCGGGGCGGGGGCGCGACGGCCCCGCCGTCACATCTTCCCTGTCACCGGTGCGGAACCGGCACCGCGCAGCCCCCGCGGGACGGGGCTGGCAGCGCCCCCGCACTCTCGGGGACGTGGGGCTGGGGGTCCCCTGGGTGTTTGCCGAGGAGATGCTCGCCCTGTCTCTTGTTGATATTTTTCTTCCCCCCGAGGATGAGCGCGCTGCCTGCCTCTGCCTTTGAATGGCTCTTAAAATACATGTGAGGAAACCTGTTGTGACGCCGCGCGCTCCGCCGACTAAAAATAGCAGCTTTTGTAGTACGGAGGGAGCCGGGGCGCAGCCGGGGCCGGGCAGCGTGGCCGAGGCGTGCGGCGGTGGCCGGGCGTGGTGGCGGCTTGGTGATCCGCTGTCCGCCCCGGGTTATCGGGCAGGAGCAGCCGCCACCACCGGGAAATGCCAGGCGGATGGGCTGGGGGTCAGGGGGCTTATCTCTGCTGAGCACAGCTGCTGGTTGGGTCGAAAGAGGGAGAGGTGCGTGGTGTGTTCGGGCTGGTCCCGGAGCCCGTGGGGAGGGAGGGAGGGAGGGATGCGTGTGCATGGGGCCGCCCTGGAAACGGGGCGCTCTGCGGCCGCCCGGGGACTGGCGGTGGGAGGAAAGGGGACGGTGACATTCCGGGAGCGGGCACTGCCGCGTGACTGTCTGGTGGGTGCGGGACGCTTTGGGGATTTAACCAGAAGTGAGGAGGTGGGTGGGGGGAACCTCTTCAACATCCCCGTGACGGCAGAGGCATAAGGTGGGGAAACATCCAGGCCACCGGCGACGGGAACTGAGATCTCCAAACTCTCTCAGTGTGTCAGGGTCTGTTTCCTTCCTCCTCCTCTTCCTCGAGCTGAGAGCCCGCTCCCCTCCCTCGTGGGTTCCTCCGTGGAGGATTTATTTTACAGATTCTGCTGAAAGCAGGCCATGAGGTCTCAAATTAGGAACGAGCCCCCTTTGGGCAAAGTTGTTACAGAAAAGGGAAAGGCCTCCATTTTCGCTTTCACCTGGCCGCCCCCTCCTTTACCAGCGTGCCTAAAAGCTGAGCTGGGGCTGCGGAAGGTGGAGGGAGCCAGCGAGAGCGAAGTGTTTCCCTGAAAAGCTGCACGCCTTTTTCTTGCACTTTCAGTTTTTGTAAGCCCTGTGGCGGACGCAGCCCTGCGCCCAGCCCAGCGCGCCGTGCCGTGCGTGCTGTCGGGTTTTTAGCAGCGAACGAGTTTACCTGGTGCCTTTTTTCTCACTGACGAAAGGAGCGGGCGTCCCTCCGCTTTTTTCCCCCCTGTCCTTCCGTGTGTGTCCGCGGTGCTGCCTCCGGAGAACCCTTCCTCAAGCCTTCCCCGTGCAGTCACTTCCTCGGGCTGATGGACGCCGCGGCCGCCCAATGGCAGCGCGCAGGGTGCGCGCCCCGGAGTTCGCTCCGCTCCCGCCCGGCCGGGCTGCCGGACCCGGGGCTGCCGGACCCGGGGCTGCCAACAGCGGCGGAGCCATTGCCGCAAGGTTGGGCACACGGTGCCTCTGGCCGTCAGGACACCCTGCCCGCTTCTGCGGGCTCTGAGCTTGGAGCCCTGTTAAATGTTCCCGGCTGTGTTACGCCAGGTTCCTGCCTTGCTTTCACAACTGTTTCTGAACCAGAGGCAGAAATTTGTTGGCTTTTCTTTTCTTTTTTTTTTTTTTTTTTTTTTTTTTCCTGATTGCCTGTCAAGGACAGCGTGCTTTGTCATGTTTTATGTCATTTCTGCGCCGTCGCCCGTCTCGGCAATCTGTTGCGGCATGGAGTTCAATACTGCTGTGTGCCTCCTGAAAGGGAAAAGTACAGATCAGCTTGATACCCTCTGATTTCCATCAGCATTGGAAGATGATTAATGGCTTGGAATGTGCTGCAGGACTTGGTATTGAAAATCTCTAGCTGTGTGAGATGTTTGGGAAGCGAAGAAAGGACAGCTGGGAGCGCTGGCCCCTGCGGCAGTCGGGGTTTGTGGGATAAGCTTGCTCGCTGATCATTTTTGTAAACATCCAGCTGTGAAATACTTGAGCGGTGCTAGCACTTTCAATTATCAGGAAGTTTCAGGCTCAGCACCCTGTAGAGATGAACAGGCAGTTTCCACTTCTGTCTCAGCTATTGTTTGTGGCTATCTTCAAACTTGGGCAGAGAGTCTTCCAAGCATGAAGAAAGCACAAGTGATGCAGTGCTGTGTGACCATCAGCACAAGGGCCGGGGGAAGGCAGTAATGAGAGCAATTACCCTGGCGCTGCGCTCCTGAGTGGAGGGACAGGCTGCATAGTGGATCCCACTGCTTTGCAATATTGCAGGATGCCAAATAGCAATGCCACTATGTTCCATTATTAGCAGTTAGTGAAGATCTCTGACTTGATAGCTGGCACTTGGGGTCAGGAGCAGCAAAGTTAGGAGGAATCCCAATCCCAGCTCTGCCCCAGGGTCCGGCTGTGCGTCCCAGCAAGTTATTTGTTGCTTGGTGGCTCAGCTTGTCCGGCTGGGGAGCTGCATCTCTGGGCTGGTGATGCTGAGGTGTAATTCCAGTACATCTCTGTCACCGCGTTTTACAAGCACGTGATGGAAAAAGTGCTGTAAGCTTGTCAGTACCAGGGCAGGCTGTCGCATACCTTTCTCCTTCAGCCTCCTCTTCCATGAAGTTTCAGAGGTGACACACAGGCGTACCCGCCTGGTACTCCATATCCCTGCTCCCTAACCACAGGCTCTCTGCAGCTTCTGACTAGGTTGTTTACCAAACCAATGAAGACTGTCTGATCCGTGTCCAGGCTTCCCCAGAGAGCGCCTCAGAGAGCTGTGTCCTGGCAGCTCTCAAATGCGCTCTGAAGGTTCCTGAATCCCCTCTTTGCTGCTGGATGCTGGTTCCGATCCATAAGGGAAATGGAAGGCTGGCCAGCTGGGCGAGGGCTGCGTGGAGCTCCTCTAGAACAGTAAACAGTGACTCACCCCCTCCTTGTGTCTTCTCTCTCTTCATGTCAAATATATTGCCTCGCATATGCTTCTCTACTCTCTGATTCACACCACCAGCCCGTCCCTCCCCGCTCTCATTACAAATGAGTGACAAGCGTCAGTCTGCCTTACAGGATGTGTGAAGGTTGTCAGAGCAGGAGAATGGCTTTTTGAATGATGGGGAGAGTGCTCTGCCTAGCATGCTGCAATGTGCTGGAAATCCGTGTCGTGCCTCCGAGCGGCAGAGGCACGGCAACGAGGATTTGAGCATCTGTAGTTGCCTTCACCTGTCAGCTCAGATGTTACCCGTGGTAGGCACATCCGTTTGGCTAGTGCTCCAGAGCTGGGAACAACTTGTGGATAAACGAGAAATTTAAACGGCTGCCTAGGAATTAAATGGCTGCATTTGGGAGTGAGTAGAGTATTCCCTGCGTAGCTGTCAGTACCGAATTGAGACGTGATGGCAAAGATCCCTGTCACCGCTTGAACCTTGCGCTGTTTTTCTGCCCTCGGGAAGTCGTCGCTGGCCTGGCGGAAGGTGAGGGTTGCGTGTTTTCAGTTTGCTGTATGTGTGTGAGAATGGGAGCTAGCAGGGACACCAGCAGGGCTGTCTGCCAGACACTCCTGTTGTGGCTGAGGTTGTCTTTCAGTGTAGAAAGAGTTTTGAAATTCAAAGTTCATCTGCAGTTGTCGGGTGTCGGCCGTGATTTTATAGTAATTCCTTAGTGTGTAATGCGCTTGGAAAGCCCTGTAGCGTGGAAAGTCTGAAATCTCACTCTGGCATGTTGTCTTCCTTAATTGCAAGCCTCGTGTGGAAAGCTCTGTCCTACCTCTGCCTGAGTCAGGCTTTCTGCTGCCTTTCCCTTTCAAAGCTAAGAAACTGGGATCTCTAGATGCTCTAGAAGCTGAGACTGTCAGGCTTAGGATGTCAGCTGGAGACTTCCAGGTTTTTGGGAGGATGCTGCAGGAGGCACAGGAGCTGTCTGAGAGAGGGAGAGGGCGTTGGCAAGGCTGTCAATGGGTAACTTTATTGCAGTATTACAAGGGCTCTTTATGTAACCCACAGTCAAAACACTTGCTGTAAATACAAGCGTGGAGCTGCTCTGGAAAAGCTTTTTCCCCTCACAGTTGGTGTAATACTACTTGCTGCTTTATTGATGTGGCGTTCGAAGTGTGTCGTACTGCTTACAGAGCAGGGATGTAGCGCGGTCCTCGTTCCAAAAAGCTGAGCTCCTAATTTTAGATGTGATGCAGCAAATGCAATTAAGGAAAGAAGGGCAGGAGTAGGGTAAAGACTAAAAGGGTTCTAATAATCAAATCGCAGGCAGGGTCCCAGAAGACCCCTGTGCAGCATGTTTAGGGAATGCTGCTGAGTATGACTTGTTTGCAGAGTGGTTTATGATTTCATTGTGGGGTTTTGCTTTGTAAGCGTGAGAGATGACATGCTGATTTTTAGTGTCTTCTTGCTGGTAGCTGAACACTCCAAACACTCCTGTTGGGAAGGATTTGGTGGATGAGGAGATGAGGCCCAAGGCCCTGGAGGACTGCTGTGAGGATTGGTGAGGATTGCGAGTGTTGTTGTATCGGTTTCGAGCGGAGCCCGGACCACACCTGCACCTTCACCTAGTGCAGAGATAAGGCTCCCTGGCACTCATGTCTGAGTGTGAGACTTGAACCTGTTTGAGTGTTTCTACTCGCTGTATGAAATCTTCCGCTTTGGGCCAGGCTATCCCGCAGTCTCCCACCCTTGTTTTGAGGGGGTTTGGCATCACAGTTCCTGATGGTGCCTTAAACCTCCTCATTAATCCGTGTCAGCAGCAGCTCTGGCCCATGGCCCCTGGTGCAGTAGGGTGGATCTCAGCCTGTCTCAGAGGGATGCTGGCCCATCCGGGGTGCCTGGGTGTGTGAGGGGAGACAGGTGTACAGCCGAGGACGCTGAGCCGAGCGCCTGTGCTGTCCGCTGCGGAATGTGCAGGGTAAGGAGCTGCTGCTTTGGTGACATGGAGCAACAGGTGACCAGAAGGGTTTCATCACTCAGAGCTGGAGCATGGCTCAGGGTGGCAGGTGAGCCCTCACGCTGACCCCCACTGGAGGCAACCTCCCCCTTCTCCTCTTGTTTTCCATGATACTTTACATTTCTTTCCATCTCCGCGCAGCCAAGTGGCCGCGTTCAGTTTTTCCATCGGCTGGCGCAGAAAACGCTTTGAAGACGCGCTGGGTGAGGATCAAAAGGCTTTTTGTGCAGTTGGTGGGTGTGACGGGGCTGTCGTTGGCCTCCCCCTCCTTTTTGCCTTTCCTTTTCCGGCGTTCGCAGCGCGGCCAGCGGCCAGCGCGCCCCTTCCCTTGTAGGGATGGGGGCGGCGAGGGAGGGGGGATGCCGCCGAGGGAAGGAAGAGTTTCTGATGCTGTGGGAATGTGAGCGCTCAAACTCTGTAAACAGCTGGTGACTCACTGCATAACTATGGCACCAACTGCCTGCGGCCCGGCTGCGCCTCTGCAGGGAGGGGGCTGCCGGCCCTTTCCTCTAGCACTGCGCTCCGCAGCTCCGAGACCTGTTGGCCAAGACAAGGAGCTTTTTCCTTCCCCCCAGCTACTGCTGCTGTCTGCGCCTCCGGCCGGGAGGTAGGGGTGGGCAGCAAATGCCTGGTGCGGAGGGGAAGCGATGGACGGTGAAAAAGGGCAGTGCTGGGGTCAGAAGAGATGCCTGTGCTCGCAGGAGAGCGCCCAGACAGAGGTTGAGCACGTCCCTGTCTGTGGGAGCAGCAGAGGGGTCTGGGGTTTGCCCCCCTGCCCCATGCCCTGCCTGCTCCTGCTGTCCTGGCCAGACCAGGGGCTGTGGCTGGAGGTGTGCCCGGGGTGGGGCTCAGTGCTGGAGGAGAGCAGGGAAGGACTCGGTGATGCTCTAGAAAATGCAGCGCACACCAGTTGCTGTAAGTGGTCCATTCATCACGGAGCATCTTGGCTTGTGTGCTGTGCGGCTGTCCTTGTCCCTCCTCCAGACATGGAGAGCTGTGCTGTCTCGGGCTTAAAAATAGAGGAGGCGCCTAAATACACTCCCTAATATCTAGGATAGTATCTTGCAGCTCTGCAATTACAGGATTATTTTTTTCCCCTCCTGCTCGTCATCTTGATTTTTATGTAAGTCGTGTGATGATGATGAGGTGCCTTGACTGATAAAATTCAAGTGACAGCAGCACGGGCTGAGCCAGCACCTTCACCCACCCGGCTCCCACTGGTCCCCACGCCCCACCTTCGCACCCCACCAAATCCCGCCACCCCTGTTTGCAGATATGAATGAGTTTGTTTACTCTCCGACGACCTCGTGATGTCTTTGCACAGACATGACCTGAAGTCATTATTGCTTTTGGGCTTCTCTGTTTCCATGGTGACTGTCTCCGGGTTGGCTACTTTCCCAAGGTCACCATGGCAACTATCAGAAGGGAATCATGCTTGGGATGCTTTGGCTGGATTTTTCATGAATGATTAGGATGTGTGACACGATGCAGACGTGGAAATGGGGAGGGTTTGGGCTGGGCTGGAGAAGGTGGGGGGAGAGAGAGGACTCCCGCCAGACAGGCAGCGCTCTGCAGTGCCACGGGTGTGCAGCCCTCGAAGCCGCCCTGTGTCGGGGGCACCGGCGCCTCGCCCCCTCCCCGCTGGGGAGCCATAGCAGAGGCTGTGATGGTGGCACGGCTGTTGGTGCCTCTCCCGGGGTAGGTACCGTCGTGCTGCCGTCACCACGGGGTGAAGGGGTTGGGTGGAGGTGCGGGCAGGTGGGTTTTCTGCACGGCGCTGGTCGGAGGGGTGTAGTCGCTGGCTAAGGTGAGAGTGAAGGGCAGTGTCACGGCAGGGGACGGGCTGGCTGTCAATGGACATGCCTCCACGTCACTAGAAATATCAAGCAGGTCTGCTCTCGCAGTCTGGGGCTGGAGGATTGGGGAGCAACAGTCTTGGTGTGTTGGGAGAGGTGAACTCCTTCCTGGCTTTGTTGTCAGGGGCTTTTGTTTCTGTTGTTTGGGTTTTCTGGTAGCGTCTCCTTTGGGGTGGGGACCACGCTGGAAGCAGGTTACAAACCAGGCAGCTTCTCTCCGGGTTGCTGGCTCAATTTTGAGCAGAGCTAATAATCATCAAAATGAGAATGAAGGGAGTTGTTGTCTTGTGGCTTTTCAGTGCCTTTTATGAGCAGAGGTAACTCTTAATTCAGTCCCTAATAAGCCATTTGGAGCGTCTGGGATGCCTCCAGAGGGAGGTGAGCCTGTGACAGGGCCTTGGAGGCCACGCTCCATTCTCCCCTTGGGAAGGGGTGGCACATGGCAAGGTGGTGCGTGATGCTTAGTGTGACTCTTGTTTACAGATGAGTGTGGGTGTCCTTCTTTCCTCCCTGCCCTATCTTCTCTGCTGGATCTTAGTGTGGTTAACAGCAAAATGCGAGGTCTTGGTGTTAAAAAGCAATGCACTTGTCAACACAAATTTATCTCCTCTGACTAGGGTAAATGATATCTGAATCCATCCCAGTGCTTCAAACAACTGTGTGCTTATTTCTTTTAAGGGTGGTTGATTTGGGATTTTGGGCTGCGTGTTGGCTATCTTCTTCCTGCCCTCGTGTCCGAGATTAACCTGGAAACCTTGTTTTGTTTTTCCAGTTGCAATTTCTGAGCAGTTTTGTCTGGAAGACTGTGCTCAGGTTATGACGACTAATCCCAAACCGAACAAGGCATTAAAGGTAGGGAAGAAGCTGAGTGGGTGGTGCTGGGTGGCTGGGGAGGCTCTTCATTCCATTTGTCCTGCAGTCTCTGGAAAGACAAAAGGATGGTGTCTTAAAAGTTCTGTGTTCAGTGTTATTGAAGGTCTTTTTCAGCTTAAACAGCTCTGTGAGTGTGAAAATAATGGTGGTGGCAAATGTGCTTGAGGAAGGGGCAAGGCCTTGGTGGTTTTCTCATGTAACTTCAGTTACTACGTGCCGTGCCTCAGCAAAACCAAATCAGGCTGTCCTCGAAGCCAAGCATGGTTGGTTTTGTTCGCTACTCAGATGAGCAATCTTCAACGAAAAAACCACAAAATGCTGAATTAAGCCCTGCACAGAAGCAGCAATTCTGCTTTTGAGATGCTGCACTGGTGTCCCAGCACAATGCTGGGAAAAGGTGTCACCTTTAGCATTCATTATGAATTCCAGGTCCTGACAAAGGACTTCACAAAAAAAGGCTTCAGCTGACTTTACATTTATCCCCTTGGATATCTTGCTGTTGGGTTCATGCTGTGTATGTAAAGCTCACAGCTTTCTGTGACCTAAGAGGGTGACCCAAACCCAGACAACTACAGTGCTCAGATCTCTGCCACGTTTAACTCAGATGTTTTAGTGGAGCTTGTGCTCTCCACAGCACATCAGGGTTGTTTTCCAGGTAGAGAGTCACCTTGCTGAGGGGTGCCCTCTTCTCCTGCTGCCCAGAGCATCTGCTCACATCGGGTTGCTGCTACCCCTGTGCTGTTGATATTTGCAGGTAAAGGAGGAGTCAGGAGAGAATGCCCCAGTGCTGAGTGATGATGAACTCGTGTCAATGTCCGTACGGGAGCTGAACCAGCACCTGAGGGGTCTCACCAAAGAGGAGGTCATCCGTCTGAAGCAGCGGAGGCGCACGCTGAAGAACCGGGGCTACGCTGCCAGCTGCCGCATCAAGCGTGTGACTCAGAAAGAGGAGCTCGAGAGGCAGCGGGTTGAGCTGCAGCAAGAGGTGGAGAAGCTGGCCAGAGAAAACAGCAGCATGAAGCTGGAGCTGGATGCCTTGCGCTCCAAGTACGAAGCACTCCAGACCTTTGCTCGTACTGTGGCGCGAGGGCCTATTACCCCGACCAAAGTTGCCACCACCAGTGTCATCACCATCGTGAAATCAGCTGAAATCTCATCCAGTTCTGTGCCGTTTTCAGCAGCCTCCTAGTGCCCTCGGTGGGGGGAACTAGCAGCCTTTCAGAGGGGAGGGGATAAGGCTCTTATGCATTGTTCCGGAGTCCTTGGTCACGTCAAGAATTGGCATTTTAAGAAGTCTCTTCCAAAAGTGCAAAAAACAGAAGAAAATAAAAAAAGATAAAAACAAACCCAAAGGGTTCCTACAAAGAGAACTTAACTGGCTGCTTCTGTCTGGACTCAGTGGCTCCATCAAGCTCTCGTGTCCAGGATTTGAGCTCTGTATGCAGTACCAATTGCAAGATCTGTTTCCTCCTTCCCTCTGCCTCCACAAACCCCTCTCAGCTGTGGGCAGCTTTCCAGCTGGGAGAAGATACCTGAGGAGCCTCCGGAGTCTTCGTGAATGATGCTCAAGAGCCAGGAAACATATGGACCGTAGAAATCATCATGTGAGATGAATGTATGGGAAAAAGAGTTTCCTTTAGTGGCCTCCTACTCCTTGTAAGAAGGGTCTCCCCTACCTTCCCCACTTCCATCTGATATTATGAGGGCAGGAATATAGGTTTTTTGGGTTTGATTTCATCCTGCTAAGAGTGGATGGGAGTGGGAGGATGATGGAGATAAATGCTTGGGTCTGACCACACCCGTTAAGAATAACCTTTTGTTTTCAATCCATGCTGTTAAAATATGGAAAAATATATATTTTACATATTTTAATATGCCCCATTACCTGTGTGGCCTGTAAAAAAACTACATTGCAGCCTCCTTTATTCCAAGCCCAAGTTTCCTGATAGCTCCTTCCCAAAGGTGTGCCTGTGAATTGGATATATTTATGCAGTTTATTTCTTCCAGATGATCCGCAGTCTTGAAGTAGCAGCTTTTTTTTCCTGGGTTACCTGAAGCTGAAGGGAGGGAGGCACAGTAAATGCTGTGAAGAGCAGTGCACTGTGGAGGAGAAGGGGAGATGAGGAGAAAAAATGCTGCATGTATTACTGGTGGAAGCAGAATTGGATGTGAGAGAAGGTGGGACAGTTCTGCTGGGATCAGCACTAAGAGAAGGGGTTTGTGCAGAGTATTTCAGAAGGATGTTTTTAAAGCACTGAAGTGTAACTAGAGGGCAACAGCATTCAGCCAGGAGGAGAGAAGTTTAGAGTCTCCTCTTTGACAAAAGCATTGATATGTTAGCAGTGAGCATCCTTAGCTGGAGAGCTGCGCTCACCAGTCCTTGGTGGTCAGAGAAGGGCTGTGGGGAGGTCAGATGGGAGCTTGGAAGAGTCTTTCCCTCTCCATAGCACATCAGATGCTGAATTTGGGATCCAAAGAGTACAGTGAACAACCCTCAGTGTTCAGACAACCTGTGTGAATGTGACCCTGAAACTTGATGCTTTCTCTTGCAAGTGGGTGAGTTATCCCGAGAGGCGCACGGAGGGCAGGATGGAAAATCAATGTGTGTGTAGAGGACAGAAGAATTGGGATCGAGAAGTCGTTTGTTTGGCTCTGAGCAGTGGTTTGGGAGAGGGATTTCTGGCTTGGCAGTGGGCAGGATTTAGGAAGCTGAAAGAAGAGATTCTGCTGTCACGAAGCAGTGATGAAATGATGAATGTTTCCAGGTCACTGTAAAAAAAAAAATAGCTATGTTGGTGTTTGTGTGTTTCGTTGTTGTTTGTTTTTTTTCTTCTTGAAGTAGGAAAGAAAAGGGACTGTGTGTTTTGTAGGGCAAGTCAGAGACTTGTGGAACGGACGATGCCTGTTGTCATGCAGGTGAGAAGAGAATGAGATTGCTGAGGTTTAAGATGAGGAGAAGAGCTTAGAGAATTTGGGCTCCAAAACAGAAAACAAAGATCACGGAAAATTCTTAAGTGGTTTGGACTGAAAGAGAATAATCAAGTGCTACCGTTGTTGGAAAGAAGACAGTGAACTGGCATCTGACACCCAGTATAATTTGTTGTTTGAGGCTTTGTCTTGCCTTGAATGGCAGTAAGTTGGTAGAAATTTAGTGAAGCCCTACTTGTCATTGGAAGAAGTTGTTAGCTTGCTTTTTCTTTTTTTTCACCTTGTCATCGGAGTCTCTGGATTTCCCAGGAGGATCCTTTGTGAAATAGGTTAATGAAAAGAGAAACCTCAGACTTGGTTCTCATTCAGTCCCCAACATCGACATCCGTGACCTTACTGAGCCAGAAAGGGTGTCAGTGAAATGCTTCCTGAAGGCTCGTTCCCCCTGCCAGATCCACGTGTTTTGGAGGGGAGCAGGGAGTTTCCTTCAAGTGATTTTTCCAACACGTAGAGTTTGGATGGCACTTAGTGTTACCTCATTTCTCCTCCATTCCCTCCCTATCTCCAAACAGGCAGATCGATGTCCTGTGTATCAGTACCAGTTATTGACTCCCACAGCAGAAGCTGAGGAAGAGAAAGATGTTACGGTCATTTCCTGGTCCTCTCATGTTCTCCAGCTCACAGACATTGGACACTTTCCCAGACCTTACAGGTGCCTCCAAAAACAGGCGAAATGGAGACTCCTGGCACTGTTGGGGCTTTAAATGAAAACTTTAATGAAAAAGGCCAGTTGACTTGAAAATGCCCAAATGCTTCCAGTCTTTAAAACAGCTCCAGAGCTCCGTAACATTCCTGGCTAGATAGGAACACCCTCTGGCTGCCCTTGACACCCCTCCGGGGAAATCAGACCTGCCTCATTGAAGGGGACAGAGGTCGAACTTTGTTCCTGGGGTCTTCTTGCTGTTGGAATGAGTTGAGAAACATATCTTCATGTGGCACTTCCCTTGTGGCCAAGTATTTCTTTTTTTTTCCAGTTCTTGGAAGGGTGCCAAAGGCTTGTCCAAGTGATTGCTAGTTTAGTGCTGGTAGGCACTTAAATCTCTGGTCACTCGATAAAGAACAAGAGGCCTGGGTGTTGTTAAAGCTGTTGATACCATAGCCATGGTAGGTAATCCATATTGGATATCCATAAGGACCACGTGGAAATATTTAAAGAGAGAGAAATATATATATAAATATATAATTATATACATTTTATCGTACAGATTTTTCGTAAAAAAGAAAAAAAATAATTTTTTTTCCAAGTTTGATACTGTAAATCTTTATTAAAAGAAATTGCCAGTCCAGGGCTCCCTGGGTGGTGACCTGGAGGGGAATGAAATGTCCTGGCTAAACTTCCACAGAGGGATCAGAATTGCAAGGTAACGTGGAGGGAGGAATGACCCGAAAGCTGTTGATCGCGTTGGAGACCCAGCTCCTCCACCCTCCTCCCTGGAGGGCCCTCCAGCTTGGGGTTGTCGCGTTGCATTCCTCTGGGGTTCGGTTTGTTTCTGTTGTGTTTTATTTTTTTTGTTTCGTTCCGTTTTGTTTTTTGTTTTCTCTCCGTCCTGCACTTGCCAGCCTGACACCCAGGGCGAGCGCGGCGTGGCGCGCGTCCCCGCGGCCGCACCTCCCGCGCGTCTCTGCTGCAGTTCTTTGGATGCCGGGGCTCCCTTCTCTGCCCCTCTTCGTTTGTCCCCCCAACCCTGCTGAGGAGGAGCAGGGGATCTGATTTTTGGGTGCTGGGATCCTCTCCCCTGGGCCTGGCCTTTCTTTGGTTGCTGCCATTCCGCGGTGCGAGGGCTGGTGGGAGGCAGGAGAAGGAGAAAGCGTCGCGCTGGGACCGGGAAGGGACACCTCTGTTCTCATAGGCGTGCTTGCTGTGCTCTCTGTCGGGAGTGGGGAACCTTTCCCTCCAGGGCAGCTCCAGATCCCTTTGAAACAAGGCAGTGTCTCTGCTCCTGCTCAACTCTATCATCTGCCGGGAGGAGACCAGAAAGTGCAGAGACCTGGGTGCCACGGCAGCTCCGGGACGGCGGGGAGGGACGAGGCGAGCTGTGCCACGGGATGGCTCAGACCCGGGGAGGAGGAGAAGGTGGCAGTTTTTTCTCTCTCGAATCATTTAAACTTCATTGTCATGATTGTTTTTATTTAAAAAAAAAAAAAAAAAANAAGAAAAAAACAAAACCGAAAAACTTTTGTAATGTGGATTTGTTTTCCTTCGTCTGTACTTCAGTCTGCTGGGGTGTTTCTGTAGATGGTGGATACTTGCTTTCATTTTTTTAATGATAGAAGTCTTCTGTTTTAAGTTGTTTTTTATCACCAGCTCATTCTATCCTCTGTGGTTACTCAGTAATTTCATTTCAATATTTATTTTTGTGCTGCTTTTTTATTATAAAATAAATTATTGATATACCAAGCGATGTGGGTTCCTGTTTGTAAGGCGAATAGCCCTGTGTATGTGTCCATTACTTCTCTTGACAGCCACAACGTAATTTATTGCTGTAAATTTAGCTGCAGTGACTGGTTTTTTTGTACCTTTCCAATAAAGCATTTTCTGGTTTCAGACTTGCCCTGGTCTATGGTCAGCGTTTTGGAGCCTGAATTGATCTTCAGTGGAGTGTTTTCCTCGGGTTTTTTTGCTGCCTGTCCCCAGTGCAGCACCCGGCTGGCTGTGGTGCAGCGGCGAGCGATGTGTTTTTTTGGAGGCAGGCTGGGCTAAGGCGAATGGGATGGCAGCTTGGGCTTTTGCAATCATCTGACCCAGCCTCCTGGAGCCCATCTCAGCCTTGCTGTGGTGCTTTCTTGGGACACTTGGAATGTGCTCCAGGGACAGCTCTTGTCCGAGCTGTTTGTCAGGTCCATCCCGTGCTCAGACCGTGTGTCTGTTCTAAGCCAGGGCTCTGTCTTTGTGCACAATCAGCGCGTGTCTGTGTTAGCACAAGCAGGACTGACAGCTCAGCAGGCACCTGCCTGCAGTCGTGATGCTGAGCAAAGCCACTTGTGGCTTGGAGACACTGTGACTGTGATCTTCAAGTGCTAGAGAGACACTCCCCTCTCTTCCTTTGGGTTATGAAATATCCCTTCACGGTTTCTGTGTGTGACTGCTTCTGAATAAACTACTTTAACGCCTCACATCAATACTTCATCCTTTTGCTTTTCCCTGTTGGGGCTTTTAAAGAGGTGGTATCTTGTGCCAGTGAGCTGTCAGGATTTGTGTTGGCTTTAATTCCCTATTTCAAGTGGTTGAGTTTCTTGAGGGAGCAGCTGAAGGGGGTAAAACAATTGGCCTGTGTTGAGGCAGGAGGTTGGAGACAGATGGGTGTGTTGGCCAAAGCTAGAATTAAGAGGTAGGGCAAAGTGGAGAGGAGCAGGGCTGAAAGGCTTTGTGTGTCAGCAGGTAATGGATGGTCATTAGGTGGGGCCAGGCAGGCTTGGCTGAGCAGGCATGCGGGTGAAGCCTGGGGCTGAAGGCAGTCTGTGCTGAGCAAAAAAACCATCATCAGCTGCTCTGGCTCCTGCCTGCAGTCACTGCAGCGAGGAGCTGGTGACAATGGAGGGGCCAGGGAGGTGTGAGCCAGTTATGACTGTTGGAGGGATGGAGGAGCATTAGTGCAGGAGGGAAAGGGAGCAGGAATGGGCCAGGTGGAGGTTCAGAAGTGAAAGGAAACTCGATGTTCACCATGCAGAGGGGAGGAGCATAGAAGGTCTCTGTGAACAGGGTGGTAAAAGCACAAATCCTGCTCTCTGGCGCAGGTCTGGCAGGCTGGTGCCTGCCAGCAGCTGGGCCTAGGGACTTGTTGGTGAGTGCTAGCACCCAAAAAAAGAAGTGTCTGTCTCTGCCTGGGTGCTGTGCAGTGAGCAGCCATGCATGAGAGCTGCCTCTGCTGTGGTGCCAGCAGCTGCCTTCCTTCCCCTCTGCTTTTAGGGAGGTCAGCCTGAGCCCCTGCAGGTGTAGTGACAGGGTCTGCCCTGTGACTATCATCCATGACATGAGTGGGGTGTAAACCTGCCTGATCCAAGCCCAAAAAACACCAGGAGAGCTGCTGCTCAGCCTTGTCCTTGGGGAAACCCTGAGGACAAACGACAACGGGAAAACAAATCTGCCGACCACCGGAGCCTGCTGCTGGCAGTGAGAGACGCCTGTTCCTCCCGGGCTGCCTGCTGGCGTGCCTCCAGGCACAGCAGGCTCCCGTGTAGGTCACCCGTGCGCTCGCCGCCAGCTTTCCCTGTGTCCTTGTTGAGGAGGCGGAGGAGACGCATTAGCAGAGGAGACCATGTCCAGCCTACACCACTGCTGGCATTTCTAGTCCCCGTGGATGCCTTTTGACAGCCTAAGGGTTTGAGGGCCGTGACAGTGCCCAGCCTGAGCCGTCAGCTCTTGCCTCTCTCCCCTCTCCAAGAAAAAGGACGAGCAGGAGGCCCAGCTCGCGCCGGCTGGAGCAGGGAGGGTGCCTGCTCTTGCCGTCGCGGCAGCCAGCTGGTGTCCAGCCCAGCACGGCTCCTTCAGGCTGGTATCACACTGCTGACTTGCATGAGTCACAGCTGACTTTTTTTTTTTTCATTCCCCCCTTGTTTGGCTTGCAAGAAAGATCTGTTTTACATATAATACAGTAATCAGGGCTTGACATAAATAGGCAAATGTTATTGTCTGCAGTGGGAATTGCACCTGCTGGCAGAGCAGTGGAGGCAGCCCATTATGCACCGGAGTCGATCATTTGTGCAATGAAGTACAACCACGGTTCTTGCTGTGTTCTTGTGCAAGTCTTTATCTCAGCGGCTGTGAGTGCGCCAGCAGATGTGCCATCATCACCTTTGCAGTCTGTCCTCGCCCCAGGAGCCAGAGCAGCCTCTGTTCCTGCAGCTGTGGCTGTCCTCTCCCAGAGGGGTGAAGACCAAGATGTTCAGCTGAGATGTCCCTGCTCCCGTGCTGGCTGCATTACAAAGCCAAGCAGCCTTGTCCCTGAGTACTGAGGCTGCACTTTCTATGCAGGACAGTCTTGCTCTCAGGATGTGCAGGATCCTGGATGAATGTCTGGATGTGCAGAGCATCTGGCTCTTGTTTATGGACTTTATTGCAGGAAAAGTGGCATCAGTCTCACCAGCCAAGCAGGTATGAGCAGTGCTCCTTCGGACCAGAGGGACTTGCAGGACTGGCTGAACTATAGGTTGCTCATGTGGAGTCTGGGCTACAGCATGGTAAGATTTCTGCAATAATAAACAGAGCTTGTCTTGTTGGTGCTGGAGCCTGGGCTTAGTTTAGCTAAATCCAGCACCTCTGAACCACTGCATCCACAGCTTAGGTGAGAGTTGGAAGAGGGGCTGTGCAAGGAGAGGAAGCAGGAGACACGCACGTTCTTTGTGGAGTGAAAAAGATGAGCACAAATCCTGTAGGAATGCCAAAATGTGCAGGATGCTGCGTGTGCAGGTATTTCTGCTGGGCCAGCATTGAGGGGCAGGGAGGACGTTAAGCTTAAGAGCATCAGCACTATAGCAGGAACAGGCAGATCGTGGGCTTTGCTTGCTGAGCTCAGTGAAAACGCTTGCTTGCTCTGTGCTAGAAATTGCTGTTTATTAGAAAAAAAATAAATAATTTTGTGTTGTGTTGATTTACATTTTGCAGCTTAAGAGCAGGGGAAAAAAAGATCCAAATTATACGAGTTGTGTTTAAAAGGGCTCCAAGCCACATGATTGCAAATCTGAAGCTGTAGATTTGCCTTCATCCCTCCACTAGCCAACTACCATCTCAGACAACAGCCCAACCTGTGCCTAAGTTCATTCCCAGGGATCATCTCATTAACAGAAGAATAGCAATTAGACTAAAAATTGGGGAAGAAAGGAGAAGTCTTAACAGAAGGGTGTGAGCTTGCCATCACTGCTATGAGGAGCATCCCTCCGTACACAGTCTTCCCTTGTCTGTGGTCTTGCCCCACATGGCAACATCCCTCAGCTCCTCTCTATCCTTGCCATGGTCACCCAGCTGGGCTCAGCTCCTGCTTGCCTTTCCACAGGTCAGGCAAAGCCCAGGGATGGGGAATAATGGAGGAACAGACAGTTCTCAGTAATGAATTCCTACCACCACCAGTCACAGTCTGGTTCCCTAATAAAGATTCTGATAAGGAAGCTGGAATCCCTTTTAACTTCTGATCTGTTCAGAGATAAGCTGGTTTAGGCATAAACAAGCACTTCTGTCACCAGCAGCTCTCAGAAATGCAGCTGGGGACCTCTGGTTAGTCCCACTGAGGTCCTGCACACTCCCGGGGGAGTTACTTGAACAGCTGCATCCACATCTGGAGGGAGAAGAGGATGACTTTCTCTATGGTAAAGGTCTTGTGCACATCTCTATAAGCTTTGCTGTGAGGAGAAGGGGGAAAGATGTAAAAATAAAGAATGACGTCTTTCAACCTTTACCGGGTTTTGAGGTGAAGCGAAGTCACCTTCCTGCGCTGGTTTTCTCCATGGAGCCCTTGGAGATCATTTTTTACTCAAACTAGGAGAAACTAGAGCAGAACTGTGCTGAGAAAAGCATTTCTTTTAGGCCTCAGCACTGCTTGGAGGTAAGAGGAGGGTGAGGGCGGCCAGTCTCTCCTGCACCCTGGCTCCCCTCTCTGCCTGGCATCCCCCAGCATTGGCACAGGGCTGGCAGAGAGACAGCAGCAGCAGGGCAGCATGGCTCCATCCATGACAGCAGAAGCTGGCACTATTTGACTTAACCTTTTCTGGGTTATTGCATCTTCCCTTTGAGAGACTGGCTTTTTGGATAGAGTTCCTGGCTTCTCAGTACTCTGATTAGCCCAGGCTGTCTCAGCCTCAAGACACCTCCCCTTTGCATGGGTTAAAACCTCTTCAGTGTCAGTGTCTTTTCTGATACCTCCTACAGCTCTTCATCTGACAGAATTAGCATTCTCTTTTCAATGTTTTTGCTCTTCCTGCTGGTCTGTCCATCTATCTTGGAGGCCACATGCCCGTTCTCCCCCGGCGCTTTGTGCTCTGCCTCCTGCATTGCCTGCTGGGTGTACTGCTGGTACGCGGGTGAGAAGTTGTGGATGGCATCCTGCACGATGTCCTGGGGGCTGATGGTCTCCTTCAGCCCACTCGAGATGCTCTGCATTGGGGCAAGGTTTGCTGCAAAACAGGGAGAGCAGGAGGGTGATGGGACAGCAGACAATCAATGAGCCCAAGTGACCCAGGGCGCTTTTCCTTAGAAATTCAAGATCAGGGGCTCATTGTGGGCCATGTCAGCTTGCACCTCCAAGTTCCATGGAGAAGGAAGCTCCATGTTCCAAAGAGGATAGATCCTTTCCAACAGCATATGGGTAATACCACCATCCCCTAATCCTGCCCAGCCACACCAAAGTCTCCTTATCTGCCCCCCTTGTTTTAGCTTGTGGGTGTCATGAGGGAAGAGGGAGAAGAAATGCCTGGAGCACAGGATAAAGAAATTCCTCTTGTGGTAATGGGATACTAATAAAATAAAGGAGAGTTCCTCTTTCTTTAGACATTGAAGAAAGGAAGAAGTGAGGAAGAGTTACCTGTTGAGTTTTCTTTCTTCTCCCTGTACACCTGGCAGGTGAATGCATAGCGCAGGGCAATGGAAGCAAAGAACATTTCAATACAGATGATGAAGTTCTGGTAGCCAGCAGCTACTGTCCCAGCTCCCACCTCCTTCCCATCAATGATCTGAACTTCAGGGATCACTCCACATTTCTCCAGGATTGCCAGCAGTGTTCCTGTGCAGGGGAAGGGAGAGAGATCATTTCTTCTGCAACCCTGATCTAGGTGGGGCTATGGGAGATGGGCATCTATGGTGGGACCCACCTTGCCAGAAGGAGAGGAAGATGACAGCCTTGATGGTGATGAACTTGAGGACTGGCTTATATGGGCGCAGCAGGTCCATGGTGGCGAAGTAGAAGAGGAAAAGGGCATAAAGGGCCAGGCTGACAGAGAAGTTGTAGATGATGGTGATGTAGAGGTATCCACTGTGGACACTGCAGGCAGAGAGAGAGAGAGCTGCTGCCCTGGGCTGTGGGGAGCAAAGCAAGTGCAGCTGGGGGCAAAGAGAGATCAGATGGGGAAGGGGAGGATGCATAGCTTTGCTGTGGGGAAGAACACAGCCCAGGAGGGGGAGAAGGGCAGAGGTAGCAGCTTCTCTGTTGGTGGGACCTCTTTTTAGTTATTACTTTATTTATTATGGCTCACAGGAGTTTTGCCCATGATTATTTGAGGGCAGTGAGTCTCTGTTCCCCAGCACTTTGGGCTCCCAGTGCTCTCACTGTCCATGGAGCAGCTTCCTGGGGAGACTGGCAGGACACACAGGTGAGGGAGCAGGGATCCATCCTCTCCCATTCACCCCCCCAGCCCCACCCAGCATTCTCACTTGAAGTCTCCATCGTGGTACTTCCCGAACGCCTGCAGGATGATGGTGATGATTGCCATGAGGGGTTTCACAATGCAGAACTGCAGTGTGGCCTGCACGGGGGAGAGACACAGAGTACCACAGGCAGCAGGACATCCCACTCCCCACATCCCCCCTCTGCTCCAGGGACACACACACAGAGAGCAGTGCTGGGGGGTGAAATATGAACCAGCACAAGGTCTGCAGATGTGAGGGAGTGGGGCTTCCTTCTGGCAGCACCCGAGAGCCAGTCCCAGGTGGGGGGCCAGAGGGCTTGGGAACAGATGGATGACAGGATTCAGCCCACAGTGCAGTCCTGGAGAGTGAGACAGCATCCAGGCTAACCTGGGACTGGACAGAGATGGCAATCTGAGCTCTGCAGTGGGAGGAGACCCTGACTCAGCAGTGAGTCAGAGGCAAGGACATTGAGCAGCCTTGCTGCTGGCCAGGTGCCAGTGAGCTGGTGACCTGCCTCCCTCAGAGGAAAACAGCCTCCAAATCCAGCATTGTAAGAGAATAATGAAGCTAAGCCCCCTTGGCAGGGCAGTGGGGAAGGAACCTGCTACCCAGAGAGCCCTCATCCGAGGGAGTGGAGTTGTTCTTCCCATTGGGTACCCACCTGCTTGCAGAAGCGCAAGAACCCAATGGAGTAGGACATACCCTGAAGGCAGCAGGTCCCATAAAAGCAGCTGGATCTGGAAGCAGAAGGCGAGGGGATGCTGTTGGGGTGCTGGGAATGGAAGGTGGGTGGAGAAGGAACTCACAGGATGCTGGGACTCACGCAATGGGCTTCCCTCGGATCTCTGTCATGATGGTGCTCTCCCCTCCAAGGTACTCAAAGCACAGGCTCAGGAAGCTGTAAATCACAAAAGCTGCCAAGGCAAGGGCAGACATGATCAGCAGGACTGGTGGAAATCCTGGAGGGGGTTGTTTCACCTCGGATTCCTTCCTGCTCAGGTGTTTCCTCATCCAACCTGGTACTGCATCAAGATTTGGGATGCTGGGGGTGGGAGCCCAGTGAGAGGAGCAGCAGGTCAAATCTATCTGACTTCCTAGTGGAGTCAGACACATCGTAGTATGTGCACAGAAGTGCACACACAGTCTATCCAGGGATTATGCATGGAAGTACCTCAAAATTGCCAAGGGGTAGCACAAATGGCTGGTGGCCAAGGAGTGGGTCCTGAACGCTTCTTGGACATCCTCACCACTTAATTCTCATATATGCCAAACCTGAATTAATGCAAATGTCCACACAACTTAGTTCCTGAGGAAGAGGTAGAGAAACAACCTTAATCCTGACAAGTTTCCCTTGCACTTTAACACACCCCAACTCCCCATTTTCTTGGGTACATCCTGTGTTTTAAAGAAGCTGCACTTCTATCCCACAGGCAGCCAGAAAACCTCTTTCCCAGGACCGTGGTGCTGGGGTCCCTCCAAGCCTGTGTCTGAAAGGCACCAGCTTGTATTTGTCTGTGGGGTATCCCTTCCCTGCTGCTGACAGAGAAGGAAGGGGAAAACTTCTGCACGGAGGAAGGGAGAGTGGGAAGTGAAAGTGATGGAGATTCGTCACTTCACAATCCAAGCTGCTCCAGAGATAGGTCAGCAGGATGAGAGCCCTGCTTTGCCCTCAGCCTCCCTGCTGAGCAGCTGCTGTGCTCACCTTCATAGCAGTCACGCACTGAGTCAAAGTAGACGTAGTACTGGTGGCTGCCGAGGAGGAGGAGGCTGAGCCAGGAGTCGAAGGCATAGACAGGCACGATGAAGAGGATGCGGATGATGTAGCGCTGCTCCTTGGGGATGGTGTAATTCCTCAGGTGTGTGTAGATCTGCAAAGTGCCCAGCATGCAGAGTTGTGGCTGCCACAGGTCAGGATAGGAGCTAGAGGTGCCCCAAGCCCACAGGGGTGCTGTGGTAACCCTCCTCTCTGGGGTGAGAGCTCTGCCAGCTTTCCACCACAGACCCATCGCAGTGAGCACACACAACAGGCTCCATCCCTGTCCCTGGGCCAATCCCTTGCATGAAAACATGTGGAAATCAGGTTCCTTCCCTGGGCTGTATGAGGAATGTGCCCTCCCCTGTGCAGCCCCATCCCAGTGCTTGGAGACAGCAGCTTGCCCCAGGCTGCCTTCAGCAGCACAGACCTGCACAGCCCCCTAAACCATGCCCGCTTGGAGCATGCCTCAAGGCAGCTGGTGCTGTGCACCCCAAACACCCCAAATGCCCCACTGGGTGTTGCCTCTGGGCAGTGCCAATGCCCTGCAGCCTCTCCTGGCTCTGGCAACCACCTGGGGAGAGTGTGGGCAAAGTCCATCCCTATGAGCTGCCAGCACCAGGCTCCTGACAGCAGGGATATCGCCTCTGGGCAGCAACAGGAAGAGATACTTATCCGGAACCAAGTGATTTGCAATGGACTTGAGGGCAATCAATAGTTTTGCTCTCATGTCAACCCCTGTGCTGAGTCCCATCTCTGCTGCAGCCCATACCTGGTGGAAGGTGACGATGAGTGCTGACCACACGAAGATGCCAGAGATGACCTGCGCCGCTGTTGTGGTCAGGAAAAGCTGCTGGCCATCCTGGGAGTTGTTGTGGGCAGCCGTAAGCAGGGCAACAGCTGAGAATGGGGGGGCTGAGGCCAGCCTGGCTGCTGTGCCAGGCCCTGGCATGCCAGGTGCCAGGGGAGAGGGCACAGCATGTGTGGCATTACTCATCTGCAGAGAGGGAGAAGGAAGGGGAGTGGTGCAGGAAGGCAAGAGCAAGGTAAGCTGGTGACAGGGAAGGTCCCAGCAGATTCCCCAGCCCACACAGCATGTACAAACCTTCTGTGAGGTTTATCTCCTTCACAGGGTTTTTCCATGGTGTCCCTCACCCAAACCAGCACTTTTGCCATGATTGGGTCTGCTTCTCTCAGCAGGAAAATGCAAATATCCTTCAAGAACAGACCCTCTTTTCCCTGAGGAGGTCTATGCAGCTCCCATGTCTCCCAAAAGATACACTTCTTCCTGGCTTTGCTCCGTGCTTTCTCAGGAATCACTCCCACTTGAAAAGGAATGATCTGTGCATATTTGTGCCCCTGTGAGTTCACACTTGTGGCTCAGGACCCTTTTCCATCAGAAAACAGAGACTGAAGGGTTAAACCAATTACTTACCCAGGATAATAAAGAGTCCCTCACCAACAATTCATCAGGACACTTGTGTCATCTTCCTTGGGAGCCCAGAAAACACCAGGTGTCCCCCCCAAATTTTGCTCCTTTCATCATGTGTGTGGCCTGCTGGGGGCAAAGTCTGGGGCTGCCCAAGAAACCAGACATTTGGTGCCACCCACATTGTTCACCTGGTTATTTTGGGATTGTGGGGGTGTCAGTGTGCCAATAGTGCCAACCCCAAAACCTGAAGGACAGCCAGCAGTCCCTCCTGCACTCACATTAAGACAAGGAAGCAAAGCTGTCTTGCCAGAGGCAGAGCTGCTGCCCTTTGGGGATGCAGGAGTGCTTTGGCATCTCCCTGCTCGGTGTGTGCCCCTGGAAGCCGGTTGCCCCAAGACACGGAGCATTCCTGGTGCAGAGGGTGGCTGGGCATATGGACACCGTGTACCCTGCAGCTCCAGACAGCAAGGACCAACCTAATAATAAGCAATTATTTATAGGGCAGCTTCATATCTCAAGGCCAACAGATGCATAAACTGCCACGTTTGGGTTCTACTTTTGCTAATCTGTGGAAAACTGCTTTTTCCCAAGTAGAACAATAACGGTTTAAAAAGCCAACAACCTGCAAGCTGAACTTTAACAATATAGATGCTTCTCGGTGCATTGTTAATAAACAAATATTTTAGCTGCTGGGTAACTATCGCCTGGGGTAAAACTGTATGCATGAGCCGGAGAGAAGCATAAAAATATCTGCCATGGATAAGAGTGGTAGGGAATGACCTCGGTCCAATTAAACACTGAAAACAAACCAAAGCAAGAGCTGACCCTGCAGCTCCCTGTTCTGCCCTCTCACCGAACCCCTGTCACAGGAGAGGAAACTCAGCTGGTGTCAGATCAACAGCCCTAAAAATACCTTTGCCCGGCTCCGCCTGGCAGGAGCTGTGTGTAAGCGGAGCTGCCCAGGCTGCTGGCGAGGCCCCAGGAGCTCACCCCGGAGTACCTGCGCTGCCAGGGCAGGCAGAGCTGGAGCTGGCTGCAGGGACAGCGGGGCCGATAGTGTTACACAGCCAGCAGTTCTTCCTCCCTGCCACCGTCCTGTGGGCTGCCCCGGCCAGCAGGGAAAAGGATCCCGGGAAAGCCAGGCCGGATCTGGTCTTTGGACAGACTTGGATGCTGCCCGACCTGCCTTGTAAACATTAACAGGAGGACGGAGATAGCTCGTGGCACACGCAGGGAGATGAGAGTCTGGCTGTGCCCCGTTTCCCAATCACTCTTCACTCTTTCTGGGGGCTGTCCTGCTGCTGGCCTGGGCTAAATGGCTGAATTTGGCCACGCTTTGCCTCCTCCAGAGCATCATGACAGAGCAGGGTGGAAGCTCACTCTTGCCAGCTGTGCCACTTTTCTAGTGATCCAGCTTACTCTCCAAGACATGGCAGAGAGCTGTGATCTTCACTAGATCCATTTATTCTGTTTTCAGCCCACTGCAATGCCACAGATGCCTGGCCCAAGACATCCCATCTCCTATTAACTTTCCCAGCCATTGTGGTGTGAGCACAGTGGCACCAACAGCCAGTCCTGGCTGCCTCCCTGACATTGTCACACTCTGAACACAGCAGAGCAAGTCATTAATAGCAAAAGCCTCGGTGCTGCTCGCAGACAGGGCTCCCAGATCCACAGGTAATTAGATCCTGGCCGTGCAAGGTAGGCAGGCTATTCAATGCACTTAGAGAGCCATTTGCTTCCAAAACAAAGGCAGCAAGGAGACACCGGGAATAATAGCAGCTGCCAAATTCAGCTCCTCGATGGGACTGAGCCATACCCAATCTGTCTGTTTTCAGACACCTTGCAGGTACCTGCCATACAGTGTCTACCTGTTACACACACTCCCTGGGATATTAGAGATGCTAAGTGAGAACTGAGAAGATGAACTGAGCAGTGAGGCTTGTGTTCAAGTAGACCACCTGCAAATGGGGCTTTTCACCTTGCCAGGGATTCCCCTCCATCTGCCGGCTGTTAGAGCCCAGACTCCCAGCTCACATCCCTCCCTGTGACCTGCAGCACCTGGGACAAATCTCCATCTCAGCGGCAGCCCCCTGTAGGGTGAAGCGAGTCAGCAGGGAAAGGTGAGCCCTCCCATCGCCCCCGCAGTGCCTCTGAGATCCCTGACCCACATCCTGGGGCGGGGAGCATCCAGGCTTAGCCCCACCGGAGCAGGAGACATGCCTTTTCTCCTGATTGCTTTCAGATAAAGCCAGGACACTCGGGTTATTGACCGGCCCAGCCTCTCCGCACCACCATCAGGCCACTCAGGAGGAAGGACCTACAGCACACAGCTACAAATCGCGGCAGGGCAGCACCGAGCCCTCCTTGAAGCCCATCTGGAGGAGTGGATGACGCAGGCACAGGGCTCTTAGAGTCGGCTCTGCCCTCCCAGCGGCTCCCACAGGTGCTCAGAACCAATGGCTGGCTCAACCCTCATTTGTGGGGCTTCCCCCAGCTGCTGTGCATCCCCTAAAGCCCCACTCACCCTTTGGGGCTCCTCCGGGAGGGAATCTGGCTGCCGTGCATCTGCCCGTGCATCCCCCGTGCCCTCCTCCACCTGCACGGCTGGAGACTCCTCCTCCGGACACCCTCCCAGCCCTGCCCGCCTGCTGGCTGCGGGCCCTGCCACTGCCCCACTTACCCTCCGTGAGCCCCGGCTGCCATCAGCGTCCCACTCTGCTGCCAGCCCCCCACTGGCCCTCGCTGCTCCGGGTCCCATCCAGCCCCCCCGGTCCTTGCTGTACCCCGGGCCCCGCCGGAGCCCCGCTTACCTTACCAGCACCGCCTCGCTGTGCCCGGCTCACCCTGCCAGCGCCCTCCCTGCGCCCCGGGCCCCGCGGGAGCTGGAGCAGCAGGTCGGGCTTTGTCTCCCGCAGAAAAGCTACCTAACTTACCTTTCCAGTCCGCCGCGCTCGGCACCCACGCCCGGAAAGCAAACACGGATGGAAAGCCGCGGTGCGGCCCGACGCCGCTGCCCCCCACCCGGCACACGTCCTGCGGCCGAGGGCGAGAGCTCGGCCTGGGTGGCACAGGCAGCTTTCCCGGCAATGGGGAATTAATCCTTGCCTGGAGGAGAGCGATGACTAAAAGGCAGGCAGCTGGTGGCACCTTGTGCCTGTTGTTTGGACAGGCCTTTCCCTTGGTTTACTGCACAGCAGAGAGGAGCAAAGTCGAAGGACCAATTGCTCGTGCTTTAATTTATCGCACGTGGAAAGGCAGCAAGGTAAGTCTGCCCTGGCTCTGAGCATCAGAGAGGTTTCCACGTCCTTTCCTCACCCACATCCTTTCCTCTGCTGCCCTGTGCCTGGTGGCACACACACAGCTAGGAAATGAAGGTGCTTAACTTGTGCCTGGCTTTTAGGTAGTAACACTCAGCTCTCTGGGTGGTATGCCACCGTGTCACCACAGAGGAAGATGCAATTTCCATCCAATTTGCTAATTCATGTGTGTTCTCCTCAAGCTGCTGGAGCTATGGACACCAGTTCTCTCCTGACACCAGTTTTATGTCAGGAGAGAATCCCTACTAGCAAACCAAGATTGACAATAATTAATTCCACATGCCTCTCTCAGCCTTCCTAGACAAAAAAAAAAGGAAGTGTAAAAGAGGAAAAATTTATAGCTCTGACAGATGCGAATCTTTGATTCTTGGAAGCACAGTTTGGAAAATTATTTTTAGATGAAGTTTCTTGTCAAGGGCAGCTGGAAGCCTTGCAGTGTTTCAATGTATTTTAAAAAAGAGTTTCATTTCTCATAATCCCTTTAAATGCTGTAAATAAGTCTTACTTCAGAGAAAAGAGTCCTTTCGAAATCCATTTTCTGCTTTTCTACTTCTAGGGGATTTTTTAGCAACAGAAATGGCCTAGCAGCTGCATCACCATGGGGCAGGCACAAGCTCTGCGCTGATTCTGCTGGATCAACTGGTCTTAGCACAATTCCTCCCTGCCCAGAATCCAAGACCTGGCTGTGCTGTCAAGTTCATAAGTGACAAAAATGTGTTAACAGCTCACTTAAAAATTTACTACTTGTTGTTGTTTATTACAAGAGGTAAAAACAAATGTGCTTTCCAAGCAAAAGGCAAAAGTTTGGCTATTAATCTTTACATCAGCTCATACAACTTAATCTGACACTTTCTGTAAATGGCAGAAACAACCCTGTGTAACCCCTCAAACCCACTGTCCCCATGTCTCCTAAGAGAGATGTTCACTGCAGGTGAGCAGCCTATGGATGTTCTGTTTCTCTGATGAGTTGGTAGCATGTAATCCATTGGCAGAAATTATTTTCTTACCACTGTTTTGGGTTCATGTCTTCCACTCTGACATCAGCTTTCATGAAATTTACAGAGCATCATTATCTGCCTCTGTTTAAAATCAGAGTGAAAGTAGAAAACAAATTCAGACTACATCCAGAAAGGAATGGACGCAAGGACAAAAGCAGCCATCTAGGACTCATTTCCTTAAAAAAGGCAAGAAAACCTTTCCCATTATGCCACTGTTAATTTTTCTACTAAGGCTTGTTATTTCAATTGAGGTGATTCTCACAGAGCAAGAAAGAAAACAGGTAAAATTTGATTTGACAATGTTTCTTTTATTCCCTCTGGACTGGGTGTTCCCCCTTTGCAGCAGCTACAGAGCTTGGCATGTGCTGCTACTCAGGACACATGTGCAGAGCCAAGCTCTTTCCCAAATAAATGACCCATCCAACAAGATAAAAGTAGCACTTCTCTCATGTTGAGGCAATTGCTCTCATCTCACCACTGTCTATATGGACTTGCAAACCTGTCCCACTAACAAAACCCACAAATGTTCTACACAGTAGAGAAAAATTCATGAAATTCCTCAGGACGTCCAAAACCACCACAAAGACATTCCAACATTTTCATTTCTAGTCCTTTTAAATAGGTGGTGATGAGTCATGGACTCAAGATCATTTCCTTGAATCCAGATGGCACAACTTCACCACACTTGGCAACTTCGGATCACTTCTCGGAGAGCCTGTATTCCTTCCATGGTTTTGTCCTTTAAAGCCATGGCCAGGAGAACAGGTTTGTTCCCAGCTTCCTGCGACACGAATGCCACCAGGTTTTTGGCACAAACATGAACGAGGGGCTGAAAAGCAAAGGGATACAGATGTATATTCCTCCAGATGGGTGAGCCCTCCCTCAGGAGTAGAGAGGAAGAGTCCTGGAGTGACGTGGAGAACCTGTGGATCCTGGACTCAGACTGAGCTTGATGTTTGCTGAGCAGCTCCAACATGGCCAGCAAAGGCAAGCCATGGGACAGGGAACTTTAGAAAGCACCTTCTCAACCAGCTTAAAAGACAAGAGTTTAGTCCCATGAGTGTGCCAGCCACCCACATCACCCTGAAACGGTGCTGGAGCTGCACTTGAATGGAGTTCAGCACTGTCTGGAAATCTTGGAAACTCAGTACAGAGAAGCTTTCCTTCCATAATCCTCCCACCTGAACTATGGCAACAGTGTTAGATGATATGAAATGCTGTGGATCCAAATGCCTCTATTTCCTTCACAGCCAGGTTTCTAAAGAAGATTTTTTGTATAAAAACTTGTTCTGAAGAGGGCATGTTCCACTGACAAGCTCTGAAAAAAAGCTGCTATTTTTGTAATTCCTAGAGACCCCCAAATGGTGTTATATACACAATTTTTGTATGCTTGGTGTTACAGACATGTTCCTTTTTATTTTAATAGAACAATGAAAACCAGAAATAAGTAGTGAGGCTGAAGGAGGCAAAAAAAAAAAAACATACAACCTTTTCCATGAGGTTTCTTTAACAAGAATAGATCAGAACAGCATTGACTATTTCACTTGGATGGCACCAACAATGACATCTTGTCCAACTGCCTGACCAACTCAGAGCTGACCAGGTTAAAACATTATTCAGGGGATTGTCCAAGTGGCTCTTAAACACTGACAGGCTCAGAGCACCAACCACCTCAAGCGTGTTCCTGTGTCTGACCACCCTCTTGGTGAAGAGGTATTTTCTAATTTCCAGTCTCAGCCTCACTCAGCTTGTCTAGGTTTTAGTTACACCCATAGTTGTGTATCTGTCAGAAGGACGAGTTTGATTTTAGCTGCTGTTTGGAAATGTGCAACATCCAAAGAAGGATGTTAACAGTGACAAGCAGGAAAGGAGCAAACCAGTGAAAGTCTTTTCTTGAAATTTAGATCAGCTAAGTTAAAATTATTTAAAAATAGAATGGGACAAAGTAAACATAGCACTTCTCATTTCCAAATAAAACACAAAATAAGCTTAGGGGTGGAGATGGTCAGCATTAGCAGATATCAAAGCGGAGGAAGGAAAGTATCTCCCATCCAAAAAGGGAAGGCTATTGCTCAAGAGAAAGAACTCCACAAGGGGAAGTCATGGATAGAATCAGGAACTTGTCTGCTACAGCTTTTTTAGTTAAAGCTAGCAAGTAATATGTGATAGCTTCAACCCTGATGGAAAACCTCATAATCTTGTAGCTCTGTAACTTTCTTTTTTAATGTTTGACCAGTTGATGCCTTGTGAAACGCATTTGCTTCTGCTTTCTCTCTAGCTTTGTGAAATGGTCGATTAAAAACCTCATTTTGTTGAAGCAAAACAAATTAAACTTTATCAAAGGAAGGCACTGGCAGGCACACTTGGGAGTGGGCAACTAAAGTCCATTATGGGGCTGGCATAGACGGGGGAGGATGGGGGTGGGAAAACTGACCTGAAAAGGAAAACAAACTGACTGGAACAGAAACCCAAAAAGGTTATCAATGGCTGCATATTTTATCTTGCAACCCTTAAATCAACAGAGCTTTATCAAACTTTCCATAAACATGCAGAAGCAATCCATATCCTGTGGGACACAAAACAGCAGATCGCCAAACCACTCACGGTTAGTTAAACTTTTATGTCCAAGAGCAGACGAGCGCACATACTTTTCTGATGAGCCCCTCTTTCCTCATTTTAAAATTAATCTTATCACTATTCAAACACTGCTTAACTGCTGTGATTCATCAACTCCCTGGCAACTTGCACAGCCCCACCTACCACATTTCCCCCTTATCCTTGCTGCCTCTGCGCTTCGCATCCGCCCTCACCTCACCTCATCCTTGCCCAGCAGCACCTTCGTGGTGAGCGAGGGCCTGCCCACGTTGTCGCCGATGGTGTTGGGGTCCACGTAGACGATGGTGCCCATCTTGCCGTACTGTGTGACCACCACGAGGACCGAGTTGGAGAAGGCCGTGCACACCACCTCGGTCGGCACCCCGTGCACCACCTCCTCCCGCTGCTTGGACGTCACGATGGGACCCGCTTCCATCGCTGCCGAAAAAGAACAAAACGACAACAACACTGTAACATTATATTAAAAACACGCGCTACGGGCTACAAAAAGACCGAATCCCTCCCACAATCGGAAATACCCACGGTTGAATTAATTTCAGCGCAAACCCGCATCCCTGACTGGGGCGGACTCTGCAGCCCCTCAGCGATGGCATCACTGCCCCCGCATGGCCCCGCTGCCTCTGACAGGAACCCTAATAACAAATGTAGCTGCTACCGAGGGGAAACCTCGAGCCCTGCTTCCCACCCCGTCTCCACCAGGCTTTTCCTGAGAGAGATATGAAGACAGGGACACAGCCACCCCCATCCCGCCGGGCCGCGGCCCTCACCGCCCCTACCCTTGCCAGCCCCGCCGCTCCGCCGCTCTCCGCCCAGGCCCGCCCCGCCGTGGCGGAAGCGGTGCCTCTCTTTTCCTTTCCTTTCCTTCCTCCCTCCCTCCCGCAGCCGGCGGGGGGCGATGGCGCGGGGCAGCCGCTGCCCTCACGGCCTGTCCCCTCCCCTTCCCTCAGCGCCGCCGCCATTACCCGCTGCGCTCGCGCGCGGCACGGCGCCATCTCCGGCCCCCCCCGCGCTCCCCTCACGGGCGGAGCTGTCGCGCCCGGTCTCTTCTCCCGGGGATAAACCCTTTCTCCGGGGATAAACCCCTTCTCCGGGGATAAACCCCTTCTCCCTGCTATGAACCCCCTCGCCCTGTCCGGTCCCCCGCCCGGTTTCTCCCCGTTTGACGCCGGGAGGTGGGGAGGAGTCACAGGGCAGGACCCCTCTGCGGCATGAGGGGTGGCCTGTGAGGGGACAGGCGACCCTGGCGGCCCTAGCAGGGCTGTGGATATTGTGTTTCTTTTTCCTTCCGTTTCCCCATGGGATACAATCGCTCCCACTATTGCGTGATGTTAGGCCACGCTATAAGATCCCGAGCGTGCTTTCCCATGTAAATAAAAGTGACTTATAAAGGGGGCTTGTGTTAAAGGGCGACTTTTTACATAGGCAAAAGAAATAAGACAAGGTGGATGCTTTTAACCGAAAAGGGAAGAAATTCAGGTTGGCTGTTCGGAAGAACTCCCCTGTGAGGGAAGTGAGGCCCTGGCACAGGTTCCCCAGAGAAGCTGTGGCTGCCCCATCCCTGGAAGTGTCCAAGGCCAGGGCTTGGAGCAGCCTGGGACAGTGGAAGATGTCCCTGCCATGGCAGGGTGAAATTATGTGATCTTTAAGGTCCTTTCCAACCCAAACCATTCTGTGATTCTATGAAAACAAGACTGGTTTTGGTCATGGAAGTGGCCTGGCCATTAGCCAAGTGAGCATGCCTGATGGAGCTTTACTGGGTGATAAAATAAAGACATCTGTGTGAGGAGACTGAAACCAAATCTGTGTCCCAGGTGCGAACATTCGTTTCTATTAATGAGACCAAATTGATACAGTGCTAATTTTTTCCTTCGAAATACTGGTACTCATGAATAAAAAATTCGTATTCTAATTTATACAAAGCCCTGAAAATTTCGCATAAGTTTGCAACCTCCCAGACTCCTGCAATTACTGCATCTAAAATACAGTCGAAACCTGCAATCTCATGTTTTAGCTCTCCTTTACCAGCATCCTCACCACATCCCAAATGTCCTGGCCATGGGTACAGCAATACTACCTGACCTGTGGGTTATCTGTTCAGGTAACATCTCTGAAGAACCTCATGAATATACTTCATTTGTTTCGCATTAAAAGTTTTACCAAAACTTGATTACAGGAGGAGCACATAGACTTTGTGCTGAGAATACTTTAAGGCACCATTAGAGAGCAGCAGAGGTCCATGGAAAAGCTTTTAATTTTGCAGGTTATTTTTGTGGTTAATTCAAACAGACTCAATACCTTTTTGGTACTCTTTGCAGTCTGGCAAATAGTCTGTTTTCCAGCACTGAATAAACAGCATTCCTCTTTCTTCCTTACCACATTCACTCGAGGCTTTGCCTGTTTGACAGAGATAATAGCAGCTATTGTCAGTAAAACCTCCTGACTTTTGAAGAAGTTTATTCCTGCCTTCTCCAGAGAGTAACTTCACCTCAGGACACAAAGAACTGGATTCTTCCTGCCATCCTTGCCAGACTTTATTTTTTACATGAGAGGAGAACAAAGGGAGTCCACTGTAGTTCAGATTTACATGGAAACACCATTCTTTGCTGTTTTGCATTAGTTTGGGACAAAAAAAGTTGTCTTTCACAGTTTCAGTCAATTGGATGTATCACATTGGCATGTAGCTGAGGTGGGATATAGTAAGCTGAAGTAACTGAGCACTGAATCCTCACCACTGAAAGTGAAGACATTAAAGAAATGAACTAAGAAGACTCCTGTTGTCTGAGTGACTGAGAGAGGGGATGGGGATTTGAGAACACACACCAGGACAGGTAATGGGACCTTTCCTGAGGGGGTCTGTCTGCCTGTCATCTGCTTCCCAGTATTTCTGGCTGAGAAGTGTCTGTATCCATACTCACACTCCTGGTTTCTATAACACTTTCCCTCCATAGATCCCTGATCACATTGCAAACATTATTACCTTTAGCTTCATAAACTGTCTTTCATCATAACAGATTGTTAATATAACCCATTTCATGGTTTGAGGGAAATAAAGAATCGAGACTGGCAGCAGTTTCAGAACCATCAAATCCTCAGCTGGAGATTTCACAGGATTTCAAGATCCCTTCTTCCATTCCCATGCACTTGCTGCCGAAGAAACATAAGTCATGCATGTCACTATCTCAATTGTAAGAGAAAATCAATGATAGTGCAACCCCATACTTTGACAAGCAAAACTACTCCTAATAGTGCAGCTTAACACCTTTATTATTATTTATTCAAGCAGTTTCGTACTGCTTTTCTTTTTAAGCTGCTTAAGTGCCTCTGTGTGTGTAGACTGGAAGGACGCTGCTTTTATATTAGTCTTTGCATTTATCTGAACTGATTTTATAAGAACAAATGTGTAAGATCCACAGAGCATCAGAAATGTTTCCCACTACTCTCAAACATAGACTCACTGTGTTTCAGGACTCTCCCATTAATAATCTCTGCTCTGGGGAGTGCCTCACTATCAAAATGCTGGGTTGGTTTATTAGTTTACAGGTTATTACTTCTCCAGTTTAGATTTCTCTCTTGTATCTTTTATGATGCAGAATATAGACTGTGAGCTGGAACCTCTGGTGCAGCTGGACTCTGGGCTGCGCAGCCAAGGAGAGAGGAAAGGAATTAGTTTGCTCCCTGATGCAGGAGCTGCTTGGGAATTATTCTGACCCTTGTTATAAATCAGGTACATGGAGTGGAGCTGCTTGTGAGTACATTCCTCAGGCCAGACAGTATCAGAACGCTCCTCTTCCTCTTATTACTGTCACAGCAAGGTCGGGGATGTGGGTGGTGCAGGGTTGTGTGAGTGCTCTCTTTATGGGGCCATTGTAAAAGGAGTAGAAGAAACGTCAGAAATTCACCTCCTGGATTTCTCCTTTCAAGCCATCCTCACTGCATTTAATTAGTCAGGAAGAGACTGTGTTCAGAAAATAATAGTGAATCGAGGCCCTGGGGGAAGCAAGGAGAGGAACACACTCGGGGCTGTTTAGCCCCAGCAGTCTCCCTGGCAGGCTCTCTGCAGTCAGCAGAGAGAGGCTTTGGCCTTTGGTGCAGAGTGGAAACACAGCTTTGAACCCGACTGTCCTCAGTCAGGAGTCACCCCTGCTGTACCTGAAGTTGGTTGTTTATCTCTGGGTTTCTAGAGCTCCTCCTGACATAGGTATGAGCCTGCCTAACATGACCACAACCCAGCTGCTTCTGCACATGAGCAGAAATGGGACATCAGGTGTGCAGGGGAGCCTGAGGCTGGAGTGTGAGCTGCTGAGGAGTTCAGATGTGTCCAGGATTAGGTGATACCTGAACAGCATCTCAGACTTAAAGCTCTGAGGCTCTCAGTTTACGTCCTCATATTTTGAAGGAGGATGAGGGGATTCTGGCTCTTTTGTGCATTGGCCCCTTTTCTGTGTTCCCTAGGATAAAAAGATTATCAGTTCTTATTCTGAGAGACAGTTCTAAGAGGTTTGCTTTGTTCTGAAGTTGTCCCCATGGCTCTTATTGTATGAAACATCTCTTATTTCATTGATTGTGTGAGTGGAAGGCTCAGCCAATCCATCAGGCATTGCAGAACCACTCCAACCTGTTTTGTTCTTGATGAAACCATTTTATTTTTTCCCAGTGTAGAATTCAACCAGCAAAAAACATAGTCTTTGAAGAAAAAACAAACATAACACTTAAACCCAAATTTTCCCTTTCTGAGTGAGCTGCACTCAGCTGCACATCTGAAATCGAAGTGCTGGATGTGCTTACATGCCTGAGACTGTCAGGTCATGCTATTGTTTTGGTTTCTTGCACTTGCAGCTTAGTAAGGAAGCAATATGGGAATGTTCATTAATGTTTGTGTCAATAGTAACAGCCCACATATGAGCACTAGCAGATTTTCCTGAGAAAGCTCAATGCACAGGGTAGGATTTAAAAACATGGCAGTAAGCCAGCATGCCCTGGCTGGGCCTGGAAACATCTAGGTAGCAATTTGACTGGTGCTCTGTGGAAGTTTTTTTTAGTCAGATTTAGCGACCTATAAATAGAGGAGTACTCCAGCCCTTGTAGGACTTTTTTACGCTGTGTCATTGGTGTTTTCTGAGCTGCTCTGCAGGCTGGGGGAGGAGGATTAAAGATCCATGGGGCTAGGGGGAGAAAGGAGCAACCTTGGTGCTGGGGGACAATTTTGGGAAAGGGCTTATGCTGAGATTGCACGGCTGCACAGCCTGGCAAGTGAAGCAAGTCACACCTAAAGTAAGAGTTTGCTGAAAACAATTTCTGGGGTGTATGATCTCTACAGCCGTAGTTTTCACATATTCAGTACCCTTAAAACCAGCACATCTTAAATTTCTTTGCAAAAATTTCTCCAGAAATTATTTCAGCAACCACTGAAATGAAAATGACAGTCTGAAAATGTGTGAGATACTCCTCCAGAAACACTCCAGACTACCTAAGAGAGCTAAAAGAGCTCCAGCTACCTAAAAGAGTCAGGATTACATCATGCAGTCAACCTGGTGCTGTCTGATGATAATTTTATCCTTGATATTTATCATGAGATAACAGCTGGCTGTTCTGGGCATGGTAGGCGGGGGGTATGGAACAGACAGAGTCATCATGAGGCAAGATTGAGTTTGAGTACTGTTTACATAATTTTCATTTGTCAAATAACAGTCCTGCATAGATCACAACCATGACAGTGCCTGTGGATGGTATCATCCATCAGCAGATCTGCTCTGTGAGCAGCAGAAGCTTTGTATTGCTGCAATGGCCAAAGGAATGATTTCCACAGGTCAGTAAAGACAGCAGTAATTGACTTAAAGCCCACTATAGTTTATGTAGGAGATTTTCAGGTGCTTGTGGCGGGCCTGTCAGATGGAAGACAACATGAAAATGGAATGGATTGTAAAAATTGCTGTGGTATAGCTTCTAAGAGTAAAACTCATACGCTTCTGTTCCTGAGAAGTAGGAAAGCATAGAAAATAACTCCATGGTTCTTGCAGAAGTAACGAGAATGTCAGAGTATTAGTATGATGCTAATAGTATAGTCAGTCCTATAAATCACTTAATTGTGACAGCAAATTAAATAGTGGTGTTGTCCAGAATTCACCCACAGTTAAAATGATCTATCTTGATGAGACAAATGCTTTCTGTGCTGCCAGTAATAAATTAGCTCCTCTTTCAAGTGAGAAAACAATTAAAAACTTGGTTGAAAAGGGCATACTTTCTCTGTGGCCACTGATCCCTCAAACTCTGGAAATAATAAAGTGGTTCTAATAGTTGTTCATTGTTACACAGTTGAAAGAGGAAAAATCCATTGCCTCATTATGTTCAAGACAGTTATGAAATTACATTTGGAATATTTGAAAATGTAAGAGGCATCTAATCAAATGGTTTCAACTTTGACAATGTGTCATCATTTGCAGTTCATAATGCTGGTGTTAACTTTTGGAGATATCAGTCAGTGCACACAGTGGAAAATGAGAATAAATATTTACCTTGCATTTATATACTGCATAAATAACAGCAAAGTACACAGTAGACGAGTCATGATTCCATTTTGAGGGTTGTGTAACAAAAGTTTCAGAATTGTAGGAGGTATTAATTTTGCAACACTTAAATATGTGGAAGCGTTCAGGCAGTTCTCAACAAAACGAGGAACAATGTCTTGCAATGAAACAATACCAAAATGATTTCTGGGTATTATTAATTACTTCTGAATATTAGGTGAACATTGGCCTCATCTGATTTTTTTTAAGTTCTTTATAGGTGTCAAAGATATTGAAGATGGTGGAAATGCCTGGTGTCTGAATGTCTCGTGATACATTAAATTTGTTCACCATCTAGTCAAAATTATCATCCTCTCTGGTGCTTAAGTTTAGCACACAGAACTGAAGTTTTGCACTAAGCCACAGTGAAGAACCCAGGTCAGACTTGCATAAAGACATTCCATGGTGAGGCAGAGAATGCAGGCAGGTATCCTTTAGTGGGCTGTAGAGACTCTCAGATTTCTGTCTTCATCTGCCTGTACTAAGCAGACTCACTGAAAAGGTGTGAGATTTTGGGAAACTCGGAACTCTGTTGAAGGATTTACCTAGGACAGAAGATTGGAAACACATTTATGAAGAATATTGTGATTTGAAAGATTTTGTGAGGCATGTGCATGTACTGCAGGAATTTGTTTTGAGAAGAGTTTCTAATACTGGTTATCTCCATTTCAGAAAACTTTCAGAGTTTACTACATTTCCTTCTGTGTCTAGAGAGTAATCAAATAAATAGTTCCTCTTGGAAGCAGATTTACTATTTCAAAGCCCTGCAAAATATTGAGTCAGTTAAAGTTGAAGTTCAAAGTTAATTTTAACTGACCACATAAATTCTTTTATGAATCAACATAAAAATAAAGAAGTACTGAAATTGTCTGTTAGTACCATTCTAAGTAATGAACTGAAGTTTGTGATAATTTAATTGTGCTTTTGATGGACTGTACAAATGTACTCTTAGGAGAAAATACAATTATATACTGGAGAAAATGGCATTAAAATGGAGTATTGTCCCTTATTTCATAGGTGCTTATCTCCTGTTTCTGCAAAAGAAACATGATAATTAAGAAAAGCAGATATGCTATCAAACTTTTAAGTTTCATCTTGGAAATGAGTTTGGAATATTCCATGAGGAATATTCAGTCTCCATGTCTCAGTAAAAAATGCTCTGCCTAAATCCTTCTTGCTCTGCATTTGCAATTCATCTTCTGGATCTTTGGGTGACTCTAGGCTGAGCTCATGTTTTTGTTCTCAACTTCATGTGAACTTCTTTTTCTAACCCTTTCAAGAGCATTTTGGAATTAGTTTGCCCTGAAACCCTGAGATCTGAGAACACTGGAGGATTAGGTTTAAACTTGTTAAACTGAATTAACACTCCTGCCACACGATTCTGGCCTGTGCCAGTCCTTCTAATCTTGTTCAGAGTTTAGGATAATTTGTTTAGTAGGCCTGATCAGCTGGAGGTTAATTCAATTGGACTTTGGCTATTTATTCATGCCCGGATTTGCTAAGTGTCACAGCAGATACATGAGGTCTCTGTTACAGTTATGAGATGGCTTCATTAGTGTGACGGAGAGTCCATCGGGGTGACTTCCTTTCCTCAGTGCAATAACTGGCTGTCAAGGCTCTCTCCAGTGGAAAAAACTCCTTATGTAACATCTCCCTTTCATTTGTGTCACAAGTGTATTGATTACAACTTAAAAGGCACCTCTCTGTTCTGATTGCTGGGATTGCCGATTAACTTTCTCTGAGATGCCAGTAGTATTCCAGCTCTACATTTTCAACTGATACCAGAATTCAAAGAAAAGCACCTAGGTGTTTTAAAAGCCATTTATTATTAATTTTGTGTTTTTGTGAAGGATTTTGGTCCTTCTCATTTCAAGGTCCACTTTCCTCCTGACAGAGGTGTTGCCAGTGCTGGAAGGTGGTCAGTCTTGTGCTGTCCAGAACCAACTACCCAGAAATGAACGACAAAAAGGAAGAAGGAAATTCTGTCCTACTGAAACCTCTGGAGGAATTTAGGTTGGCAGAAGGTTGTTACTCAAACTGGAATGTGGCCAGGACACCAGGATTAATGTTAGCACAAAATGCCATTTGATTGCAAGTGTTCGGATAACCTTGGATGAAAGTTTTAACTGAAAAGAGGCTCTTGTAACAGAAAAGGGCTCCCTGATGTTGACTGTGACTTTGGTTCAGGGTTGACTCAGAGAATTTTTGCTCTTTGGTTCAGCAGTTTTTGTATGGGACAGCTCTTGAATGGTAACAGATCTCCCTTACACAGCCTGCAGCACAGCAAATTATTTCCCAGAGAGAATTCTGTGCCATAGACTGATGTTTCTTTTTGGAGATGTTTCCTGATACATCATGCAAACAGGACAAATAGGAGCTTCACAGGAGACTTGCTAGGGGAAGGTCCTAAAGATTAGAAGGCAGGACAAATGTTCAGTGTTGAGAAGGCACTGTGACAAACCGAGCTTCTGCAGCCACATAAATGTGGAGTAGCTATTTGTTCATGGGGTTGCTCCTGAGGAAGTGAGACCATCATTTTCCCCATTCTAATTTTATTGTCCTCTCTGGTTGTTTCTGCTGTCAGTCCTCTAATACATGTTATGGCTTAGGCTGGCAAAACCAGGTAGTTTCCAGCTGAAGCTTTGGTGATAAAGAGCAGTATTAATCAAAATTTTTCCTCTTTCTCTCTTTTTTTTTCAATTAAATTGTAAATGTCTGCTGAGGAACAACCATTAGCTTCCAGGGAGTGAGCAGTGTTCCCACATGCTTGGCCATCTTTAGAAAACCCTGTCACAGTTACAGACCATGAAATACGGTTTCCAACAGAACAATGTTCCCCAAACCAGCTGGGACCAGCATTACAACTCAGCATTCTGTGCAGAAGTTTATTTGCTGTTGACTTGGAAGCCACGATAGAGCTTTGGAGAGGCGTTTCTGCTTTTCTACACAACATTGCATCATGGATTCCTCAGCATCAGCTCCCACAGAGAAGCTGGAGACAGCAGGACTGATGTGTCTATAGCCATCCTTGTCCCCAGACCTGCTGTGCCCCTGCACTGCTCCAGGGAGGATGTTGAGGCAACTTGCCATAAATTCTGAAGGGGGTTGTATCTGAACCAGTGTGTGCTCCCAAGGGACTGTATCCCTGTCTGGAGGAGAAAGAGAAGTGTGAGCTCCATCTCTGGGCGCTGTCCTGACACTACAGCTCCTTCTGTACAGTAATGCAGGAGCTCCATGCAAGGGGAGCAATCCTTACAGGGCTGTGTGTCAGCTGCATGTGTGGATAAGCTCTATGTGAACATGAAATTTGCTTTGCTGTTTGTTTCTTATGGAAAAACACATTACTGCTATTACTGTTATGTGGTATGAATGTGACCTGAGCTTTTTAAAGTGGAGCTATTTTCCATTCTACGCAATCTCCAGTGATGTTTTCCCTTGTTTTCTAAGAGAAGACACTGATTTTCCCTTTTCCTCCAGCTCGGTCTTTCCATTCTTTCCTGCAGCACTGAGGACTTGTATATGAGCCAAGATATGATTCCTCTAAGAATATACTTAATTTAATATTCCTTTTCCCAGACTTCATTATTTTTCATTTATAGGTTAACCAGCACCTGAGATGCTCAGTGCTTTCCCTAACTTTGTTTTGACTAGTTAAACTTTTAAATTAAACATTTTTATTTCCCTCTCCTTCAGTTTGAGGGTTATTGTATAATTCTGCATTTTAAAAAACCCAGAAAATAGAGAAGTAATCACAGATACATTTTGCTGAGAAGAGATAGATGACATAAAGGATTGAACATTCCATCCCACAGATATCCTTGCCTCTGACAAAACAGGCCAAACTCATTCTTTACGTGTCTCCACCAGGGATGAGCAAGCCTCAGGGGCTGTAAGGAAGATCACGTGCTGACTTTTTGTTTCATTGAGTCCCTGGAAGATCGAATATGTGCTTGATATGCAAGAGTAGGCTGAAATCTGCAATCAGCTCCACGAGTGCAATTGAACCTGAGTCAGGAGAAGTGACACCTGCATGATGAGGAAGGGCATTCATTCTGCTCTGTTCAGGTCTGTACCAGCTACTGGTGTGGACAGAGTTCAGTGAGTACTATCTTGGGCAGAGACAATCATGCTCCAATGATCATCTCCTGTATATATTTTTATGATGTGCTGGACATTTCAATGCTCTGCTGATAAGTGCATGAGCACACCCCCTCTTATCTACATATCTGCTCTGTGCATGCACAGCAGCAAACAGCAGCACATTGAACTCACCAATATGAATGGAGCAAAATGTGTTGTGTGACCTTCATGTGGGGCTGCCTTTCCTTCTGGAAGATCACTCCTGTCTTGGGGACATCAGTGTCAGTCCAACGAGTCCCTGTTATGGCAGGCAAATGTGATACAGATGTGCAGGGTCTGGGGTGCTGTGCATCTCACACACCCGCTCCCCACGCCCAACATTAATAACAAGAATTGGTACAAAAGACTAAAAGTCTCAAAGACAGCACATGAAGAGAAAAGGAGAGACCAATGCATGTCACCACTGCCTTAGAAGGAAGCATAAGAGGAGAAAATTCCTAGGTGATCTTTTCATGTTATCACCAGGAATAATCCTTTTGGGAGTGGTGCAATGAAGAGCTTTTGAGAAAATGTTGTTAAAGGAATTTTTGTTGGAAATGTTATTTCGACACATCAGGCCATATTGTTTTGATCACTCCCACTTCAAAAGTAACTTTTAGGTTACAGCGTTCTGCTTTGATGATTTTTCAAACAAAGTTGCAGTCATTTCACTTGGTGTCGATTTTTCTATCCACATTTTATCTTACATGGGAAAAGTGAGAAAAAGAAAACATTTGATTGACCCAAACTACCTGCAGGACTTGCTGTTTTTGTGGAAACCTTTAAAATATTTCTTCCTTTTCTCCTATTTGAGTGAAAAATGTTAGGATGTCTCATATTTTGGAGAAAGGACAACACACTGCAAAGTAGGAAACACCGAGTGTTTCTTCATACTTTGAGGAATTCTTACCCAAATCTCCTGTGTATACATACATAGAATCAGTTACTGAAAGCAAGAGAACAAAACTACAATGAAAGTAAGCAAGATCCTCCAGAGAGAGGGGTGCAAAATATGTATCCAATAAAACTTTTCTGATGATATCCATAAATACAGAACTGAAGTGCTGGCCCTGCTGTCCTCTCCAGTACCATTCCACCAGAAATCTGTAGCTCACATCCTGAGTCATCCCCAAGGAGAGCAATAGATGTTATACACTGGAAATAGTTTAATTTCTAACTGGCTCGAGCACAGTTCATCCCTCTTTCATCAGGCGAGAGGAAGATGAAGAATTTTAATATCTCCTGGTGAGATCATGGGACCTCTGAGTCTCTAGGCTTATTCAATGCAGGCAGTGCATTTTGCCAGTTCCATGAAGGAAACTGCAGGTGTGGGAGAAGCTGGGCTCCCAGACTCCCCTGCAAGGGCAGGAGAGTGATGATGCTTGTGTAGAAAGTTGGACTTTTCTTTTTGCTCTGTGCAGGACCATGAGATCTCTGTTTTCAGATGAGGGAGACTCTTTTTTAGGCTCATGAGTTTATAGCAAGGTACTTTAATGGCTTTATTTCCAGAGGTAGGGATGATGGATTGCCACTTGAATAAACAGGTCTCTAGGCAGATGTGTTTGGTGGGAACTTTGGAACACATCCAACCCCCTCTACAGTAGAGTCCAAGGGCAAGAAAGATCTTTCAGACATTCTTAGCTGTGAGGGGAGCTTTGCTTTGAACGTAAACAAGAAATACATTCTCAGAGCACTTGGAATCCACAAGTGAAAAGGGAAAAAGAAATGAGGAAATCAAATGGTTGAATTACTAACTCATCAGAGCCAGTTGGGATTGTGGTAATACAAACTACATTATATTGTCAATTTGTATTGTACATTGGGAACCACAACAATCACGTTATTTTGAAATTAAGAATAACCTGGAGGGGGAAAATAAACTAACAGTATACCACATAGCTGAGAAGGAGAGAGAATTTGTACTTGGCAATAATCAATACTCATGTATGTCTTCTAATTGAGTCAGCCCAGTCTTCCTCTGGGATGTGACAGTGGCAACTGAACTCTTCTTCCCGTGTGACGGATTTGGTTGTGCTGCAACTGTAAATGGAGAGTGCACCAAAAATGCCTTTGGTTTGTCCTCAGCATCTGGGTACCAGCTGTGCTGGGTCCCAAATATCAACCAGCCCAGGGGCACTGATGGTGTCTTGCCTGGGACAATTGGGGGTCACAACCAAGGACTTATCACCCATATATCTCTTCATGTCCCCAGCATTCAGCTGCAATCATGTAGAACAAGCATCTTCTAAATAATCAAATGATCAGTTCTGGTGGCTTTCTCAACAATTTGATCCTTGTCCTGTCTCCTAAAATATTGTAAAAATAATCTGCTGCCAGAGGCACTGAGTGGGTTGGTTGATCAGCCTGACCCAGTGCTTGGAGATCCGGAGCTGAAGTGTGTATTGTTCCTTTGGAATCTGAGGTCTTTGCTTATGCGTGCAGATCTGCAGTGGTTGTTGGATTCATGATGGAAATAATTGCAAGGACCCAGGGCTGTCATCTGGCGTGTGGCCAGGGCAGACCCCAGGCACCCTTTTCTTACATCTCCATTTCTTGGCACTTCCTAACTTGTATTACTTCCTCTGCCCCTCTGCTGGCTGGAGGCACATCCAGTTCAAGTGAAAGGCTTCCCTTTTCCCTCTTGAAATTGCTGCTTGTGTTGCCTACTCAAGCTCTTCACTTGGTTTGCACTGGGGGATGAGTCAAAGCCCTGGCCTATTCATATTTCACATCATGTGCACGTTAATTGGTGCTTTACAACCCAGGAACTTCCTAAGGAAGCACAGAGTTGGTCTCTTAACAATTTTACTACAAACACATTTCGCCCCCTTCCTTTTCCCTCTTTGTCATAGATAAGATGCTTTTTTTTCTGGACATGAATCCATTGCCTGAGGTTTCTCAAATCTCTGCTCTGGGACGGTGAATTCTTATCTCTGAGGCAAAGTGGGAAAGGAAAAGTAGTACATGAGGGGAACTGTGACTCATGCAGAAATTGAAATGATGAAGCAGATGCTGCTATTACAAAGACCCAGAGGTGTTCAAAGACCTACTGGTGGAAAGGCAAAAGCCTGGGCTTTTCAGTCCTGAAAGCTTCTGCATTTTGAAGCTTTGAGCACCAGATGAGGGTTGCAGACTCGGGAGTGCTCTGCTTGCCTGCTAAGTCCTTTCCATGTCAGCAGCAGTGCAGCGGAGCCGAGAGCTCGACTGAAGGCAGCGCACAGCCGATTTAAGATCTGATTTAAGCCTAATCAATAGAAGATCTGTTAAAACTTGAAATGGTGCTGCTTTCTTCTCTGCAACAGAAACTTTAATTTACTTTTTTTTCCTCTGAAGGGGCTGAATCTGAATGAAAGGAAATAAGGAGAAAACATGCCTGATTTTTCTGTTTCAATGAATGAGCTGAAGGAGGCACCTATGTGTCTGTCATCCTGAAAAGCTCCTTGTTTAGATGGAGCCTTAATGGATTTTTCAAAAGACTCTTTGAGTGCCTCGCCCAGCTCTATTGGAAACAGTTCTGTTTTGAAGCTGGCACCTTGCCATGTTCTATTTATATTCAATATTGCCTTCAGAAATAGCATCACTTCTATCTTTTCCCAATATTCAGGGCAGTGTTAGTACATGGTATGATGAGCTGGCCTTGCCTCCCCTGTGCTAGGGAAAATGCTTCAGGGCAACCCAGACAAGCTCCTCTCCTCAAGGGCTGGGTAAAATTCTCAAATTCCTTTGCCACACAGATAGCATTTTAGCCATCACAGAATGGAGAAAAGACCTGTAGACTAACAGGAAAGAAAAGTTTACAGCTCTTGACATGGAGACTCCCCAGCATCCCAAAGTTATCTGCTCCAGACCCTGTAAACATCCTCCGTGTCTAACCTGATTTGCTCTCACTGCAGTTTGAACCTGTGTCATCTTGTCCTGTGTGCTGTGCAGGACAGACTGTTCCCTTCCTCAGAAAGTTATCTTTTAAAGACCTTAAGGACTGAATAGTTAAGCTGAGAGGGAGACAAGGTTAACATCTCTTCTCTGCTATTTGTTAAGCTATGCAAGGAGAGGAGCCATTCCTCATTTGGAGCTGCAGGAGAGACCATTACCCTGTAACTGCCATTATCCCAGCTCCTTTCTGGAAGAAAAGCCATGCCTCTGTTCATTCCCACCCTGCATGTGAGCAGTTTGTGCCTCCTGCTGAAATGCAGTGAGTGGATGTTGTCCTCTGTTTGCATTTCACCTCAGCGTTTGGGGCTGTTTCCTCCAACTTGTCTAAATCATTTTGAATTCTAACTTTGTCCCCAAAGTGTCCTTGCCATCCCTCTCCAATCACTCTTGTCTGCATGCATAATAACCCTGCTCCTTCTCCCTGACTGTTTCTTCCATGCAAACAAAATGGAGCAAGCACAGAGGATGTGCAGCCCAGCTGTCCAGCACTCTGGGAACCATTGGATGCAGCAGATCTGCAGGGATCTGCCATCCCATTTAGTGCATGCCTGGGGCCATGGTCCTTTCACTGCATGCTTGGTGGTTTCAGGAGCACTAAAACAACGGGGCAGAGCCTTGTCACCCCACAATTTGGTTGTGATGCAGCATCATTACATCAAGTGGCTGTGGAGGTGGCAAGGCAAGCAGAGGGCCCTTCCCCAGGGACACCTCCCCTCCTCTGTAGCAGTTGGCTGCAGGATGAGTAAGGTGCCCAGTCATGTTGTGACTCCCAAGAAATCCATTATCAAAAGCCTTTTTTCCCTTTGAAGTATCCTCAACTCGATGAGCATGCAGCCTTATCTCTCCCTGTGCCAAATTCTCCTTAATGAGGTTTATCCAGCTTTGCCAGCATGGCTTAACATTGTCCATCCAGTCCGGCCAGAAAGGATCCTTTATTTTGCTAACATAATTAAAAGCAATAAGCGGCCCATGGTGTGCAGTGATAATGGTATTGAGACTGTAATGCCCCATAGACAGAGCTTAGGATTTAGAGAAAGTTTCATTCTGTGTGCAACGTTAGCAATTTCCCCAGCTCACTTCCTGAACAATTTCTCTTTCTATTTTGCATCCTATACTGGAATTTTGCCTCATGCAGTTTACATTAAAAATGCATTATACATGTGTTGAAAACATTGAGTTCTATGTTGCTGGCAAGGAAGGATGCTGCTGTGTTTAAGAAGCACTCTCTTATATTATTATCACTTCTGTTTAATTTAGTAGGATTATTTTCTCTAATTCCAAAGCTGGGAAAAGACTCCTGTAAATATTCTTCCCACTAGCCAATTTTTGTATCATCCAAACCCATGTATAAGCTGACTTGCTTATGAAATGCCACATCACCAAGTTAAAATGCTGATTTCTCTCTGTTAGCTTTCTCCTGTGCTTTGGATCAAAAATATACAAAGAAAAGGTAATGTCATTTAAAAGAGCTCTAAAGGGCTTGCTGCAGCACAGGGGAGCTGGGATTTATGCTAGCAACAGAGCAGTGCTAGGCTGGGGAGATATTGATGTTTCTAAACTCCACAGAAGAGGCACATGGACTGGGAAAAGTGAGACTGAGCAACTCTGCACCTGTAGGGACTGGATGTTCAAATGCACTTTACCATCCTCCATAAATAAGCCTTGGAGGGATTTTCTATGGGTCTCACTGCTGTCACATCCAAGCACCTTACTGTACAAACAGAGTGTGTCAGGGAGGGGAGTTAAATCCCTGTCTCTGAGCCCCAGAGCTTCAACTACATGGACATTTCTCATCTTTGTAATAGGACTCGATCCTGGTAGACTAGAGGCCTAAAATGAGATGTAATGAGGGGGAATATGATGGAAATGGTGAGTGTGGGTTGAAAACAGAGCACTCAAAGGAAGTGAGGTATGAGGAGAGAGAAGAGAAGAGAAGAGAAGAGAAGAGAAGAGAAGAGAAGAGAAGAGAAGAGAAGAGAAGAGAAGAGAAGAGAAGAGA